>VZSE01007655.1:161697-179702 GCA_013398275.1 Promerops cafer | reverse complement strand
CCCCGCGGTGCCACCGCCGCCCCCGGCCCCTGCTGCCGGCCCCGCGCACCCCCCGGCGGCCGCGATCGCTGTGGAGGGCGCACACTTTTTTGCGTCACCGCGGCTCGTCACGGCGCGCGCGTCACGGCCGTGAGGGAGAGGGGCGGAGGCCACGCTCTCGGCCTGCCGGGAAAGGGAGTTCGCGCGGGACGCATGCGCCCCCAGGAGCTGCCACCGCAGGGGTTGCTGGGAGCTGTAGTTCTCGGCGCGCGCCGCCATTGCCCAGCGCCGTGGCTCCAGGCGGAGGGGTCGGTGCTCTACCGGGCGTTCTTCAGGAAGAGGGGCGAGGCTGTTGGCTCCGCGGCCCGGCGTGACACGGAGGAGCCGTCGAGCAGCAGCTGTCGGCCCCGATACCTGCGTGTCCGCCCCGATAGCGGCGTGTTGCTGGGCACGCCGCCATCCGCCCTCCAGCCCCACGGCGGCACCATCACCAGCTGCGGCTGCTCTTCCTTTCTCAAGGCTGAATGTTGTTCACTGTGTTGTTCACCTGTTAGGTCACCTCCAGCTGGACAGCGAGGTGTTTCAGAGGGAGGGCAGCTTGCAGGAGAGCTCGGATGCCGAGCGCGCCGGCTCCTGCTCCAGAGTGATTCCTCCTCTTATCTCCAACACAGGAAGGAGCATCGTCCTGCTTCTTCACACTTAAACGAGGGCCGATTTTGGCAGCTAAACCCCACAGCGGAACTGAACACCCACCTCCACCTCTGCTCTGGACCATAACAAAGGAGGAAGAGGAGAGTCGGGCTGTCCTGAGTGTCGCAGGAAAACTCCTTTTCCCGCGTTCCCACCCTTCCTACAGCTGCTCATTATGAGCTCCTGAGAGCTCATCCACTTCCCAGTCCTTCCCTCTATCACTGCAGGATACCTGCAGTGGCACCTGCCTGCGGTGAGAGAGAGTCTGTGTGCAAAGAAACCCTTCAGCACTGTATCCCCATCCCTGTGTGCCTTCCACGTGCAAAGTCTTGTATTCCTCTGGGACTGTTTTTCTTTGTCTGTTGGTTCCACAGTGGGAATATCCCTGCTCTTGTGTGCTTTTAATGAACTGTTACTCTGCACGGTCCCTTGCCCCGCTCTATCAAGTTACCCATGGAGAAGATCCACATGTTCTCAGCGAAGTTACCATGTCTGAGGGGAAGGAGGGTCTGGAAAAGAACACTCCTCACCCAGGCCCTCGTGGCTGGTTGGAGCATCAAAAGTATCAGACCCGCCTGCAGCGTTACCATCCAGGGAAGATCATCACATCCACAGCTGCACCTTCTTCCCCCCCCTGCAAGGCACCTGGGAGCCTCGAGGCAGCCATGGGGCTGTTCAGGAGGAGCTGCAGAGCTCAGCATTCCCACCCCACGTTCAAAGGGATGAGAGCAAAATTAGGGTTTCCAGTTCCTGCCATATCTATGGTGCACTGGAGAAAGGGTCACTTCTCAGAGAAAGTGATGTTCAGTTCCCAGCTCACCTGAGCAGGTGAGATTTGGAGCCTGCTGCTCACTGCCAGAGCTGGCACGTTGCTGGCACAGGGCACAGCTTGCAGCCACCCCCTGGCTCTGCCACAGCTCTGCCAGAGCCTCTTCTACAAACTGCCTGAAGTGCTCAGGCCTCCAGCTCCTGCATTTCCACACCTCAAAGATATTTGGGAAGGATTCAGTCCAACATTCTTGTTTCCCACAGGGCAGGTGGGAGTCCAACTCACCTGTCAGGAACAAGACAGCATGAAAGCAATGAAATCCCAGTTTATGCTGCTGTGCTCTAGTAATTGCCCAGGTACTGGCAGAACCCTTTCTCACAGAAGAATAAATATGAGTAAATAAGGGGAAAGAGGGTCCTCCCTCTCAAGGAAAAGCTTCATAAGCACCATTCCTATCTAAGATGCCCCACAGTGTCCACATTAATCCACTTTCTTGCACTGCAACTGCATAAATCCTTGCCCTGGGCAGTGTCTGCACAGGTAGAGATTCTGCTACCACACTTACAACATTTGACTGTCAGTCTTGATTAACTCCAGGATAATGAGTGCAACAGTGGGAATCCTGCAGCACTGGATGTAATGAGTAAGGCCCCTGCCCTCACAACAACACTTCGCCCTAATGATGCAATTGAAGGGAAAGAACCCGCAAAACAAATGCAAAATACAGCCATTGATTGCAGAGCAATAAAAACGAGAGGCCAGCAGTGAGCTGGCACCTCTTGCCCTGTGGCATCTTGTAGGTGAGAGAGAGGCCTGTGCTGTGCAAGGGAGGGAAGGTTCACCTCCATGAGCTCCCTGGCCAGAACAACATATTCCACAGGATGGCCAGCTGATAGTAACAGTGACTTATGGCTGAATCACAGTTGGAGGTTTTTTGAACAAAGTAACCACTTCTCCCCCTGGCTGTCACATCCCAGATCACCTCACAATACTGTGGTTTACCAGGAGAGGATAAACCCATTTCATGGGGCCCTAACAAACTTCTAGACTTAAGGAAAATTAGCTGTGGGATCAGAGGAGGAACAGCACTGTGGGAGAAGCCAGGAAGACACAAATTGTGTTTCCAAAGGATGCCTTGAGTACAGCTAGGGGTGGAAAAGTGTCTGGGATGCTTCATCTCTCACAGCTGCTGGCAAAGGCAGAGAGCCCCAGACCCAGGCTCCAGGCAGCAGCTTCACCTTCTGCCTGAACAGACCTTTGCTCTGAGAATAAGGCCATTACCAAAAAGCTCACAACATTCAGAGACACCTCACCACAGCTGCCCTACCAGGAGAGGACGGATTCTTTAGGCTTTTAGGAGTGTTAATTATTCACTTTGACCTCCAACACAGATCTACAGTGATCAAGTTTGTTGACTTCCTATACTTAACCTTTCATTAATTGCCCCATCCTCTTGTGGGACTCAGTTTGCTTGTCACCGTGTTTTTCCCTGCAGCTGAGCTCCTGTTGAAGGGCAGCTGTGACAGTGGCTACTGACCGAGCAGCACCAGCCTGTGCAGCCTAATTTTGCTGTGTGACTCAAGCAGGTGAGCAGTGAGCCCACGAATAGAGTTCAGTCCCTTCCCAGCACTCTGTATCACTCTGCAGCTGCAACTGCACCCAGCACCCAGCTGGAATTCCCAGCAGCATCCAGGGAAGGGTACAATGCCGGGACCTGAGCCTTTGGGAGGGTCTGAACCTGCCCGGCTCAGCTGCTTGTAAACTGAGGGATGTTTCTTTGCAACGCCCATGCCCCGGGCGGGAGGTCAGACGTCTGGAGAGCTGCACCTGGGAACAGAGCTCATCTGCCAGGGCAGCAGAGGTCAGCCGGCTGTGATGCACTTCTCTGCCGAGCGCCTTCCCCCCTTCCACCCTGCCAGTCTCCTGTGTGCCTCTGGGAAGCTGGGGAGTGGGCAGCAGGCACAAAACCCTGATAAAAAAGCCTCAGTTCCAACCCTAGGACCATCTATTGCTCTGCCAGGCTGGATCTGCCCAAATAGTTCAGTAGTGGTTTTATGAGGTGTGAAGCAGATAAATATCTGCAATGATACCCCTCATGCCTAAAGGGCTTTAAACACTAGACTCCCCCAGAGCATCTGATTGACATGTACCTAGTGCCAGATTTTCACGTTGTGCAAAAATATTGCCTGATAGATTATGGCCATGGGTGACCTGCAAGCTGGCAGCCAGCACCCCTCAAATGATCTCCCATTTCTTGCCCACATCACAGAGACTGCAGATAATACAGTAGAAAGTGGTACAAAAGGAGAAAAAAATAAAAGGTACAAAGTGAAATAAGCAGGGAAAAGCAGTTCAGTGGGATCTCCTCTGCCTGGACAGACTGAGCCGAGCAAAGGGGCTGCAGGCATTGGCACAGGGTACCTGCGATCCAGGTGACCGTGGGCAAATGGGGCTAAAATACGTGCACTGAGTGTTCCGATAAGTGATGTGCGACAAGGGAATAGTTCAATCACTAGGTGGCACACCGGCATCATCACACCACACCAGCGTCCTCTTGGGAGGAGCGGGAAAAGCTCAAAATAGCCCAAAGCAAAAATTAAGAAGCAATCATCCGGGGCCGAGGTGCTTAGAGGTGCCATCTGTGTGCTCACACACACAGAGCAAAACCACCCAACAACTGGAGAGAGACATCAAATGTGAAAGGGCAGGCAAAATGTGTTCATTCGATCGAATTTTGCCTGTGCTCCTTTGCTATTTCTGAATGACGGTGGGAAAGGCAGGGGAGGCTCGCTCATCAATGGAACGCAAAGGGGAAATGCACGGAGGGCAGCAGAGGCGGGCGCTGATCAGGGAATGCAGTTCCCACCTTTTCCGACAATTATGCCTGCTCTTGTGTGTGGAGAGAGCATTTGGGGTTTCCTTCTAGCAGAGAAGTTTCTCACAGAGATACTAAGACAGAGGGAAACAGTGACAGCAGGCTGATGGCACCGACTGCAAAAGGATCTCGAGGGTGGTTGCTTGTGGGGAGAGGAAAGAGCGATAGGAGAGTGATAGCAACACTTCTGGGGCAGGTTTTCTCTGGGCTGGAGCTAAAACAGCAACACAAACTAAAAACAGCTAAGCTATTTATGAGGAGGGGCCAGGGAGAGACCTACATTTTGGCAATGGCTGAGCTACCTTTGTGTCTTGTTTTACTACTGTAGATCAGTAGAAGCAGTTCACTCTTGAAAGTATCAAGGACCTCACCATGGCCAGCTAGACTAACTCTTCTGGACACTCACAGGGTCTGCAGGACTTGCCATCAGGCAGGCTGCTCCCCAGGCTCTCTGTGTTCAGCAGTGCAGACACAGGCTCCCCAGCCTGCTCCCCCTGAGCATTTAACCCAGACTGAAGAGAGAAGCCAGATCTATATCCAGGAACATGGAAATGCAGAAGAATGTCGTTCATCAGCTCAGATACTAATGAGAACATGAGCAGGCAAAAAGCTCTCTTCCAAACAGGCTGGTGCCAAAATGCTCCATTCAGACACTCAATGTGATGCCAAGAGCACATAACTCTGCCTAGCTGAGCATCTGAGTGACAGCACATCTGCGTTTGCAGGCTGAAAGTCAACAAAAAAGTTAAACAGCACAAAGTGATCAGTGTTGCATGAAGTATACACTGACATACACCTCTTGCTTTCAGCAGCATGGCCCCCAAATCCTGACCACGCTGCTACTGCAGTCTTGCTCAGAGCTTTGTGCTCAGCTTCTCACACACACACAGCAACTTCAAGCAGATTTTCTCCTTTCTCTCAAATTACAGAAAAATGGGGTTATTGGTGTGTCCTGTGGTATATGAGCTATCCAGGGGTATGAAGCTATGAAAGGAAAGAGCCTTTGGGAGACTTGGAAGCGCACAGAGAATATACAGGGGAGAACATGAGAAAAGTGGGAGACAGTACACAGAAAGTGGCATCATGGCAACAAGACATCATTTCCTGACTAAACTTATTTCTCTAACTGGGAATGTTAAAAGTTCATTTCAGACACTACACAAAATCCCTTGCTAGTTTTTGTGGTTTAACAAGGATTTTCCTTTTTTTATCTGTTTTGTTACTATAGGAAACAACCAGCAAAGAAAACTCTTCATACAGAAGGAAGCAAGAAAAGACTATGCACGGCACACTGTGAAATGCCTGCAAGACACACACTGGGAATACAAACAAATTCTTCCTTATGTTTTCCAGAAACAAGGATCTTAGGGATTACTTGTAACAACAGCAGCTTTAAAAAACAAAGACTAAACAGAACCAGGGAAAAGTATAATTTTAAGACTACTAGCCTTTTTAAGGGGAGGGTGGAGTTTGTTTTGGTTTTTTCTGGTTTTTCTTTTTTTCCCCCCCCTTTTTATCAGGCCTTAAGTGCAGATTTTATATCTGCTTTCTTCATGACTTCTCTCTGTAGGAGTTAATTAGGTCAAGTGCATTTATGTCTCAGTTTTTGATGCAAATGGAAACAATAAGCAAATTGGTGAAAGTGGGCTATAATGGTGGCAGGCACATGTGCAGATGTTAATTTTATATTCATGAGTTGTTTTAACACGGAGGGATTCCACCAAGTGGAATGTGTGGTGTTTGTCATCTGCAGCATCTCCTGGAAATCCTCTTTTTTGGCTGGTCCATGGTGGTGCTTGTGGTTCTGGGAGCTCCACAGATACCAACTCTCAGCAGCCACACCTGCGTGGCCCCACTGCAGGCACTGCCCAAACACTGGGACCTGGGGCACTGTAAAGTCTGAACACTTGGCTCTCACATTCAGCCACACTTAGGAAGAAGCTCTGAAGCTCCCTTAGCAGCATAAAGCATCCAGCAGCATTTGACATGGGGAAAATCCCCAACTGAAATGAGGTAATGTAAAGCTGAGGGAGTCTTGCTGGGCTGCACCCAGGACTCTTGCCCTAAGTTTTCCTCTGTCATGTCTTTTCACCCAGAAGGAATGACTTCCTCTGGCAACACCTCTCTCTGTGCTGCCCTGATCCTGAACAGCCTCTGCAGCCCCAGAAACATTCTGGGACAGGGATATTTGAGGGCAGCTTCCTGAAGCACTGAGCACCTCCAAGCCCAGGCACCTTGGAATGCAGGTGGGCCTTGGGGCACGATGTTACTGCTGCAGACCCAGATCCCTGACATCGTGGTGACTTAACAAAAAGTTCTGGTTCTGCTGCTGAACTCAAAGTGCCACATCAAGGCAGCAGCACCAGCTCGAAGCTCTTCCCTTCCCTCTTCCACTTGTTCCCTTATGTAGATGACAGTGTCTTTTCTTTCTTCCAGGAGCTTCATATCCCCAGTCAGTGGAGAGGGAATAGAGCAAGAATGAAGCTTCATAAATTTTCTTTGCCCAAATAAATCAGAAGCACCTTACAATATGGAGGAAGGGAATGGAAAACACTGAATTTTTAGGAATCAAATTGGATGCCAACCCACAAAGGAGAAAAATCCCACTGCCTCCCAGGGCACAGCACACTCGATTAGCAACTGCAGGGACATACTCATGGGCTTTGGTCTCCAGGGAACCTTGTTTGTGAACATTTAGTTGTATTTATAAGAGTGCAGGGTTTTTATATAGTAATTTTTTTCTTTTTGGGATATAGATAAGTGCTGTATCCTTATTCTTATTCTAAAACCAGCATTGATAAATTATAACCAGAAGAATATCTGAATGTCCTCCTGCTTCTGGAGCTGGGGTTTAAGGGCAGCTTAGGTGTGCAGTGATGGCTGCAAATGACAGCAAATGGGTGATGCAAAGCTCTGCATTTCCATTCAGGTTGAACACCAGGCATATGTGTAACACACACCCACCTCGCCCTGTGATGGAAGAGGTTTCTGAGAAAGACACATTTTTACCACTTCTGGACACAAGGGAACAACGAACTGTCAAAAACCAATGTCATCAGTGAGCTGTTATAGAGAAGTGGATACCATTCAGAGCCTGGGAGGGCACTTGATTCACAATATTGCACTGTGCATTTACAACAACCTGTCTGTCTCTGCCTGCTGCAATATGATTGTTAAATTGCAATAAAAAGCTACTAATTACAAAATAGGGACATTTTGGAGGAATCATTTGGCATACCCCAATTAAGAACTTTTTTCCCCCAAGATTTTATCTTGTCTCTCTTTTCATCAAGTCTTCTCCAGAGAAAAAAAGATAATTTTCAGTTATTGGACATACCAAATCACCAGTACAACTGGATGGATCAACAGGAATTTTCCCTGTATTACCTTATTTCACAGTCTATATTTATGTTTAATGTAACATTTATGTGCTTATCATAATTTCATTACATTTAATGTAATACCTGGGCAGCAGTCTTCAGTGTAAGCTGCAATGAAAACAATGCTTTAGCCTGAAGAAAAGTTAAAAAATGGGAGGACATAATGAGAGATGTTTATGGCTTTTACAGGCTGTTTGGACAGCAGAACTCACCAGAGATTTTAGCACTAGGGATGCAAAGCTTTAAGCCAGGAAGGAAGGAGGCATGTTTAGCCACTCTTCAAGGCTAGGATGCTATTTTCTATAAATCAGAGTTTTGCACTGTGGCTGAGTAGCAAGATTTATTTTTCTTTGTCTTTGGATCGTGGGAGTAAAATGCTGGTCTCCTTGAAATATGTGGGATGTTAGTGACTAGGATAATAAAGGCCACATTTCACCATAGACATTTTGAATCCTCTTCATCCCAGCCTCTCCCAGCAGGCTGCCTGGGATTGTTCCCAGCCTGTTTTGTAGCAGACAGGTGCATCAGGCCAGATGAGCTCCTTGAGACACAGCCTCCTCCTGCTACTCACTGTTAACTACCGTTACATTCTCCTGGGGTACAGAAAATTGCCATGGGCAAGGACAGAATCCCCTGGAAGATGAATCCCCAAGGGAGAGCTCCAGGGAACAACACTGCCTGCTGTGGAAAGTTTTACAAGCGAGCTGTGGTTACCCACCATCCAGATGGTGAATATTCAATGTTTGCTTTAGAGCAATATTTCCAGATCCAGCCATGCAACTCCCTATCTCTCCCTTTCACGAAGAGAAAAGGGAGAGCTGAGGTCTCACAGCTCCAGCTCTTCTGAACTAGTTCTCTCTTTGCCTGGACTTGATCAGCATCACTCTCCCAAGAGCCTTGGAAAATGGGAAAGGAGGAAGAAGAAAGCAGCTTTCTTCCAGGCAGGTTTACAAAAACCTTTTTTCTTGCTGGACAGGTTGCAGACACCCCACACTTACAAAGAAAAGTCTTTGCTCCTATTCCTAATGCAGCTTTTCTCTCTTGGTCCTCTCTGGCTGAACCTTTGCCAAGACTTTAGTAACACATAGATTTTGTAATTGGTGTAGTTGTACCCTTCTCCTGTGCACATAGGAGAATATGTCACACTGCAGACACTATCAAATTCCAGAGCTTGTATCTTCCTTCCTAAGGAAACAGGGTCCGAGCAGGGGGGTTTGCTCAGTTAGGAATAACCCCCAGGAGGAATTCAGCACTGGCTGAGGAGGATTTGCTGGAGGGAGGGCTGTAGCTCCCCTCTTCCTCATGTAAGTATCGGGTGCAGCATCCACATCCCTGAGCTGTTTTTTTCTGGAAGGATTCTGACTTCACCCTGTGCTTCAGCCACAGTCACAGCATCCAGGTCTGCCAGTTCTGGTCCATGCCCCTCATCCCATCTCAAATCACTTGATGCTGGGCAATTGCTGGGAGTACTCGTGTCCCAAACATCTCTTGGGAATTCAGCAGTCTCCTTCCCACGCAGACACCAGCTGGGAGCAATCCATTCCTGCTCAGCTCTGCACCCAGACTGTACACAAGCAATTTTAAATCCAGGGTGTGGACTAGCTGAAAATGACTAAGAAAATGAAAGATGACTAAGAAAAACAAGCTTGTGTGCTTGGAATTATCTGCAGCTTGAAACAGCTGAAGAGCTCTGCAATTCTCCTGCAAAGCCCTGAGAGAGACACAGATCTGATAACACTGAGGCATCCCAAGAGCCAGAGTCCCAGCCTCTAGCTCATGTGCCAGCAGATGTGCCAAAACACCTCCTCTGGCTGCTGGTCTTCCAGGAGTCTCTATCAGTGGAAAAACCTGCTCTGCCCCCTGCTCTTCACTCCTGTGGAGCATGGGGCTGTGCAAAGGAGCGAGCAGGGCTGTCAGCTCCTCTGCCCACATCCTGTCCATTTGTGACTCCATGGCAAAGCACACCAGGGCTGTGGAAGGTGGTGGCAGGTACACAAAAATATGTCTGGGGAAACTTCACTCCTATCACTTGGCTGATTTCAGACCCTCTGCATCTACAGTCCCACCATTGTCTGCCTTCTTCTGTCTCTTCTTTTGTGGTTTTTCTTTAAATTTGTCCTAATATTTCACATAATTCTGGTTGCTATGCAGGGTTTGCAGGCTCAGCCACCTGTAACAAACCCTCTCCGTGGATGTGTGCAGCTTGGCTGCAGTTAGGACACTTTGCTGATTAATTTGCTTTATTTTGTATAGTTATTTTAGATGCTTGGAAAAAAAGCTGTTACTGATACCTCCCCTTTCCTAATGCCAATTAACTTCAGCAAATTAATCTTTTTCAAAAGCATCCTTTATGTGGTCTAGACCAGAGTGTAGACAGGAATACAAACTGTATGGCTCAATGCTTCCCACTTTTGTCCTCACCAGGGCCATAAGGTGGGTGGCAAGGGACAAGGAAGCAGCACAGTACAACTGCAAGTCAGAAAGAGTGTATTTGGACATGTCCATGGGTCCTGTGCTGGGTCACCACACAGGGTGATGAGGGGAATCCTAGAGACTGCTTCCTCTGCCAGAAGCTGGAGAAAGGGAAGGATCTGAGTCTTGACTCCCCACATGCTGAACACATGTCCCTGCACTATAAAAAGAACCATTTGGTGTTTCATAACCCTTTGGTAATGCCTGAAAGGGAGCCCAGTACAGTTTCCAAAGCTCTTACAACAGGTATGTTGTCACCTTAACTGCTATTCTGATCTGTAAACAGTAAGTTTCCAAAAATAATTGTCCAGCCTCTTGATTGCATCGTCCTCTCCTCCCTGCTGCATTGGCCTAGCTGGCAGATCTTGTAGCATTTGAGCAAGGAAGGTCATTCACCTTGGCTCCAGCCATGCAGGTGAAGAAATCCTGTGTTAATGGTGCTTCCCATTTTATATATCAGGACATTTTATTCATACAGGCAGCCCCAAATTACCTCCTTCATACATACAGTTCCATAATTTCCCTACTTAAATACATCCACCATCAAAATTATCTAGTTAAGTCATGCCCCAGAGATTGAGCCTTGCAGGAATGAAAATGTGCTTTTGAAACAAACTTCCTTGAGCTCCTGAACCTCAGAAACAACTGTAAAGCCAGAAGAGTCAATGAAAGAGAAAATGTTGTTTAATGTAGTTTAAACATTTGTTGTTCAGGGACTGCTTTTCAAATGCATGGATTCACCTGTTGTGGAGGAAAAACAAACTACAATGGTGTTTGCCTATTTCAAAACTCAGATACCACCCACAGCAGGAGAGCAGGCTGCAGAGAGCACTGAATTACACCAGTATATTCCCACTGAGTGAAGAAGCAGAAATAACTGCTGTGAAGAACCCCTCCCAAACACAAGAGGTGCTGGGATGAACGGCATAATGGATTGTGGCTTTCAAGCACACCAGTTTTTGCCATTAGTATGATTAGACCCCTCCAGAACAACTGGCTCTGCGTGGTGGATAGTGGGCAATGCCTGCAGGGATCCAGGTGGGAGCCAGCCTTGGATACCAGGGGAGGGTAGGAAAGGAGCAGCTCCTGGTACCACTCATTGCCTTAACAATCATGTGTGTGATCAGGGAGTCTCACGTGGTACATTGTTTCAGGATTATGATACTAAAAAGAAGCATTACTGCTAATAAATGAAAAATGAAATCAACACCAACCCCTACGTATGGGCTGCTTAAAGAATTTGCAGTGATTACAACTGTTCTAATAAACAAAAGACTAGCTCCTATATGAAGAAAAGAGTAGAAAGTGTATTGAAAAGCAGTGAAAAGTTCTCTACCTTGTTTTATGGCTGCAGGTTAATAATAAATCCTGGAGAGTCTACAGATTGAAGAAACAAATGTAGGTCTTATCAGCATTAACATGAAAAGTGCACTAAATTCTTTTCTCAAACCTTGATAATCCACTCACAGTCCTTATGTCTGTTGCATATCTACTCAAAACCAAAAAGTCTTCTTTTATTTATCATTTAATTGCACATATCCTTCTGATCTCCTAAAAAACCCTCCTTTTTGTGACGCCCTTGTGTAAGGATAAATTTCAGGCTAATCAATTAAAATGCAGTTGTGAAATGAGCAAAACAAAAAAAATCTCACTGTCTGAAGAAATCTATAGCCTTCCTCCCTGTCCCTGGTGTGTCTTCATCAACACACACTCTGAGGAGGAAGGTCAGCAGGTTTAACCATGGGAAGAAGAGCAGAGGCTGAACAGTCCTGCACTTCTCCATCAATAGCAATACCTGCTGCTCTTTAAAGGGGCAAGAAACCAGGAGCCAAGGGGATCCCAGGACCAGCAGGGCAGGGGTCTCCCCAGTCAGTGCTTGCACTGCAACACTGGAGTCAGAAAAGCTAGGCAGGCTGAGGAACAGCAAACAGCATCACCAAGGATCCAGGTCAGCAGAGAAGCTCATGGCAATAAGGCAGAGTGAAAGTTAAGAGCAGAAAAAATCTGCAGGCCAGACCCAGCAAAACAAAGCAGGCATAGACCAAGATAAACTGCCCAGAGTTGGGTTTAAATTGAGCCCCTGTGCTAATGAGTGGGGCTGGCTGTGTGGGTGGAAGTCCCAAGTGAGGCTGGTCAGGGTGTTAGGGCCACTATGGCCCTGACATCTGCAGCCCAATAGGGACAGTGTCATCACACAGGGGAAAACCCCCTTGTATGAACTGTTATCAAAGTTAATTCCTTGGGAAAAAGCTCACTGTAGCATTGGAAAGGAGATATTGGCAGAGCACTGGCAGTAAAAACCTACCCACATTGGTTGTGCATTGTGTCATCTCCCCTGCCCCACAGCTAATGGCAGAGAAGTAGAGCTGGCTATAGCCAAAAGCAAAGTCAACAGCAGCCACCTCCAGGTCTGTGACCCAGCTCTTCTCTTGGCAGGAGGTTGCCTTGTCTCCTTGGAGTGTTGTAAAAGTTGGTTGTGCCCCCAGTCAGGAGCAGCTAAGAGCTGCCTGCTGTGAATTTGCTAAATGGGCCTTCACAAAGTAGTTCAATGATGCATTTGCATCTGCTGGAGCTGTGGGTTTTACTTTGTTCCCCTCTGTGGGAGGTGTGAGCACTGTGGGTGTCTGGGGGTTCACTGCTGGCCTCAGACATCACTGTTGGAGTGGGTGATTAAGCAGAGTGGGCCTGGTTTTAGCCAGCACCCTGCCCTGGGGATTGCCAGGAGCAGCTGTGTGAGCTTTTCTAATAAGGTGTTATCTTGTATTAGTTTCTAAACTTGTTACTTTTAATTCTTTAAATATAAAACTGCCTCTTCTATGAGCAAAACACCCTGTCTGGATCTTTCTCCCTCCTGTTCTATCATACCTTTGCTATTTTCTTTACTTTCCTGAAACCATAAACCCTTCCAGCTTCGTCTGGAAGAAGCGGTGCCTTGTTTTACCTTCCTGCACCCAGTGTTTGAAAATGGAGTGTTGAAGGCTGAAGAGTGTTTCAAGTGAGCAGTGCTGTGCTGAGTTATGCAATGACATTACTGTTTCAGTACTGAAATCGTCCCCAAAGCAGCTCAACATAGGGTTAAGAAACTGAAGTGCCAGCTTTTCAAGCAGAGAGATCTTGCTTTGTAGGGACACTGAATCCCTCCTGGACTGGGCTGGTGCAGAGCCTATCAGGCAGAGGAAGTGTTCAAGTTGTTTTGTTTGGTGGGATTTGCCTTGAACTTGCCCGTAACGAAACTCCCTCGTTCCTGCTCGGCCGTGGCTGGTTCTTACCCCTTCTGGCGGGGGAAGAAGGAGGCTGCAGGCTGAGTGTGGAAGTGCAGGTGAAATCCAGCCTGGATATCATGACACTGATTAAATGCCCGTGAGGCTGGAGCACCACAAACCTGACAGGCTGCTCTGAGTTGTGGCTCCCTCGTGACTCCTCGACCAAGTCCTTCAGCACAAAGCTCAATGATATGTTGCGATATTAGAAATTGAGCGAACTTCTGTTTCTGATTTTCCACTTCCCCCTGCATGACTGCTTGAGCCCTTCTCTCAGGATGAAAACAGCTGGCAGCACCATCAGGTTTGCCATCCTGTAGTTGGGATGGGCTCCCTGTGAGGGACTGGCTGGAGTGTCCCCCTTTCTTTCACAATGGAACAGTGCAGCAGCAAGCAAAGGGACCAGTGAATAGCAACTGGAACGAGGACCAAATAGAGAAATGAGGAATATCAGAGGCTAGTAAAGGCATGTGGAAAAGGAGGCAACTCAGATGTGGTTAATGGTGAATGGTGGTGTGATGCAGAGCACTGTGTGACAACCCTGGCCACAGAAGGTCTTCAAGGAGCACAAGAGGTGTCACCATGGCACACTGATGTCTGTGTCTCTTCAGTGGCAGCTGATATAACAGGTTAGATGCCACATTTGAAAGAGAAGGATCTAAGAAAGGGCACGTCCACCAGTAGGAGGAATTGTGCTGTCACTAGAGTACTTGAGAAGAAATTGCTGTGATGCATGGCCCCATCAAACCAAACACACTTGTGCCAGTGGTGAGGTTTGATTTATTAATTGCTTTGCATAGGGTGTCATATGCTGACTTATATCTGCTTGGGTTGCAGAGTGAAATTCAAACCTGCTCATCTCACTGAGTGTCTGGACTGCACCTTGATAGAATGTGATGTCTCTAAGCATTCTATCACAGGCTTTCAGTTCCCAGAAATCCTGGCCAAATCTTAGGGATGAAAGAATCCAGAGGTATTCTACTGTCAGGGTGCTGAAGGCAGAGCTGAGTTATCCTCAATCTAAATGGGATATGTATTTTTCTCTTGCTCTAGAGGGAGCCTTCAGAGAGTCTTGTCCTCTGGCTGAGTAGCTCAGGAGATGCTTCTCTAACTTCCATGGAAAGCCGTTGCGAGGGCATTTTGGCTCCCTACGTGTTTTGTAGGTTACACATTTCAGAGCATTTAATCAGGGGTGTGGAGTGCTTTTCAAATCTTCCCTTTTACCTCTTTTATAGATCCTGTTATGGGGAAGAAGGCCCAGAGTATCCAGAATAGAACTGACCTCCTAGTCAGGACACTGAGCATCAGTGCACCAGAGTTACTTGATTGACACTTTTATCTGGGCACAAAACTCAGGACTGAAGTCTGAGATCAAACTTGATGTTCTGATCAGAAAAGTCATGGAAGGTACCACTTTGAAAGTGCCTTTTCCAAGTGGAATAAAACTTCATAAATTGTGCTCTGCTGGACAAGAAGAACACAGCCAAGTGCAGAAGTGCTCATGGTTATAAGAGAATCAATTAGGGCATGTTGATGAATAATGCATGTGCAGCTTAGGAGAGATGGATGACATCGGTTTTATTTTTGTACTGTTAATTGAGAGTGATTCTAGGACAGAAAAAAGCACAAAGAGAAGATAGGGAGATTCTGGTCATAGTGTAAGAAACTGGAGGCTCATCAACAATGCTTCCTGTCCATTAAGCTGTAAAAAACTCAGGAAGAGGAATTGTACTTATGTCCTCTACAGCTCCCAATCCATGTAACTGATACTGCCCAAGAACCCCATTCAGACTGTAAATGATATGAGCATTTAAAGAGTCAGAAGTTGAAGCTCTTGCTTTGAAATCTGATGGCCTTTCCTGTATTAAGACAATGTCTGCCTTGCTCTTTTGGGATCCAGTTGTAGGGCATCAATCAGTCAGCTTTATTTATCCCTAGAGGTGTGGCTATGCTGTTCCTTGGATATGTACAGGGATCTCCAAAGAGACCCAGTGCAGTGGGGTGTTAGAGAAAGCCTGGGACTCAGGTGGGGAATGTTCTGTTGCTGTTCACATATTCCCCCCTCACATACTGATCTGCAGGTCAAAATCCACTGCTCTTCAGATCTTATGGGTCTCCCATTGGGTCCATGCATTGTTTGGGTTTAAAAAGCTAAGTGTCAACTCTGAGACTGAAATAACTGCTAGGCTAGAGCAGGAGCCTGGCAAAGCAGGAGGAGTGCTGGATGTCCCTTTACTTTGGTGCTTCCCAACACCCAGCTATAGGAATTTCCCAACTCTTGGGTGCCTGCCCAGCTCAGAGCAAAATCTGCTGCAGGTGCCCTGTCATATTCAGCTGAGGCACAGGACATGAGGGAAGGGCAGAGGTCACATGTTGTGGTGAGCAACCAGCCACCGGCCTGAGGAACAGCTGGTTGTTTGTAAAGCACTTCTGTTGATGGCTGATGTGTGAAAGGCTGCGAAAGCACTTGGGGGGTTGTGTAGGTGGCTGCTCCACTGAAGTTATGTGGCACCCACTGATCCCACCTGGAAGATTTCAGACCATTCCTTTATTTGCTTATTCTGGGAACAGTCACTGCTACAAACTAATACTCCACCAGAGATGGTAAAGGACAGCTGGTACCTGTTTAAGGAGCCAGAGCTGTTGTGTGTGGTGGGACTTGAGGGTACTTCCTTGAGAAATAACACCTGAGTTTGCTACCCCAGCTCTCTCTAGATGGTGCAACTCCAGCCTTAGTGTTGCAAACCAGCAGTCATAACCCACACTTTCTGGTTGGACTGAATGTTTTTGGTTGTGGCATCACTGGGTGTCCTGAGGCTGCACCATGAGCTGTCTGCTGGGGATGCGTGGGAGATGTGAAGCTGTGTGAGGGGATGAGCTCTGCAGTGGGACTGTGCAGGCCCAGCCCAATGTGTCCACCAGACAACATGGGTGTCCCACTGCAAAGATTCGTTGGCTGTGAAAGATAGTGGTTGTACATCTATAGAAACCAAGAACAACCTTCTCAGCTTTCTGTTTTAGCTAACTTGATAGAAATAAGGAGGAGCTGCTCAACTGCTGGAGTACTCAGAGCACTGGCCTGTGGAGCAGCCACCCTTAGCTGTCTTGTGCTTGTCCGTGTTGATGTGGGGCAAATGCCTGAAGCATTAAAGGCCCATAAGGACTCCTCACTGCTCTGCTGGGGGCATTCTGCCTGCTTTAACTTGGACTTGTTCCTTTGCTTCTGAGGTCTCTGCCACCATCCCTCTCTCTGAAGGTCTCCCCTGTGGGACAGGCTGAGGCAGGGAAAGAAAATCTGGACTTTCATATCAGGTTTAACAGCAGAAGGTCCCATAGAGGATTTGGATGTGTCTAGGTGGGGAGAAGGGTGAAAGCTTACTGTGATCCCTTCATGCCTTTGCCAAGTATCCTGGGGCACACTGTTTGTGACATAGCTCTGTGGTGCTGTGGCCTTTTTATTTCGTATCAGCTCTGGCTTCCCCAAAACCCAGGAGGCCCCTGAAGTACTCACAGTTGAGTTACACTGGTGATGCTCAGGTTGCCAGTACATATCCAGACCCAGACACCAGTCTCCCACTTGTATTTTTCTTGCTCTGGGTGTTTGAGCACAGGGGAACCAGACAAGCACTTTCTCTGCTGGCCTTGTCCTTTTTCTTCCCTGTAACAGATGAAAACACAGAACTCGGGCTACTGTGCAGGCTGAGCAGCTCGGTGTGGTGTCAGCAGAGTGTCCTGGCAGTGACAGAGGCCACGGACACGCTGGGCTCTCTGTCTGTGGCACCACAGCCAGCCCATGGAGATGCGCAACGCACTCACCTTTCTCTCACTCGCATCTGAAATGCTGCCTGCGCTTTTGGATACCCCTGCTACGTGAGACCTTGAATTTTAAAGAGCCCTGGGGAGGCTGCAGAAAGGTTGGGGTGTAACAGGCTGAGGGAAGTGGGAATGTCGAGCTGGAGAAGGGTTTGGGTGGGCTCGGTGATGGTTGCCCAGTCCCTGTGGGCCGGGTATGGCGGCAGCAGAGCCAGGTTCGTGCCAAGCGAAGAGAGAACAGCAGTGGTGAACGTGAATGGGTCCTGTATCACTGGGTACGAGAAAAAAGTTCTCTCCTGTGAAGAGCCCAGTGCTAGAGCAGTGGTTCAGAGCCTGATGGGCTTTTATGCATGTGGAGGGATTTAACCCTGATGGGCCAAGGCCCAGAGCTAAGCTTCTTATTGTCCCTGCCTTGAAGGCGGCTGGAGGAGAGGCCCCCGAGGCCACTCAGCCTTAATGACCACGGGTCCCTGTGGCTAATTAGCACCTCTCCGCGGGCGGTGGGGGGTTGCCCCTTGCAGGCACTCTCCTCACAGCCCATGGCACCGGCAGAAGCAGCCCGGGCCCCGCATCCCGCCTCATTCCGCCTCATTCCCTTCCAGCCCCGGGACCCCTCGGGCCGGGGGGAACCTTTCTGCGCCCTGCGGAACCTTCGCGGCGGAGGCGCCTGTTGCTGCCCGGGGGACGAGGCGGGCGCTGCGACGGGGGGCGGCCCCGAGCGGCGGCGGAGCCCGAGGAGCGGCGGAGGCGGGAGGAGGCGGCGGGGC
>VZSE01007655.1:0-161651 GCA_013398275.1 Promerops cafer | reverse complement strand
GGGGGTGGGAGGGCGGAGGGGCGGTGCTGCCGGGCCGCCCGGGGGGCGGGTCCCGGTGCGGGGCGAGGAGCCGGGGGCTGCGGGGCTGGGCCCGGGGCTGAGGCTGCACCCGCCACCGGGAGCGGGGTGGCCGACCCGGGGCTCGCCTGAGCGGGGTTCTGATTGTGGGGGAGCCGGGGGTGCGCATGCCCCCCGTGAGGTGCCGTGGCTCCCGGGGGTCCGCCCGGGCTGGCAGCGCGGTGCTGAGACGGAAGGGCCTGGCGGAGCCCGGTGGTGCCCGGGCACAGCGGTTGTCACGCTCTGCTGTGGCCGAGCAGCAGTGATCTGTGGTACTGGTAAACATGGTCTATGGGACTGGTAAACAGACATGCAAAGTCATAATTTATTGTCTGTGTGAGACTTTTTTGTGAGCTGTGGAAGGGGAAGGCTCGGTGTGCTGAGCTGGTGCTGCTGATCCTGTTACCTCTCCTCTCTGGATCCTGTCTCATAGCTTTTTAACTTGCTCCCTCTGAGGCATAGGTTTTGGGTGACTGTATGTTTCAGTGCTTACATTTGAGAGATGCTCATAAACTCCATTGAAATCCCCTCCTCTCTCTTACTCGAGTGTTACAAAACTGGTGCTTTAAAAAGTTGTTACTACATCTCTCTAGTCTATGTGCAGGTGGGGGAATTTTGATTAAAAAAAACAAAAAGAAAAACCCCAAACAGGAAAAACCCAAACAGTAAAAGGAAGTAACTGTCCTTTTTTCCCTTTTTTTTTAATGCTAATAAGATGCTTATATTTGCTTGTCTTTATAACTTTGTTAACACTGGATATCCTTTGTATGGTTATGCAAGCATCATACTTGGTGAATAATCACTTAGCCTCTAGGAAATCACTGCAGAAACTTCTGTGTTGGTTCAAGATGTTCTGCTTCCTGGTTGAAGGTGGTAGCTCCCCTTCCTGACTTAGAGTAATGGGCCTTGTGAGTGGTCTCTGTGTGCTTCAATGCAGAATCAATTAATTTAGAATAAACAGCCTTTGTTTAAGTAGTTCTGCTCTAGGGGCAGCAGCACCCAGCAGAAGAATAAAAACCCAGTCTGCTTGGACTACTGCAGGTGCTCCTGGTGGGAGCTGGCATGGTTTTGGTTTGCTAAGTGAGTCTTCTTTTCCCAGGTGTGGAGCTGTACACCCTGAATATACAGAGAGAACAATGCAGCTCTTACCCTGTGCCTTTACAGCATCAGAATGTAGGGGTTGTTCCTATGTAGGGTAGGTGCTGAATGTGAAATTTTCAAGAAATATACAGTTGCTACTTTAAGGAAGAGCTGTTGTGGATTTGTGATGTTTTCTGCCTTGGAGTAAATACCACCTTCTCCCAAAAAAGCTCTGAATGTTTAGGCACTGGGTTCCACTTGTACTGCACTCAGGTAGCTGGTGACTTCTGCACCTCTAAAATCTCTTGGAATTCCAGATTTGATACTCAAGGCTATTGCAGATCCTGGGTGGGAACCTGGGCTCTTGTGAGGAGATGAACCAGACATCATGGGTTTTGTCTCCTCCCGATAGTGGTTGCATTTTAGTGAAGATTTGAAAGGTGTAACCTGGCACAGTAAATTTGTAACAGGACATTGTGGTGTTCTCTGGGATCCAAGCTGACATTGTGGAATAATTCAGACTGGAAAGGACCTCAAGAGGTGTTAAGTCCAACCTGCTGCTCAAAGTGGGATGTGCACCAAGGTCAGACCAGCACTTTGTTCATTCAGGTCTTAAACCCTCCAAAGACAAAGGTTTGTCAGTTTCTGTGTCCTTGTTCTGGTGCTTGACTGTCCTGACCAGGAAAGACCTTTTCTCTAGGTCAGGTCACACCTGTACCATTGCAGTTTGTGTCTGATGTCCTGCCACGTGCCCCTGTGCACAGACCCCTGTGCAGGTCCAGCAGATCTGCTGTCAGCTCCCCAAAGCCTTTTCTTCTCCAGTCAGGACCTCCCCATCTCCTACAGCCTCTCTTCACACAGCTCTGTCCCTCTGAGCATCTTGGTAGCCCTCCACCAAACCCACTGTGGTTTGCAGTGCCTGGCAGGTACTGGGGGTGCCCAAAACTGCCCGTGGTGTTTCCAGTGGCTCTGAAAAGTGGCGGGTGCCGGGGAGCCGTGGTTTCCCTGGGTCAGGGTGGCAGTGCTCCTGCTGGTACAGCCCAGTGCTATCACCATGTGTTGCCTTTCCTGTGTGCAGGGATGTATTTGTACACATGTGCTCGCCACCGATGTGTCACCCTCCTGCCACACAGCTCTGCAGAGAGCCTCATTCATGTGCACAGGTACATGTGTAGGTACACATCACACCACCTGCAGCACTGAGCAGTAGTTATTCCATCCTTTCCCACATATTCCAGTTGTCACTGGTATGACTCTTGTCTCCCTGGCTCCCTCTCCTAAGTCTTCTGCTGTCACATGTCTCCTGACTTCCCAGCTGACAGATCTGCCTGTTGCGTTGCCTTCACTTTGTTTCTCAAAATGTCATTTCAAACACTTCTGTGAGATGTATCAAGGTCCTGTGTTGGGAAGGGAGTGGTAGGCTTTTCCCATGGGGATGGAGTTGAATCCCATTTGATCAAATCCAGAATGTAACAATGCAGCAAGTGTGCTTTCAAATATGGTGGTTTATGGGTGTGAGTTGAATAAGACAGTTGGGTACAAGGTTTTTAAGAATGCTGTTTGTTACCATGCAGTGATGTTCCTGTAATTTCTCTGGACTTGTTTCCATCAGGTGCTTAGAAGTTTTTGGGAGACAGTACCCTGTGGGATAATATTCTTTGCGAGCAAAGTCTCTTATTTGAAACCTAATTCTACGGAACTTAGTTCCTGCAGAGGTTAAGTACTGTTTACTATTCCTAGATCCTTGGTACATATATAGTTTGGAGACATGTTTTCTGCTTACACAAAATAATTTCTGCATTGTATTTACCTGATTGTTGAGTTAACTACAGCTGAACTTGTTTCAGAGAATGCTCATCTCAAGACAGGAATTTGTTGTGTTTAAGCAATATTTTAGCTATATAAAAATAATTTATAGAGAGCTGGAGGTTTCCCCTGCCACCCAAATCAGTGCTTATTGAGTACTTTTGCCAGCACAGAAAGACTTGTGTAGAATCTGGTATTTAGGTAATTTGAAACAATGAATGAAAATTTTGTTTCTTGTTAACTTTTAGAAACCTCGCATTTAATTTTTAGGGCTTTATACTTACTAAGAAACAATGAAGGGGAATTATGAAATAATAAACAACCATTTGTGGTTTGAGAAGGGGACAGGATTAACTGATGAAATCAAGTGTCATTATATACTGGGAGAAGAAAGAAGGTGGAATTATAGGTAGCCATGAGAAGGTAAAACTTGTTGAACAGGCACCTTTAGAAGCTGGTTGAGTTTCTGAGAATAAGGTGGTATTGTTCTGTTGTTTGGTTTTTTTTAAGTCATAATTTTTAAAAACCAGCTTGCTGGTGGCATGACATTCTAAATAATAGTGAGTTATTGATCAGTATTTTGTATGTGATAACCAGCAAATGCCATCTGCACATTTGCTGACAAAATTGGTGTATCTGAAGTTGAAACAAATTTTCAGGGGGGGAAAAAAAGGTGAAAAAGTATATATCGCTTTCATTCATGTAGTCATAAAATTGCATAAGAATATCAGTGAGATTTGCTACTTTGAAAAATATCTCAAGGTATAGGAAATAACCTTTCAGAAATTCTTAAAGGTCAGATACACCGTTGACTCAATTTGTGCCTGATGTGGAGTAGCAGAATTTCTGTGCACTCCTGTGAGCAAGGCTGATTCAGTGCTATTGCAATCTCAGAGCAGCTGTAGGAATTGAAATCTTGCTCTTACTCAGTGGTAATGCTGGAGTTGGGGTCAGTCTGACATCTCCAGAATTCTTGTGGCATTTCAAAGGTGTCTGTGACTCATTTGAAGTGTTACATCCATCACTTAGACCTCATAGCAGCATTTTCAGCATGCTCTAAAACCTGCAAGTAGGAGCAGTGATTTGAAGCCCTCTGGGGTGGCCTGTCAGCTTGTCCCAAAGCTGCTGTTCTGAGAGTGTATCTGCAAGTTGAAATGCACAAAGAAAGGAAGAATGATCCAAGTTTGATGTTAGTGACAGTCAGTTATTCAAGCATTGAAAAAGATGTAAAGGCTGGTAGGCACTTGTCTGGAGGAAGTATTGATCCTGTGCTGGGGAAAAGTGCTGAATAACTTCATGACTGAAGGTCTCATTCAAAGATGCAGAAATCTTTAGGGGAAGACTGTTGGCCAGTTGCTTCAAATCCAGGCTGAAGAAATCTGTTAGATGCAATCAGTGTGGCTTGTGGTGTAAACACAGAGTGCAGCATTCAAACCATACAAACAGTGCCCTCTACTACTGCCCTAAATCCTAAGAGGAATTTCTGGGCTGCAAAGTGCAGTTACCATTTGCTTCTTGGACACCTATTTGAAGCAGAGGAGAGTTGATGAGATGAATTAACTTCTAACTTATGACTTAAATTACTCTCTCCTTCTCTACACGTGCACACACAATGGCACTGGTAGGAGCTAGCCAAGAATTAAGCCCATTAGCAAAATTTCTCTTCTGCCACTGTAACTGTTTCTGTGCTGGTGGACCTTTGAAGGCAGATAGGTAGAAAACCAAACCTCAACATGCCCACATGCTTTCTTGGATTACAAATACATTGAAACTTACACTGAACCAGGAGGACTTTGGTCAAGTGCAAAACAACATGCTTTATATATGAGAGGCACTAAACTTATAAAAGCAGTTAAAGGGATTTTGAAGTGATTTGGCAAAAAACTTTACTCTGATGTTCTCTGTGGCAAACCAGCTTGATGTAATTAACAAAGAACTGGAGCTATGCAAGGGCAGAATTGACCAACAGAAATTGCAGAACCTGGCTGGTTAGGTACAAAGAGTTTGTAGGGCAAACACAGGATGGGAAGTAATTGAAACACGGTGGAAGTAACAGAATTTTGACTTGTATGTTCTTCTCTTCACAGTGAAAATTTTTTATCTAAAATTCTTGTGATGAGAACTTTTCTAGCCCAACAGAACTATGGAAATGACATTTTAGAGGCGTGGTAGTTCACCAAAGGTTTTCTCCAGTTTCTCAAGTCTTACCCAGAACATCAGTGTCAGTGAAGTGTGGGTTATTATATTTGGAGTTATTGAATCCAGAATAAATAGGTTGTTAAAATGTATTGATCTTATGTGAATTGCTTTAGCTGTTTGTTGCTGATACAACAACCAACCAAACCCCAAACCAAACAAAATCCATGGACCTGTCAAAGCTTGGGAGTGGATGGTGGAGCACAGGTGCTCCAACTGCCTGCTGAGTCAACGTGGAAAATGGAATGTTGCTCCAAAAGGATTTGATTGAGGAGGGCTGCTGGTGGGATTTACTCAAAATTAGTGAAGCAAAAGAGACTCTGTTACGTGGCTGGGGAGTAGCAGTGCTCTGGAAGATCAAAAAATTCTAATTAAATCTCTTGTATCAAACACATACTTACAAATGGGATTTGTGTGGTAATTGTATTCCCATGACTGCTTCAGTCAATGAGGGTGTTGTTGAAAAGTGAATCTTGTTCAACAGATACAGTTTCATGTATGATCTATGAGTCAACAACTGGATTAAAAACAGTAGATTTAGAAAATAGAATATGAATGGAGGATATTTTGAGGGATTTATAGTAGGTCCAGAGCTTTGTAGTATTTTTGTCAGTGGCCTGGAAGAAAATATGAAATTAGAGCTATTCAAATGTGTGGATTATGTAAAGATAGTGCCTGAGTGGTGAAGCATGAAGAAGGAACAGCAGCTGTACAGTGTCCTCTGAATTGTTTGGGTAACTGGGTTTAATATGGCCAAATGTTTTTATAGAGCTGGAGCGTGTTATGCATGTTATGGGAAAGACTGGAGGCTGTAGGTTTAGAATACAGAATTGTGCTTCCAGAAACCAGTGACCTTGGAAAGGATGGCAGGAGAAGAGGAGATATATGGTAGTGAGTCCTCAGAGCTTAAAATAAGGTAATTAATTTTTTAAATACTAATGTACATTCATAATAACAGAAAGTACTGAATAAGGACAGAGAGGTGAAATCAGTTGTGGAGTATTTTGACAAAGTTTAATGTTGATGTCTTTAAGAGATGTTCAAAGACAAGAAAGATGTAGTGTTCAGTATTATTTGAGGGATTAAACTGCTCATTATAAGACTTTTTCTTGAACTGCTCAATCGGTTTAGCTTATCACAAGGTATTTAAAAGTTTCTCAATTTTCTTTGGGCAGAATAGGCTGTGTACCAAAGGGCTCTTTAATTTAGTGGAAAAAGATACAATAGCAGACAGTTCCTAGAAGTTAAAAAGATTATTTCAAATTAGGAAAAAGGCACAGTTTGTTAATAGTGAATGTGATCAACCACTGAAGACATTAGGAAGATGCTTGTAAGTATTAAGGAAAATTAGGATGTCGCCATCTCTCGAAGTGATCGGGTCAGGATGGATTATCATTTGGAAGGTGTGGGTGAGGAAATGCACTGTAAATGTTCGAGTGTCCCTGCCACCATACAAGTGCAGGGGCACTGGCACTTGCTAAACAGATCTCACCCACTCGTGTTCAGACTCTTCCTGTGCGTGCTAGAGTCAGTCAAAGGATCGGGTGGTGGTAGCTGTTCTCTTACAGCACTCCTTTAAATCTACTAAGTGTACATTTTCTCTCGAGGGAATAAATGTGCTTGTATGCACCATGTACTTAAATCAAATATTTGTGATCTCTTTTTTTGGGAAGCACTGTCATTTTTGGTGATAGGGAGAAGAAGGGGCTGTATGGGGAAGGACAGGGGTGGCTGTTTCATTTCCTGAAGAGGTTGGAATATCTTCCCCAGTGTTTTTCCTCAAAAAAAATCTCATAAAGTGCTCTGAAGATGTTTACTCCAGTAGTGAATAGTCTTTACATTCTATAGAAATTGCTTTTTCATTAGGGGAAGAAATTGCATGTGCTCTTGCTGGCAGAGGTAGCTGAGTGTGGATGTTGTGCCTTGTGTGTCTCTGGTAGTATGATATCATTATGTCCCTTGTCCACCAGAGGAATGGTTTCTGCTGTGTTCTGTCTGGCAAAGCAGTGAAGGATGTAGAGAGGAAAAAACTATGGGTCCTCTCCTGCCTTGGCCATTAGGGAGATTACTGGTTGTCTGTGGGTACTCTGGACAATTGGTTTGGGATGATTTCCTAAACCCTTCAGGAAGTACAATGGAAACTAGTCTGGCTGTGACAGCAGCCTGTGCCTGGTAGGCACCTTTCCAGACATCCTGATCTTTTCCCCATCACAGGACGGGTGCGTGCCCAGTCATGTGTCAGAGGAAGGGCCGTGGGAATGCAGGAGCTGGATGCTCTGCTCGTGGCAGATTGTCCTGGATGGCCTTTCCCCAGGCACTCCCTCGACTTCGGCAGGGAATGTGTGCCTGCACCGACAGCCCTTGTGCAGAAAGGATGTTCCAGCAAGCATCAGATGTAATCTGTCTGTTTCGGACCTCTGGGTTTGGGGAAGGGTCAGCAGTGTAAGAAGTGACTTCTTCTATCACTGAAAGAGGCTGTCCTGCTGAAAGAAGTTACCTCCTTGGAGCATTTTCCAGCCAAGTGTTACCTTTTCCCCTCTAAGACTTATTTTAATATTTTGGCAAGGTCTTGTATTCTCTTTTTTGCACTCCTGGGCTGTCCTGTGCAGGAAGACTTAGAGGTAAATGCTTCTGTTGAGGGAAGTTGTTTATCTTTCAATTTCCTTGCCGCTTGGAGGGGGTGTGTCTCCTCTGCATCTCTTGCTCTCCTTTCTGTTATCTTGTCTGACTAATTTTGCTGACAAAGAGAAGGAAGGCAGTGAAGAGAGACAGAAGTGGTTATAAGTAAACAGTTTCTTTACCTTCCCTCCCTCCCCACAATGATCTGCTGGCTTCTCTTTGCAGTTGCTTTATGGCAGGGAAGATTGAAGGTGAGCAGAGTTAATTGTCTGGGAGTCTGTATGAGATTTTGGGGATTGGAGGAGATTGTAGAACTCAGGAGATAAGGATTTCAGTTTTTTTAAATTTCATTTGGTTTAATGTGCTGGAACTCCTCCTGTATCCTATATCAGACAGGTATCTTTCTCATGGTTGCTGAGGGGACCTGTCACTTCTCTTCCCACTTTTATCTATGCTTGACTGTGACATTATTTAGTATAAGCTATAGAATGTGAAAAAGTTTACCTGTGGCCTGGGTCAGAAAATTGAGACAACAGCAGTGGTCTCTGGAGTGGCAACTTCATCCCTGTAAGAAGAAAGGATGAGAGAAGACTTTTAGGACCTCATGCCAAGGGTGTTTATGCCCCCTTGAACAGTTTGGGTGAAGTTCAAGTGTTGAGTGAAGCAAAAACAAAGCAAACACTGGGGATGTGCATGAGAGGCTACATACACACCCATACGTATTTATGGCCAGATCCCCACAGTGGCTCTTGGTTGTATTTTGGGGAAGGGTCTATGTTCTAGGACAGCCCAGGAATATCTACTTATCCCAGACAAGATAATAATATAATAAGATACAACAAGAAAATGAAGAAGGGCAGAGGGCTAAAGAAAGTGATTCTCTTATTCAAGTACTAAAAATCAGCCCTTGATCTCGAGGTGGGGGGGGCAGTCATCATGGCCAAAGTAAATTCCTCTCATGAGGTTAAAGAAATTACCCATTTGTTCTCATGATACAGATTGCATCACTTGCCTTTGTCACCCCATAGAGGTGTTCCTTTAACAAGTCCCTCTGAGTGCCTTTAGGAGAGGACATGCCTTGACGCAGAGAAATTGCTGTCAGTGCGGGTTACCAGTGTCTCAAGGTTGGGACAGCTTATCTTCCTGCTCCCTAAAATAGAGCTTTATCCTGCCTTTTCTGGTGCCCACGTGTAATTGGAAGGACCTGTTTACAGAGGCTCTCACTAAAGATGCTACATGCTAAGGATTTACATGAGGAGGTGTATTTTGCTTTGAACTTCGGGCAGTTTAAGAGTATTTGCTATGGGGAGACACATGCACAGCAAGGGTGTCTGACTGCATGATATACTTTGTGATACTCCTATGCTTTGAGTGGCAATTTCATTGGTTTTTTTCAATTGAAAAAGTCCAGCAAAATAAAGTTCAGAACCAGTTTACGCAAACCACATAGTGATGCTGTGACTATTCAAAGAAAGAGACGATTGAGAAGATTATCTCACCTTGGCTACGTGCACCATCCTTTGGGCTGGAGGAAGGCAAGGAAGCTTTGTCACAAGGACCATCTCACTTTCTCAAATACAAATGCTGTCTTGTCCCCTGCACTGGAGCAGTATCTTGCTGCTTAGGGCATGGCCTTGGTGACAGTGACTCCAGCTTGATCAGCCCATACCCAGGGCTGCATGTTCTCACCCTCTCTCCGTTTTATTTTTTTTCCCTTTGTGCCCACACAGCTGTTCATGCAACTTTGTGGTAAATCACGTTTTGGAACTGAATTTTGTTTCCAGGTAGGTTTTCAGCTGAATCAGATTGCTGTCCAGCCACGCAGAGGGGTTGTGCTGGCACGGTGTGGGAGCAGTGTGTGAGTTGGGAAAAGAGCAGCTGCTGCAGAAAATATGTCCGAGGCCTGGGAGGCTGCAGTCAGCAAGAGGAAAAATGGGTAATTTAATCAAGGCCAAATGTTTATTACCCTTCTGGTGCCTGTGAAATCCAAAAACTCTCTGTCAGTTATAAGGCATGTCTCTGTCTCTCTAATTGGTGGGTTTAGCATCAGGGTTTGGTTGCCATCTTCTGTTTAGCGTGCTCTTTTATTCAGTCTTTGCATTTATTATTTGCATCACTCGTTGATGGAAGTGAAAGGAACAGCATTCCCAGTGTAATGTAACTGCCCAGAGGTTTGATTACTCTTGCAGAATTGCTACTTAACACTCGTGTGAAAAGGCAGCTAGCTGTGGCCTCTCCTTTCCCAAAGTAGTGCAAGAGCTGTATATTCCTACCTTAAAAAAAGTGCCCAGGTTATGGAAAGCACCTCAGCACCCAAACACAAGCTTCTGGGCATAGGAAGTAAGAAAAATCAGCTTGCTTTTGTAGGGGATATTGGGGTGGAGGAGATAGCAGGAGCAAAGAATATTTTCTTAAATTGAGAAGTTGTTCTAGGAGTGGTGACATCAGTTGGATTTTAACTTCCTTGTCCATAGGTGTCAAGGAATTTAGGGAGCAGGACCAAGAAATAAACCTTGTTTATTTTTACTGGTAAAGACCAGTGCCTTTTCGTGCTTAGCATATGAATTGTAACACAGGCTCTAAATAGGGAGCAACAGTTGCCTTGAAAACTGGGTGTCAAGGTGATTGTTGCATGGAATAGAGAAGATTTGGAATTGAAGGAGTGCATTTGCGATCAGAGATTTGGGGAAAAGCTGTTATCCCACAAGAGATTTTTTTTTTCCTGGATTTTTCCCTCAGTCTTGGTATATGGTCCTCTTATCTCTGGAGAAGAATTTCCTTGGGAAGCTATTTTTTTTCTGGTGGGGGGGAGCTCTTAATTCTGGACAATGCATAGTAAGATTCACCCATGCCAGCATTTTTAAGTTTCTGTCAACTGTAATTTCACATCCTGTTCTCCAATGAATGGGAGTAGTTCAGGTCTGTGATCTGAATTTGTTTATTTTATAATGACAATAGTCAACTGCTTGAGAGAAGTAAGGCCCAGATAATGAGTAGAGAAGACTGGAAAAGTGGGTGATCTGCTTAGTCATACAGACTCTGTAGAAAAATGCATTTTTTTTTCTCCCTTAGAAAAAAATGTTTAGAGGTGCCTTTTCCTTCCTCCTGTACTTACTATCTCACTCACAAAAAGCAAGAGAGGAGATCTTATATTTCAATTAAATCAATACTTCTGGTCAGTGAAATGCTTATTTCAACAGAATGAGATACTCTGCCTCTGTGCTAGTGTGGAACCTCTTTGTGAATATCTATCCCTTTATTGTGATGAGAAAGTCTTTAACTTTTATAATTTGCCTCCTTCATTCCTAGCAAGGGGACAACTATGAATTAAGTTGATTGAGATTTTACAGCATTGCCAGTAAATCTCCTTTGGAAGTGCAATGTAATTAGTTTTCTCTGTTAAAGAATGCCGTTAACCGTACCCAAAATCTCCCATCAAAACAGGAGTTGTAGTTACGACAAAAATTTCTTACTTCAGCCCAAATCAATAATAATCAAGAATTCCTACAATTAGATAAATGAGAAAGTTCAGTTAAATGACTGGGCAAAAAAACTGGCCAAGTCCAGAGTGGTGGAGAATGGTGCCACATCCAGCTGGGCACTAGTGGGGTTCCCCAGAGTTTGGTATTGGGGTCACACCTATTTAATATCTTTGTCAGTTACTGGGATGAGGGGATCAAGGGCACCCTCAGTAAGTTTGCAGGTGACAGCAGTTTGGGCAGGAGCATTGGTCCCCTGGAGGGCAGGAAGGCAACAACAACCCCCTGCAGCTCTACAGGCTGGGGCAGAGTGTCTGGAAAGTGCCCTGGCAGGAAAGGACCCGGGATGCTGGTCAGCAGTGGCTGAGGTCACTGGCACCTGGCTTGTACCAGCACTGGTGTGACCAGCAGGACCAGGGCAGTGACTGTCCCCTGTGCTGGGCACTGGTGAGGCACCTCAAATCCTGGACTGAGTTTTGGGCTCCTCATGACAAGAAAAACATTGAGATGTTGGAGCTTCTCCAGAGAAGGGAATGGAGCTGGGGAAGGGTCTGGAGCACAAGTCCTTTGAGGAGCAGCTGAGGGAGCAGAGGGGGCTCAGCCTGGAGAAAAGGAGGCTCAGGAGGGGCCTTTTTGCCCTGTGCTACTCCCTGAAAGGAGGTTGTAGCCAGGTGGGGGTTGGTCTGTTCTCTCAAGGAACAAGCAACAGGATAAGAGAAAATGGTCTCAGGTTGTGCCAGGGATGTGTAGATTAAATATTAGGCAAGATTTCTTCATTGAAAGGGTTATCAAGCATCGGAATAGGCTGTTCAGGGAAGTGGTGAAGTCACCAGCCCTGGAGGGATTTAAAAGATGCATCAATGTGGCACGTGGAGACAGGGGTTAGTGGTGAACTTTATGGTGCTGGGTTAGTGGTTGGACTCTATGACCTTGGAGCTCTTTTCCAACTCAAACAGTTCTATAATTCAAGACTAATAATTCAATAATCTAACTAATAATTGAAAAGGAGGGGAGGTAAATAGTGGTGAGGCAAGACATTCCATTCCTGTTGTATTTGGGGAGATAACAGCATCTGAGTGTAAGGATGTTGACTTCTTATGACACATGGTTGCCTTCACTTGGTAACAAATCAAGAGGACACAAGAAGACCTGGCTTTCCTGCTGTTCCCTCTGTTCTTGCTCACTGGGCACGGCTGCCAGTCAGGCAGTATTTGCAAATGCTAAATGAGCTTTGATAGAAGAAGTGGTCATTTGGGGAAAGCACTTGACTGAGACTTGCTCGTAGCTTTGAGAGCAAGAATACCCAGAAGGTTGTGGGTTTCAGCTGCATCACAGCTGAATGCTCTTTGTCATTCTGCGTCTGAATCTTGGAAATGTAACATTTTGGATTCTGTGTGGATATGAATATACAGTATTGTGTGTTTGGTAAGAACAAGTACAGCAAAAGACATTGCTAGCATTTACAAAAGTTAAGTGAATTTATACACTTGGGAGGTAGTGACATTTTTACTCTAAAAGAGCTGTGTTTGGTAGCCAGCAGCTACTTCTCTGGATGATTGTTCTGGTGCTTGTCATACAGTGTTTTTCAGTAATTTGTTAATATGTCCCTTTTCTGTTGCTCCTTCCTGGCTTAACCCTGGATATGCTTGTCCTGGTTAGTAGCTAATATCCTGTTTAGCATAAATTGGGACAGGACAGTTGGATGTGTTTACTGAAAAGGTATGGTGTCCCTCAGGATGTATTATCTTCCTGCTAATAATTGTGTATGTCCTTAGCCCAGCTTGCATTGTGCTGCTTTTAAAGCTCTTTTGGAATAAACTCCACTATGTAGAGTCGTATACTCACAATTTTATAAGCTAAATATATAATATGCATATCATGAGACTCATAGCTCTATTTCTTTTGTGAAATAATATTTATCATCTCCACTGGGGTGATTTTTGTTTGTATCCAAACAGTCCCTTCAGCAGTGTGTTGGGTTATTTGTGCTCTGTGGGGAGAGGCAGTAAGCTGCATTCTTTTCACTTTCAGGCCTGTCCAAACCATTGGGAAGTTTTCAGCCAGCAAAGCACAACCCAAGTGGCACTTCCATTACTAAGGACAAAACCACAGGAGGCTGTTTCATCCAGTTGCTTTCCATGTGAGCTGCCTATAGTGTCAGTGTTCAGTGTTATCAAAGCAGATGTATTTGTGCAGGATAGATAAGGATCAGTGTAAGTGTTTCATTTTGACTTGTTTAGTGGAAAAGGAAAAAATCAACAGGTTTTGGTTACTTTGTTCTCAAAACTAGCAGAAAAGTGGCGCTTAAACATTAAGTTTTTCCAGCACTGTGCAATGTTGCAGGGAGGGAATAACTCTGAAAGAAGTTTATGACAGTTTTTAATCCTTTAATGGATTTTTAATCTACACTGGAATCCAATAAAATTAGTTTAATGTCTGATTGCTTGGCAGCAAATTGGGTCTAACATATGCTAATTGTCATATCACATGAGTGCAAAACTTTATTTCCATTTCCTCTTACTTCAGGAATTTTTGGTTTCCCTTTTTTGTTTTTGTTCCTGTTCAAGTTTCTTTGGTAAACTGTAAGTGGCATAAGTAATACTTCCTCATCCCTGGTGTAATTATCATTGCTGGAGGTGGGGTAGGGAATAAAGAGGAACAAACCCTTGTGGAATTCTTCCTTTTTCTACAAACTACATAAACCAGAATCTCAAATTTTAAGTCCAGTTTTGAAGAGGGAGAAGGATGAGGCATCAAAACCAAGCTCCTAGACCTCTGTGATTCTTTGCACTGAAATGCAGACCTGTGACCCAAGGCAGGGTTAAGTTGTGTTTACTTTGTGGTCTGGTGATGCCAGTGTGCAGTGTGACTGGTGTCTGTCTCACAGGGGATGGTGGGCTGCCCTGGACTGCTGCTGATGGGAAAGCTCATTTCCTGAGCAGGGACACAGCTGAAGGCAGTGAATCATTCCCCTGAAGGAAATATGCTTCTCTGGGAGGCAGAGAAGAGTGTGCGGATGGGGTGATACTGAGAAAATAGGATAAAATTAGACCTTTTTACATTTGGAAAACTTGCAGTTTTCCTCATCCTGAAAGATGAAAACGTTGTTTATGAGCTATCTCAGTCTGTTTCTGAGGGATACCCTTCAAGGAGGTAAGCCATAATGTTAGCATATCTCAATGACCAAAGCCACAGCTTGTCTCCAAAGAGTGACAGTGACTGATTTTTCCTTGAGAGGGGAATAGCTCCATGCCTTTTCACTCCCCTCTGTTCCACTCCTTCTGTTTATGTAATTTAGTCTTGATGTATTACATAACGTCTTCTCTGGCACCTATGTATGACAAGAGCTTAAATTCCAGAGGGATCTTCCAGTTACCTCTATCTTTCCTTCTTGGAAATTGGCTTACATCTTGACATAGTTTGGGTGTTCAGGGAGAAAAGGCTTGGCACACCTCTCCCATGAGCTGACATTTCAAACTTATCTTTTGGAATTTGAGAATGGTTGTCATTAATGCAAGGTAGGCAAGTCTTTCCCAAATTAATCTGCTGTATAAAATGTATTGAATGTAATTTGGAATCTTGACACACTGTGCCCTACTGTTGAGTTTTCCCCACCATTTGAAATATTTTCTCAGGGTTTTACTCCTTACACGGGTCTTGGTTGTTTTTGCTATAGCTGTAGCAGCATGGGCAAAACATGTAAAAACACACTCAAAACTGGCTTTTATATTGAAATGCTGTTTGCTTTTAAAGAAACAGTGATCAGGGAAGGAGAGTTTCCTTTAGCAGGTAATGCAAGTGCCATTTATATAGAATTTCACAAAGCCAAAAACATAGATGGAGATTCTGTGAAGTAAGAGAAATTTTTTATTTTGTGATGGTGTTAGACCAGATGTCAGTAATTACTGGAAGCAAAACTGATGACATGCTTCTTACCTCAGGTAGCCTGAACTTTTATGCTGTAAAAAACAAACTGCTCTTCTATGGTGGTTCACTGGTGAGGACATCTTGAGTATTTGAAAGGAGAGCGTTGACTTATAGGAAGTCAGTTTCTGCTTGAATATGATTAAACAAAATTGCTTTTAGAAGCAATGCATCAGTGATTAGGGAAATGATTAGGCAAATAATTATATACATATCTATATATACATACAAAAATACAAACACAAAAACATTTGCCCATTTCTGCTGGCTGTGTCCAGAGGTGAAGAACCTCACAAAGTCTGTGGGGAAGGGAGTGCTGGCATCTTACGGAGAGTTCAGGTTTTCTTTAAGGGTCACAAAACCTTGCCACTGCTGGCAGTAGGGTGTTCCCACATCCCTCCCGAAGTGCAGGAGGGAAGGACCCTGTGGCTGGCGGGGGCTCCCTCAGCAGGTGATGCATGCTCAGGTTGTGTAAGGAGCTGCAGATGCTGCCATTGACTCACACTGGCTCTTTTTGTTTGGATCGCAGTGGGAGCCAGGCCTTATGTAATGTTCATTGTCACATTCTCAGTGCCAGCACTGTCATGTCAGCAGAGGGGAAGGATTAGCTCTCCCTTTTCTTTCTTTATGGGTTGATTTTATGGGGTTTGTTGGGTTGGTTTTTTGGGGTTTTTTTCATTTCTCCCACCCTTTCTTGCAGCAGCTTTTGTTGTTTATGTTGTCAGGGAACAACCAGTTTCAGGCTGGTTTTAGTTTTGTGGTGCCTTTTAGGAGGCATATTGTTAGCCTGGAGAGAATAAAAGAGCAGGTACTGCAACTCTCTCAAAACTGATATATGGATGTGTTTCTAAAAGCAATCTGTTATTTTTTTTCTCTCAGTTCCTGTTCCCCGCAAATCACAGTGGACTCCTTGATACTCATGTCCAGTGTGGGTGAAGACAAGATCCACTGTCCAATATTTATGTGAGGTGGGGAGAAGCACACTTGCCTTCCTCAGAAAGGTGGTCCAGGACAAGCAGATGTTCCCCTTGCTCTTCCCCTGAAATCAATTTATGATTTCACAGGCTGCTTCTTTTTCCTTCAGTTTAATATTCCTGTGGAGAACACATCAGTTAGAGGGGATCAATGCCACTTAGTTTGTTTGTGATTTGAACAAGATGAAATGAAGGAGGAGAATTGTTTTCTTCCTTCCCAGCCAGCAGCGTGTGGCCACCAGTTAGCTGTGAGTCACAGCAGAGAAACTGCATAGCTGGAGTCTCAACAGTCTCAGGCTGCAAAGGGAGAAGGGATTTAAATCACGAAGTAATCAGTTAAGGATGGCTTTAAATGCAACTTGGGGGGAATGAGTTCCTTTTGATTTTTCAGTAAACACTTTTTTGCTTTCTTTAAAGCATATAGGGGTCTGTTGGACTAGTATCGTAAAACTGTTGGCTCCTTTTTGAAAAAATATTTATCCTTTTAGGTGATTCCCCCTGACACCATTTCTTACATGATAATTTAATAGAGGTTTTAATATGCTGCATAATGTAAATTAGAGAAATTGTAATGTTTGTTAGAATCAAACTCTTCAAAACCACTGACCTCAGGTTTATTTCTTACTAGATTTTTAAGTGAAACAGAGAAATATTGTTATTTTGCAATAACACTGCAAGTTATCGCTTGCAAACTGTTGCAAGACTTTTTGTCATAGAGAAGCTTAAGCCCATAGTTCCTTTACTCATGCAGTTGTGTGCTTTATAGTAATGTTCTGCTAGGTACTGAAGGCTGCCTATGAGGTACCAAAATGGTGCTAGTAGTGGTCTAATACACAGATGAGATTTCCCCCAAGGAACCAGCAGTTACCTTCATACGCATCCAGTTTGGAGTGTTTGTGTGTGAGCTGAGGGTATTAAGAGCAATCTTATGGCCCCAACCAACCATTTTACTCTTTTGCTGCCAAACAAAAAAGAAGAACATAAAAGGAAATTATTATTGCCATAAAACATGACTGTGTAACAGGCACTGAAGAGCGTTATGCAGTACAAACTTAGAAATATCTGTTTTTATTAAACTGTCTGTGCAAATCCTCTTGTGATCTGCCAGGGTGCTTGATCCTGTTTCTATGGCCAGGCACCACAATGGCCAGTGTGAAGTCTTGGTTACAAAACAGGCTTTAAGGGACAAATCTTGATGAGTCCCAGATATTGGGCTTGGCTGGAGGTTGGAGAGGTGATGGAATCCTCTTTACTGTTCAGCACTGGAGCAGCATTAGTGTTAAACCTGCCTTTTCTGAAGGGATTTGTACAGGATGGTTGTGTACTCAGAAATGAGCATGTCCTGTGCTTAAATCACTCGTGTTGTAGTGGGCAAAGGGCTTTTGTGCTTTCTATAGGTACAGGGGAGCCCTGCTCCTTCTCAAGTGAGGAAGGACTCCATTCTGCCTTGTCCTCCATCCTTGCCTTTTACTCGATGGTATTTGTAATAGTTAATTAAATAATGGTTTAGTATTTACAGTGCTAGTGGATCCCTCTGATGCAGGTGATGTACAGAAATGCCCCAAGTCCCCACATCTCTTGATGATTGCTGTTTCACTTAAGAGTTTGGCTCATGACATACACAACCCTGCTGTGAACAACTATCGTGTAGAAGGGGAAAAGTTGCTTTCACATTTCTCTCTCAACTTTATATGTGAGAAGTGATTCTAAAGCTTTGCAGAGTGAAAGAAAAACGTGAGGACGATGGAAATGTGTCTAAATTCTCAAGGTTTCCTCATCTAGAAGTAGGCCTTCTTTCTGTGCAGGCTTGAGGAGGAGGCAGTCATCAGCACATGGCATTTACTTACTATCTGAAGTGTTCTACCTTAAAAAAGCAAAGCCCAAAAAACTTCAGAACTATTTTTATCTTTGTTGAAAGACGGGACATAATACATGAGAGAGGCTGTCTTGGATGTTAATTTGATGTGCAGTTGATTGCAGGGTTTAACTTCTGGGTAGGATAAACATGACAGCTCTTTTTTCCTCCCTGAGTAAGCAAGAGGAATTTTTCCAAGTGTTTCCCCCTAATATCCCAGCCCTGTTTCTCAGCAGCCTCACCACTGTTGAGGCTCTGTGCTGGAAGGCTGTCTGCCTATCTGCTCTAAGGGTGGTGCAGAGGGTTTGATTTGGGTTTCTTGGAGCTGTAACCCTGCTCAGGCACACATCCTGCTCGGGGCAAGCTCCCGGCCGATCCAGTGCGGGACTGGGAAGAGCCCAGTGGCAAGTAATCAGTTTATCTCTCCCAAAGTGCCCTTCCTCCAGCGATTAAACGCTGAGCACAGTGTGCCTGCGTGTGCAAAGGCAGGAGATGGGGCAGGTTGGAATAACTCAGCCATAAAACAGTAGCGGCAGGCACAATCTGGCCCTGTTGTGTAATTCCCCTTGGTGGGAGGCTCCGAACTGGGTCAGATCGGTGTGAGAAACGAGGGCAGGCTCTGGGCTGTGCACCGCGTACCTGCTGCCTGCCCCCGCTGCCACCCGGCCGGGCAGGAGCCCTCCCGGGACCCGGCTGGGGCAGCCCAGCGCGAGAAGGGACGGAGATAAACGGCAGCACGACAACAGGCACAGAGGAGTTAACCATCTTTGTTTCACCCAGCTCTGCAAGATTTAATTAAGTCTTTTCAGAAGCTTCGGTTTAACTCTTCTGTATGTGGCCAGGGCTGCCGAGCGGGTGTCAGGAGTTGGCTTATACAGAACGTGTACTTACTGCTAAGCAAAAATAAAGCTTAGATTCGAGCCCTTTTGTGCTCCAGTCTGAGGGAGAGTTGCTCTCCACTGCATTGGATTTTATCTACAGAAACACAGGGACCCATATCCTTGCCTTTAAACAAATTTCAGAGAATGTTTTGTGTTTTGATTTGGTTTTTTTTTTTTTATTTTGAGGTTCTGGGACAAATGACACACAAGAGATACTGATGGGAGAAACTGTATCATGTGTCATTCTTTGTCCTGGAGCATGTAGTGACATTACAGCACTTCCGCTTTTGCTGTTTGTAGAGGAGAGTTCATTCTTGCCATATTAGCAGTGTTTGTGTTTCTTTGGTTGGTTGGTTCTATGTAAAAGAAAAAATAAGCCACTGTTTTGAAATACACATAGATTTTAGCACAACATTTGTTAGGAAAAACTTCTGATAATAGATGGCTTTGTGTATGCAGCCCTTGACTGAAGTCACCAGACATCAGAAAACAAGGGATGCTGGAGTTGACTGTGTTGCAGCAGCCTGACCACAACTGGGCTTGTACCTGCAGACCACAGAAGCTGAATTAATATCTTTGGCATGTGTAAACTGGCACAGTTCCACTTGAGCTAATTCAGGTTTTGGCCTTTTCTGCCATCTGCTTGACCAAGCCAACTTATTTTGTGTGACACATGTAATAGTGGAGGGACTTCAGTTGTCTCTGCCTGGTGGTAAAGTGCTCCTGGGACTGAGTGGTGAAAGGCTTCCTGTTCCAAAGCCAATCTCTGCAAAGCCTTCTCTTCCCTGGTTTACTTTCCTTCTAACACTCTCCAGTGTTATTGAGGAGCTGAGAGGGGCAGAGCAGGAGCTGATGACTTCAGCTGGAATAATTCAGCATACTTAACAGTTAGATTTTCAGCCCTTCTACAGGGGTGTTGTCTTAAACCTTCAGGTTTCTGAGTTAATCTGGTAACTGCTGAAACGTAGCTGAAAATGAAATTTAAGTGTTAAATGAAATGAAATTTTAAGTGTTTATAGGTATTTGAACTGCCTTATCTGCTTAGAAGTTTGGGGTTTAGTATTTTTTTATGTTTTTAAGTGGCTGACTAGTTCTCAAACATTTTATAGTTTACAGTGGAAATGTGGTATAAGTAGGGGGCAGTGGGAAGTGAGTGATGAGGAAATGTTTCCTTCATCTTTCTTTAAAGCTTTCTGGAGAATGTGTGGGTAGTAATTCCTCTGCAGCTTGATCTTTGAATACATCCTTTGCTTATGTTCCTTAAGATCAAGATGCCTTCTTTATTTTCCTTTCTTGGTTGTGTTTCTTTTCATCCATCTTGCACGACTCCTTTAGGATCATTCTGTGTGTGAGGAAGAGGAGTGCTCAGGAGTACCCATCACTGTCCAGAAGTGACAGTGCATGATCTGAACAGATAAACTGGTGACTTTGTGATTGCCCTGGTCCTCTCTTCAGGCTTTATTTTTGTGTTCTATCACAATTTCTGCTGTGATGCACTGGAGTGGTGTAACAGAAGTTATGCACAGCCAGCCCCAGTTCTTGTCCTTGAGAGAAAGGAAATGCAAATTTTGTCTGATCCATCCTATCTTGGTGTTTACTTTTCTTCCTGCCCTGTTTTACAAAGGGAGTTCAACCTTTACAACTGGATCTTTGTTGTTTTCTGCCCAAATGATGAAGGTGACACTGTTTTTGTTATGTGGCTGGATCAGAGAGTTCAGCCAGGCTGTGATGAGGAGCCGGGTGACCTTTGCAGTGGGTACAGCTGAGGCAGGAGAGGTTTCTGTCTCTGAGCCACATCTGCACACTGTGATGGTGTTTGCAGGGATCAGGGTAACAGGTATCTGAAGGGGATGCTGACACTGATCCTTTCTTGTGTGTTTCCTGTTTGGATGGTAGTGTTCTGAAATCGTTCACATAATTTATTAATTTTTGCATCTCCGAATAATCAGGCATTGATACCAGGAATCTTCCTGCTGTGTGCATGTCAAGGATACCAATGAAGAGATGGAGATTCTTCAATGCTGGGCCTGTATCATGATCCATTTCTTAAGGCATTTGTTTTCTCCACAGGATTCTGTGCTTTGTCTGACATCTAAGTCTGTTACTTAGAAGGCTGATTGGATTTTTTATGTGTGGTAACACTGCTGTGATGCTGAGCCTTGAGGCTCAAAGGCTGGGATTTGCTGGGCTCACGTATCTCTTGTGTGTCCTTCCAGGGCTGCCTCACGGTAGAACATGAGCAGGTAATGCACAAGGAGCACCACTGGGAATCATGTCAGACGAGTCAATCTCAGGGAGTGATCCGGACCTGGACCCGGACTTGGAGCAGGAGGATATGGAAGAGGAGGAGGAGGAAGATGAGGAGGAGGCGATGGAGGAGGACAACGATGGGGATGACGAGGAGGACTTACTTGATGAAAGTGGTGAGTGAATGGGAATATACATGGTTATAGAAACCTGGCTGTCACCCCTTGGAAGATTGTGCTAGGGTTAGGATTTGTCCAGCTCTTGGTAGGGAGAAGTCCTTATGTGGCTGTTTAGTTTAAATAGGTATTTAATGTATGTTAAATATGGTCTCCTGGCCAAAAAACATTTTCATTATAAAAAACAAGCCACAAGTATAAATTGTAAGGAGGATAACATTTTTAAAATAGCTTCAAATTTTGGGGAAGCAATTATATAAAGAAGTAAATAAGTCAATTTATAATTACTTGTATTATTTAAAGGATGTGGTGAAAATAAATGTATTTATTTCATTGGCTTGCCCCATACATAAACAATTTGATGGATGCTATGGACAATTATTGCTCATTCACAATAATCATCTTTAACAGCTGGAAAAAGTTCTTTTCTGCCAGCATACAGGTTGGGTTCTCCTTTGTTTGTTTTACAAGATGAAAGATGGAAATGCTAAGTAAGTTGTCACCTTCTATCCTTACCTAGTTCCACCTGCCCTACTCTCGCCTTCAGGAGAGGAGCAATTCAGGTCAGGGCTAACACAGATGTTTGTGGGCCTGTGCTGTGCAGTTTACATTTGAGTGTTACTAGATAACTGTTCTGGGTCACGGCATGATCCTAGAGATGTTTGTTGGTCCAGAAGGGCTGATGTTCTAGGGCACATAGACAGGAATGCAGAGCTCAAGTGGGAATTCACCATGCTGAATTTGCCATCAAACTCTTTGTATCAGAACTGTAGCCAGAGCCTAAGGGGATGCTCTATTTGCTTCCTTTAAAATTGCAATTTTTAATAACTTCAAAGAGTATGCAGGCATTTGAATACACCTACATAAACCAGAGTAGTCTTCCTTTTCTTAGCATAGAATGTGTTAAAACCAGATACTTCTCTCTTCTTCTAGTTATTAAAGAATTTTTAGCTTCAAAATAAATTGTTGTCCTCAAGTGTTGTTTGTTTTGTTGTTATATTCTTTCAGCCATGTGCTACTTGAAGATGCTGTTTTGATTTTAAATGCTTTTATAAAAATGTTTACACAAAAACAAATGCATTCCTCTTTTTTTTATTCACATGATGGCTTCTTCTAATGAGAAAGTAGCAGAAATGGAAGTGTTAGTTCAGGTAAGAAACAAGGGAATTCCCAGTATCAACACAGATAAGAGTTACAAGGTCACAGATTGCTCTGTCTCAGAGACTGGTGATGTTGATGTGACTTAGTTTGCAGGACCCTGCAGCCAGTGGAGCAGGGGGGCGTGTGACGTGGTTGCCAAACTTTTATTAACAGAAGGGAGTGTCTGTATGTCACATCCAAGTGGGTCATTCCCCATGGTTATTTTATCATAGACTTACATGCTTTATCATCAACATCTATATTATTGTGAGGGAATACTCAGGATTGTTCTTTCAGGATTATTCTTTCCAAAGCAAACAAGATCAATGTAGGTATACAGAACATTGTGAACTCTTAATGACAGCTATTTATTTTCATGTTAAAACACTACAAACATGTTTATGTTTTATATTTTTGTAGTGACTAATTAAAAATAAATTTTAACAAACGTAGAAAATAATGAGGAACAGTAAAAAAGAATTTACATAAAACTAACACAAAGTATTTATTCATTAGGTACAAGGGAAAACTCCCTTCCATGAGCTGAGCAAAGCTAGATTGCCTCTGAGGTTTCACATTGTTCAGCTTTAATTCTGTCTGCCACAATATCAGAATGCTTTCTGGGTGCTTAGATGTATAATTATTGTCTTCTGTGGAGGTGTCCAGTCTGCTTTTTCTGATATCTCCTTACAGCTACACACTGCCTCCAAAATGTCATTTGGCATCTGTATCACCTTAGATCTAATATAAACCAGTCTCCTGCTCTTTAGCCTATGAAATATAACCAAATTCAGAATTAAGAGGTTCATTTTATTTTGCCCATCTGATGTTTCTAGTCCTGTCGCTTTGTAGACTAACCTCATTCATAAATATAATATTTGGAACAGACAGTCATTCATAAGAAGGGATGCAGTGCTCTAATGTTTATATTACGAAGCTTTTAAAAAGCTTGATTTTAATAATTTCTGTGAAAACTTTGTTCTCCCTATTCCCAGCTGTGCTGTTCTCCTCCCCTCCTGGTATTGTGGTTGTTCTGATCCCACTGGGGAACCTGGGGGGATCTTTCCCTGGGGATGGGCTCATGCATATTTCTAGCACTACAAGCTTTAGATGATTATTAATCTTTCACAGCTATTTCCTGGGAAGGATGACAGGCTGCATAAACATTTTGTCCAAACTGAAACTGATTACTTGTTTTAAATAACAGTGATTATATCAATTACAAAAATAACATTTTAAAAGTTTGCTTGCAAACTAGTGGCTTTGTTTAGGATTTCCATGTATTCATGGTGGCTCAAATAACTTAAGAACTTTCCAGTTTATGTAATGTTATCCACACTTGGTGGTGGTCAATAGTATCCTCTCAGACTTAGCAGTGACTTGTGTTTTGCATAGGAAACCTGTTTTTGTCTTTCTGATACATGTTGTATGTGGAGTTAATCCTTGTGTGTAGTTTCAGTTTCATAGTCTTCTAGGAGTTTTTTTTTACATTCTGCTACTTGAGTCCTATCTTCAGTTTTGGTACATTTTTCTCATTTCTGCTCAGTTTTGTTTGCACTTAATATAGGCTGTCCTATATGTGGTCTAGAGTTTAGTTTGAACTTGGATGGTACAGGCTTTCAGTATTGAAGAATGCAGCTCTTCAACCTTTGCCCCTGCCCTCAGGGAAACAAAAGAGCCTGAAAAGCTAGTTTTCTGAATATTTCTGAGTAAGTGGAAGCTAATAACCACATGGCTTACATCCTTTATCCATTTCTTCAGTGGTGGCCAGTTAATGTACCTGAGCATCATGTGTAGGAACTCCAACAGCCTTAGTCCTTTTTTTGTTTTCTAGAGTGCTTCTTCCAGAACATACCTAATCTGACACAGCCCCTTCCCTGGCTGCCAGACTGCACACCCATCCCAGCAGCACGCTTCAATCCTAGCCAGAGGCTGCCACTGCTTTTCCTGCCTTGTCATCCCTGCCCACTTCATCTGTTTTCTTATCACTTGTGGGTTGTAGCACCTGTTTTATCATGTTTGATTTTGTGATAGCAATGCGTGACTGCTAGGAACTTTTTTTGTTAACTCCCTAAATCGTTTTCACTAGAAATGTGATGTACTGATGACTGTAGAGATAAAGGGCTGTTTCAAGTCCTGCACTCTTCTCTGATTCTGGTTGTTGCTCAGGGCTGTGTAGGACTCCATAGGAATAAAAGCTAATTTGAGCAAAGAGGAAACAAACCTCCAATATGGATTTTACAGATCATTTCAAATGCATGGACCATTTATACCTCAGAGCTTTCCCAAGGAAAGCTGTTGTGTTTGAATGAATCCCACTGTACTGTTCTGTTTTTCCACTTTTGGGAATGTCTGTGGATTATCCTGACTGATGCCTCTGGAATTCATTCTCTCTTATTCATATGTATTGCTGTAATTCTGCTATTAATAGTATTGGCAAGTTGCTTGTTTCCTTACCTCTGAGTATATAGGTTAAACACTTTCCTAAAGTGCAGTTCAGGGTAGAGGTGGTTGTTCAGTTCTCTCAAAGATGTCTTAATGAGCACAAGCATTCAGACACTGTCCTCAGAAGCTCCTAGTTGTGTTTGCATTACAGGGTGCATGGTACAGCAGACAGGGGTTGGAATCAGTGCTTTTAGGGTACACTAGTGAACAATTTTCCAGTACTAGAGTCATGCTGCAATTCTTACTGTACAGAAATACCAGGCAGTGCCAAATAATAACATATTAGATGATACTGTTGTGGTAAGACAAACTCCATGGAATTGGCCTTCTCTCCTGCCCTGTGTTGGGCACTTTTCTCCTTTCCTGTCCCCTCTTTCTTTCCCAGGGCTGGGAACGTGCAAGCTCTGTGGCATCTCTGTTTGACTGCTGGAGAACTGGAGGAGCTCCCTCTTCCCAGATCAGACTCACAGTGTTCCTCCTATTCCCTGACAAAGTGCTGGAGCAAACCAAGACTGGTTTGTGTGGGTTTTGTGGCCATACAGTCTCTTTAAGAGGAATGAATGAGAAACACAGTTGGTTGGTGGTACAGAATAGCAAGTCCAGGAGAGGAGGACACATGGGTGCAGTGATGTTTTGCACTGCAGCTCCTTGGTAGGGTGAGAGCATCAGGAAATCTCAGAACATCTGAGAGATTGGCACATGAGGTGAGTGAGGGAGGAGACCCCTTTTCCTCACCCTAGCCTCTTAAAACTGCTCATCCTGCTTATGACATTTGACAGCTCAAACAGAGCTACCTTTCCTTTCTGCAGCACAATCCACAATGTATTTCAGTAGCTGCTTTCTGCTTCAACTTGAGCTGCTACTTGGTACTCACAGTTCTGAGCTTCCCTCCTTGATACCAAGGCAGGAGTTCTTGACTTCAGATGGCAGCCACTGCTGATCCAAGCTTGAAAATATCTCTGCTTACCTTGAACCCTCACTAGAGGAAAGTCTGTTCTTTTAAAGGGGTCCTGCTTGATCAGCTTTTCCTATGATTTTCACTTGGTTGTTGAGGGAGAAAATGTTGGCATGAAATTATAGCAAGTATGGATTTTGTTTAATATGATGCTCCTTTGTGGGTCATCATTGTGGGGTGCAATTACATTGAAAGGGAAATCAATTCGTAGCTGCATGGGCAAATTCTTTGTCTAATCTAATGGGAAAAATGAGTAGTTAACACCATACTTACCAGAAAGTTCATTAGCACATGGAGTTATTAAAGCTGAAATTATTTTGGAAATCTGTTTTTAAAGTCACGTGGAAGTATGGGTTAATATTTCTTTGAATGGTACATGAATGCATCCTTGAGGTACAGAGATCTGCTGCTCATTTTGGAGATGGTGTTATTCATGTGCTTCCCACCCCAAAGCATTCTATCTTTTCTTCTCCCCAAAAAAGTGCTGGAACAAAACAAAACTGGGGTGTGTGGGAGTCCCCAGCTGGATGTGTGTGGTTGGGAACAGAGCAACTTTCAGTCTTTACAGGGGAAGAGAGGAGAGTCTGCGGTATAAATCTTCATTTTGTAGGCTCCTCCTCCTCAAATATGTGAGTTCTTGCTTTTTGACTGTGGTTATTCTTATAAATTAGGTCATGTTATACTTACCTATATGAAACTGAGAGAGAGCCAGAGTATGGAGACAGTCTCCTATCTTGCTAAAGGGTGTCATATTATATATAATTTTATATCCCGTTTTAGAAAGGCCCATCCTGCTGGGAAATAAAAAGGAGAAGAAAAAAGAAACTGCTGTTAGAAAGTAATTTCCCTGCACTTTTTACCTGAAATGAATAATCCTTCTTGTTTTGATAAAGGGAGATTTGTTCCAACAACCTGAAACCTTTTGCCTTCTACTTTTGACCAGACTGCACAGCATTTTCTTTTAGGAAACACTGGTTTTAAGTTGTCCTTCCTATCTGCTAGAAAATTAAATTTATTCCTTAAGAAGAGGAGGAGCAATTACGTACTTACTGCTTTAATCTCTGCACTCCTTTTAGAAAGGAGCCTTTCACAGCTGTGTCTCCAGGTGGCACCAAGGGCAGATGGGCGTCCCAAGGTCGAGGCAGCCTCAGAGAACAGACCTGCTCTTTGAGGAACCCTGCTTCCATCTGCTACAGTGTGTGACACAGTGGCCTTGGTTGCTGCGTGCTTCCTGCCTCAGACTGGTGGCATGTGCTTTGATCTCCTGTCCTTGTTTAGCTGGAGGCAGGTGCTGGGGCTAGGGAAAGGCACAAGCCCATCAGAGTAAGCTTGGAGCAGAGAGCGGGATCTTTTTGTTGTTTGAAAGTGGATGAGTTGGAGCAAAAGATATGGAAAGAAGCAGAAGTCAGGACTTTCCTAAGTCTAGAAAAGCACTGAAGACAATCATGAGGGAGGCTTAAACTGTAAACTCCTCTGTGTTCTGTATGTAGCTATGCTAGAGTGGTCAGTCCCCATAAGTTATAATCCTGCAGTTTCATGTACAAGTGGATGTTTGCGGTGCACAAGGTGGATTTCCACAAGGTGGAAAGGGAAGAGTGATGATTGACATCATCTCACTTTTCCCTTCTTGATGGACTTTGCTATGTTGATTCTTTTATTTTGGTTACTTGAGGCTGGATGAAGCTCCCTCTAGAGCCCACCAGTACTATTTCCAAGGAAGCTGGAAGGGCATATCCTGGGGGATACAAACCTCTGCTCAAGTCTAGGTTTGTTGCCTAAATTGCTCTGGTCTTAGTAAAGAGCCATATCTGAACTTTCATGTACCACTGTGCACTTGGATGTTCTTTACAAGCCAGGTAGGTTTTCATGCTTGTAGTAACTTTATGTAGACTGTCTTCCAAGCCAGTAATTGCCTGCAAAGAGGATGACTTGTGTGGTATCATAAGAGGTACAAAATCACTACCTGTAAAAGAATTTACTTGTCAACTAATATCCTGCCTATTGGCATGTGTTTAAACTTAATCAAATTGTTGTAGGAAACGGCATTACATTAGAAAATTATCCTTATGGATCAGAGTGTTTAAAGGTACTTTATCATTATAGGTGGAGAGTGTGGGGCTCAGCCTCAGATGGCTGTGGGTAACACAGTAAATGTGCATCCAGTTGCAGATAGTGGATGCATTTCTCAGGTGATGTAGTGTAACTAAGAAGTTGAGGGGGTTTTGTTGTTCTTTCAGTTCCTGAAAGTGGTAAGAGCTTTGTGTCTGTTCAGCATACACTCTCTGTGTCCAAAAGCCTTACCTTCGAGATGTTGTGTCCGTTTCCTAAGACCCAAAAAATTAGCAGTTGTCTGGCTTCTATGTTTCCACAGTCCAGCTGAATAAAATACAAAAGATGCAGTCAGTATCAAAGGTAGAAAGAGATGGGATTGGTAGCATTGGCAGTTTTAGCAGACCTGGTTACTGAGTAGTACTGAAGGGTTACATTGAAATTGCAGAGGAGGTTTGCCTCTCATTTAGGCAAAAGCCCCACTGATTTCTCTGGGAACTTTGCTGCAGATTTTACCCGTTGGTTTTATCCTGGCGGCTTCCCGGGAGCGCAGTGTGTGTGTCAGAGCAGAATGATGTTTGTGTGTGCAGTCTGAAGGGCTTGGCCCTGCCCAGCCAGCGAGGGTCCCTGTCCCCAGCACATTGCAGACCCTTGAACTGCATTTACTGGACTCACTCAATGGCGATGTTAAAGAAAAATCCTCTTGAGCGCTTTGCGGGGAACAGCCAGTGCTGGATGCTTTGTCATCTCCCCTTCTGCCCATTCCGTAGCTGCAGATTGCCTGGCTGGGCATTCTGTTGTGCTGGGGCAGTTTCGGTGGTGGGAGGACGGTAGAGGGCCCTTGCCTGCTGGCTGTTTGCCAGTAAATCGGGGAGGAACGGGGAGGAGTGGTGCCTGAGGTTCGGGGGCTTTATTGGCTGATTCCAGCTTTCTAACTAACCCTGTGAACTAGGTTATTCTCGGCACGGTGAGGTGTGGCCTGGGGGCTGCTGTGGGAAGGAAGGATGAGATCCTGAGCAGTGCTGTCCCCCAGCGCCCTGCGCAGGGGATTACGGAGTGCCGATGTTGCAGGGCGGTCGCCGAGCCTTTCGCCGGCTGCCTGCTCTGTCCGAACGCGAGGACTCCTTCCCGGTCTCCTCGGCTTATCCCGAGCCGGGGGAAGCTCCGAAAGAAAACGTCGGTGACTCCCCTGCCCGGCTCCCAGGCTCTCTGACAGCGGCTTCCTTTTTGAGAGGGTGGCACAAAGTCTGGCATAGTCTGAGTGTTATATAACCTGGAGTAATGACTTGCTTTACTTCTTTAAAAGGAGGTGATGACGCCAGAGCTCTGCTTCCTTCAGGGCCGCCAATTGGGCGCAGGGACTGGCAGATCTCGTGAAATGATGTGGTGTTATAACCAGCTACGCTTTCCCCCTCTTTTCTCCCTCCTTCCCTTTGATCTATTGCGTATGATGGAATACAAAATAGAAATCTTTCTATGCAGTTCAGGAGCAGCCCACGTCCATGGCTCTGCATTTTCTATATATATATGTATATGGAGTTTCTCAATACTTTTTTTTGCCTCTATTTTATCTCTTCTCTTAAAGCTGTCACAAATGTGAGAGTGGTGTGCAGGTGTGGGGAGCAGGGTCAGCGAGTGAGCAGTTATTAATTGAACAAAGAATTGCTCCAAGTTGTCATCCTGCGTTTCTGATAAGCTTTGCAGGATACAGAGGTTGTGCTTCATTGGCCAAAAACTTGCTTTTTCCTTTTCACAAAGCCAGAGAATCTCTAACCAAGGACAGTCCCACTTGCTCCTCTGTCCTGTTTGGTGCCTTTTTCCCCCATGTACGTTTCCGATTGTCAGCTTTGTACCACACCTCGCCGTTGCTAATAGGTACTGTATTCCCTCATCTGCAGCTTCTGGAACGGTGACGAAATCATATGGAAACTAATTAGCAAATTTGGGATGTGGTATTTTCCCTCTTGAACAGGTAAGGAGCGGCAAAGTCACTTTGCCAAGTTCACCTGATGAATGTGAAGAAGCCAAAGTGAAAATATTCTGGTTTACATTTTAGGCAGCTCCCCTTTTATGTTCAAATGTACTAGGTGAAACACTTCTTTGATTTTCATCTGAGTTTAAAACTGTGCAAGGGGTCCTTAATTTCATTTTCCCTTAATTTATGTGGTATTGTGCTGGTTTTAATGACTGGTTAAATAAAATGTGCACGTAGCTATATGTTATACAAGCGTAATATTAAATAATAAAAGTGTGGAAGGAGGTGAGGAACTGTTTTAATTAAATTAGAAGTATTCTTCAGATTTTAAAACACAATATCACATCACAGTTATTTCCTTTATTTATCTTTTTAACTTCTTGCTTAGGCTTTAAAGAAACTGCAGCACTGAAATTTTAGAAGTGTCTGGTTCATTGTTTGGATCAAAGTATTTTTTTATTAACAGTATTTTGTACTGCAGATGTTTAAAATGTCTTAAAATTTTCTTCAATATGCAGTTCACTGACTCAGCCTCCAAAAAATTCTAAGTAGGAGTCAGAGGACTTTATTTTCACTTGCAAATATGCAAATAGGAATGAGACAGGAGAAAGCTACAAGATAAAATCTTTTTGGGCTAGGTGAACAGAAACTTCTAGTTTAAATCTCTGTCAAAACAAATTTTGCAATTAAAACATCTTCAGGTAATCTTCATCTATGTAAAGTATTTAAATACTTGAACTGTTAGAAGCAATTTAAAAGTGGTACTTCTGTGTACTCAGATTATGATATATGTCAAATTTGCACATAGCTGAAAATTAATGGAATGAAATTAAAGTTGTTCCAAAAAACTCTTCAGTGGTGCACAAATACATTGTGTCATCTACAGCAGCAGAGAAATTTAGCAAGTTACAGAAATGAGGAATCAGTTTCTTGAATGTAACTGGGATTGTAACTCAAAGGATTTAATTTTTATTAAAATGATAATAAATATCCATGGTATAAATTCTTTGACTTTAAATCATTACATCTCGTCTAGTAACAGTTTATTTTCTTTGGTACATTTAAACAACCTGTGAAAGCCTTGGAATCTCAAGCAGTGTGTTTTGCCACAGTGCCAGTGTGAAAAGCATTTGCAAGAGGCACTGCATTGTGTCACTTCCTGTATTTTGTGCAATTAGATTTTTGTTACATTATGTACAAATTTCCAACCTCCCCCCAGTTATGATTTAGATGAGTTTGGGACAGAAAATACACCAAGATTTATATGAATAAAATAAAATGAGAAAAAATAGATTTATCAAATTTTATGCCTTATGGTTCAGTCTAAAACTCACTGAAGTCAATGGAAAAACTCCTCTGGTTTTCCATGGTTGGTTTAGATCTTATCAAAAAGAATTTTTATTTGCAGTGCAGTGTTTGTTTAAAAAGCAAATGGTTCTCAAAGCCCAGCAATACTCAGTTGCCAACACAAAGCGTTGCAGAGTCCAAGTGTGATTCTGTCTGAACCATTCTGGGTGGATAAACAACACCTTATACTGTGTCCAGCTCAAACCTGGTATTCTTGTGTTTTCCATGTTCTGAAACAACATGGAAACTAGGACAGGGAAAGTGGCCTTAATGATGTGTATGTGCTACTAGCAGGTGCTAATCAAGAGTGAAATGTGGCTGTCAAGCCTAGTTCACCTTCAGTAACTTGCAAACAATTTGGGTTAGAAGGCAGCTTCCCTGTGCAGTGGAGGGCAGTGGGGTGTGCAGAAGGTGGATGTGGAGCATGGCTGGGAGAAAGCCAGGGGGTGGGGAAGGGACTGTGCAGCCAGCGTGGAGCACTTGAGGGTGGGCAAGGAAGGTCTCTTCTGTTTTATGGGGTGGTGATGAGGATGAACAGCCTGGAGAGAAGGGAACCACCCCAGCTTGCAGGGACCAGGGGCAGGGTGGCACATCATCGATCCAGTGCTCCTCTCTGATGCTGTCCTCGCTGGGCTTGCATCAGGTGAGTCTTGAGCTGCTCAGCCTGTGGAGCAGGGGTTGAGAGGTTCAAGGTGGACAACAGGCATGGGGCTGGGGAAGGAGCTACTCCACCTTGACGGGAATGCATGTTTTGGGACATTTTGTTGAAATGTATTTAGTTTAACTGACTGCAGTTTGATAATGTTCTTTGCTATACGGAGGACCTAGTGTCCTGAAACACTTTAACGTCAAGTTTCTTGTTTGTATAGACAGGTTTAGGTACAAGTTTTAATGCTTGTGAATTTGCAGTGTTCAGGGATGCTGACTTTGCTGCTGGAAACACTTGTCAGGCAAATAAAAAACTTCTGAAGGACCTTTATCTTAATATTCTCTGAAAATACAAACTTCATAGGGTTGGGTTTTTTTAACAGGCAATCCCCTAAGTTTTTAGCAAGGGAATCTCGCAGGTGACAAAAGCTTTTTGAGAAGCTTTTTGTGACATATAGCACAGTTTGTACAATTGCAAAGAGCTAGTGGTTTGAGATGGGGAAGGTGAGGTGTGACAGCTGGGTAAGATTTCAGACCCTGTAGGGGAGGGGGAACGTTGTTCCTTACACTGGTAAGACTGGCCTCACGGAAAAGCTATTTGGTAAATGGACTTATCTGTAACAAGATTACCTTCCATGAGGAGATAATTTTATAAACTGACTGTTTCAGGTAGATCTAATTCTTGGTTGTGTGAATATGTATTTATCCTGGCTAACAGTGGTGGCCTCACCAGCAGGCTGGTGTGAGTAGAAGAGCTAGAAAAATTCCTTTTCCATTTTGCACGTTAAGATAAAGAAGGAAATTCCCTTTTTATTGCTGTGTGCAGAAGGACAGGTATAGGTTTCCTGTTTCCCCCAGTGTATTGAACTTCCATTTTTCTCATGCTTGACTGCTGTAATATGGATGTGTTGTGGTTTAACCCCAGCTGGCAACTCAGCCCCACACAGCCACTCACTGTCCCCTAGTGGGATGGAGGAGAGAATTGGAAGGGTAAAAGTGATGAAGCTCGTGGGTTGAGATAAAGATAGTTTAACAGCAAAGCAGAACAAGGAATTCATCAACTCCTTCCCATGGGCAGGCAAGTGTTCAGCCATCCCCAAGAAAGCAGGGCTCCATCACAGCAGCAGTGACTTGGGAAGACAAGCACCATCACTCTGGACGTCCCCCCTTTCCTTCTCCTCCTCCTTTCCCCACCTCTGTGTGCTGAGCATGACCCCATATGGTCTGGGATATCCCTGGGGCCAGTTGGGGTCAGCTGTCCCAGCTGTGTCCCCTCCTAACTCCTTGTGCACCCCCAGCTTCCTCACTAGTGGGGCAGTGTCTGAAGCAGAAAAGGCCTTGACTCTGTGTTAGCCCTGCTCACCAATAGCAAAAACATCTCTATTATCAACACTATTTCCAACACAAATCCAAAGTATAGCCCCATACTAGCTGCTATGAAAAAAATTAACTCTCTGCCAGCCAAAACCAGCACTGCATGCTTTACAAATACCCAGTTGTATTTACCCAGTACTTGTTTTTAAATCTTGCTTTCCAGATTCATGAATCTGTTAGGTCAGATGCTGAGGTCATGTTTGCTTATTTATTCCAACCCTACAAAGTTCTTATAAGGCCTGTTACAAGATCTTTGGCTATGCACTTCTTTAATATATTTGTCCCTCTTTTCCCCCTTGATAAACATTGTGTGCCAGCCAGGCAGTTTGAATCTGTGACATAGGTGAAGGGCTGTCATGTTACTGAGTGTCTTAATTGTAATAGAGGGTTTGGGTTTTTTTTCATTTGTGGAGTTTTGTTTTGTTTGGGGTTTGTTGGGGGTTTTTTTGTTTGTTTGTTTTTGTTTTTGGTAAAATTTATATAGCTCTAACTATCAAAAAGCATCTTGGGTTTGTTTCAAAGTTGCTATGTACCCTGAAGCACTGAGGGTGTTTTGGTTGGAGCAAGCATTCGCTGTGCCCTGCTACCCTCTCAAATAAAAGGTCAAATAGAAATGGCTGGAGTCACACAGAGGGGAACTGGGCTCTGCCCTGGCTGTGCTTGCAGACCTTTAGATTAGGTTTTGCTGTTGTGAGTGCAGCTCATTGTCCTGGAGTCCTGCAGGTCTGTGCGAGGGCTGTTTGGACGCCGCCTGCTTTGGGTTTCTTGTGCGTGTCCTGGCTTTCCCAGCACTCCCTCAGCAGTTGTTTCAATAAACAGCTGACTCTGTTGCATGGACAAATGCTCACTACCAGAGAGCTAATTTCATTACGTGTCTCTCAGCCCAGGTTTGCTGTTTATTGCTGGCATTAGATATACCTGCGAAGGGAACTGGGCATGGATAAAGTCTCTGTAATACTGAAGAAGGTTAGGCAGGATGGATAGCCTTTAGGGGTTCAACCACAGCTTTAAAGGACTTATTCTGTATTTAATTATTCTCTCTTGTGCCTGTCCTAATGCAGGTGAATGACTGGGACAAAGGCTCACTTAAAGTAATCTCCCACTCCACAAATTCTGACAAGTTCTTTCCTGAAAACTGAAAAACTTGCAGTGGTCTACAAGCTGCTGATTTAACCAAGTGAACAGGATGCTCTTTCACCTGTTATTGTGCAAACAGGTTACCAGCTCCATCAAATTGCTCAAGTTTCAGTCTCAGTTGTCCCGGTTTCTTGCAAATTAGCAAGCATCATGCAAATAGCTCATAAAATCACAATTGTTTTCAAAGCCAGAAAGGCTGTACTCCTTTTTGCATCTCCTTCCCACCCACTTTTCCTTACGTGCTCTGAAACTCGGAAGCAGAGTTACGGTGCTGCGTGTCCCCTGCTCTGAATGTCCTGTTGTCTGTTGGGATTCCCCTTGCGCGGGGCCCCACCGGAGCCTGAACGGTTATGTAAGGATTTTTATTTTATTCTCAGTCTTGCTCTCTGCCACTAGTTGAACTGGATCACAGGCTGAGTGAATGGGATCTGATCTGTACAGCGTGCAGCTCTGCTGCTCCAGAGGAGAGACCTCCCCTGTACACACCCACTCAGCCTCCCTGCTCCTCTTCTCTCTTCTAAAACTCTTTTCCCAGGCATAACCGAGGTTGCTCCCGCTGATCAGGAGTGCGTACGGAAGCCAAACCATCCCGGCAGCACAGCTCCAGGCATCGGTCCCCAGTGGAGCAGCAGCTACCTCGGGCAGGGCTGTGTTTGACTCTCCAAGCAGGGGAGGAGATAGTGACAATTTTTATTTAGGCTGAACACGAGGCATATTTAACTAGTTATGTAACAGTGACCCCGGTCCGTCTCGGCTGGGTGCAGGGAGGATATATACGTACTGCTTCTCATCACACCAGCTGGGTGGATTCAAGCACTAGGAGCTATTTACCAAAGTTATTTTCAGAAACTTTAAGTGCAAGGTTTCCCTGCCTGTACCCTGGACTGTTTTATCAGGAGTCTTTTCCCGCCTGCGAACTGAACAGCCAGTGAGAGTGGATTTAGTGCTCGCTGGGCTGTGGGCAGAGATAAGGAGTTGTCAGGAGCGACTGGAAACTTTTGTCCTGAAGACCCTGAGACAAGAATAGCAGAAGAGCTGAGACGTGTGTGGCCACGTTGAACAAGTGTGCAGGCAAAGGGCTCGCCTCAGTGCACTGAGCAGCATGCTACTCTTGGATGAGTCTCAGCAGTTTCCAGGTAGGACACAGGTGGGCGATTTTGTGGGTTGATTTTTTTCTTTTTCTCCCTTGTTTTCTTTTCCCTCTTGCTTTCCTGTTACAGGCCGTGCATTTTCCCACCCCTGTTCTGGAGCACCCCACTCAGTGGCTAGTAAAAGGCATCAGGAGCCAAGGCTCTTCTGTAGGTCTCAGGTTTTAATGTGCTCCCTACCAGGCAGGGATGGAAGAGGTTGAGATTTCAGAGCCTTGCAGTGCTTGTTGGCCTGATGGAGGGGACATGAGAAGGAAGCTCACTCTTCCTTTGTGTCTATAATTCTGAAGTCTTTGGTGATGTGACATTCTGGGTCTGGCTATTATTGTTTCTGCTGCTGTTGTGCTGTAATGCTGAGAAAGTTATTTTTTCCAAGCGAGGAGGCAGTTGTTAATAGCACTATCATTTTATATCCACTGTCCTCTCCCCCACCCCCTTTGGCTTTGTGTGTATACTTTCCCTGCAACATCCTACTTGATAAGGGTTTCAAGAGCTTCTTTTGTCAGTGAAATATTTGGTGACTTGCTGACTGGGCAACTGTCTGAGCACCAGGCAGAGCTGTTGGTGCTTGCTCCAGATCCCCTAATTAGTGCCTAAGAGACTAAAAGCTACTTGGCTGTTTTCCCCCTATCAAATGGAAGATGCTGGTGAAATCCCAACAGGAGTTTACAGTTTGGGGATAGCTGCCACTTAATTTGTTTGCTGGTGGGAGGATGTTGTGTGTTGGAGAAAAAACTTTGTTCAGATTTGAAGAACTTTCTAAATTTGTAATTTAACTTCTTACTTTGAGGTGAGGTACTTTGTGATGCCAAGATTCTTGCACCTTGTTCATGTGGCAAATACCTCCAAAGTCATGCTATGAACCTAAAAGACTGATCAGAAATGGTCCCCAGGAGTTCCAGCTCTGGATTCCTGGTTTATTACAGAAGTGCAGTGTGGTTGTCATGAGGAGTTTTTACAGAAATAAGCCATGCAATATTTGTTACCCATTAGTGGGAAGGGGGGGTTCTAGAAAAAAAAAATCCATCTTATTTCTCTGGTTGTGGTGGCAGGACAAAGAAGCTAATTCTGGGAGAGTGTGAACTGAGAAAAAAAGGAATTACAATAGAAAATGAGTTTGGATAAATGAGGAATCTGGGTGATGATACAAGTGGCTTATGTAACTTAGTCTAGATAATAGGTATAAAAAGAGAAGACAAGGAAGGAAAGATGCTTTTGGAAATGTGACTGTAGGTCATAGATGGAGGAAGAATACAAGGTTAGAGGCCTTTCAAAAATTTGGGGTGGAAAGGTATTTGTACAGAAGTAAGAGAGCAAAAGTGCAAATTAACTCCTCTTTGTACTCTTCAAGTTGTAAAGTCTGGGGCAAGGTTTGTCACAGTCTCTACCAAAGTCCCTAGCAGTAGAAAATTATCTCTCTTTGAGGAAGCTTTTTTAACTGATCTAATGAGGTTCTGTTCTGGCTGGTGGATCCAGGAGAGTCGCCGTCACACTTCTGCACAACCTTCCTGTCCCAAGAGAGATGAGAAACTGCACAAGGTCACTGAGCAAGTCTGTGCAGAACTCACACATCATGTTCTTCCCTGGTTTTGTTCTTCAACCACTGAGCAATGTTTCTTTTCCTCTCTGGTTTATCTGGCTTTTCCTCACTCCAGGTGCCTGAACACTTCTTTGGGGTCTTCAAAGTAGCAAGCACCTGTATACACAGTGCTGTGATACCTTTTTGTTATTTTAAAAATGTTTCTGGAAAGTTAGAGCAGATTTTAATTATTTTATGGTAGCACCCACCAGCTAGTAAATCAAGGTTCGTTGCAGCACACTACCTATCCCGCTCTAGTCCTGCGAGAAAAATGTCTTTTATGTAAAGATCCCTGTTTCCTCCTGATATACACATATATTTCTTTCTTGGCCATAGAGGTAATTGTCATTTTAGCAAACTTTCAAAGGAACAGGTGCCTGTTTCTTTTCCAGGCTGTAATGTGCTTAGCTTTTAGGCTGTTGTGTATTTTGGGTGGGGGGAGTCCTTGTGGCATTGTGACTTCAATTTGTGTGAGTCTGATTGCCACAAACAACTTTGCAGCCTTTTGTCAAACTCCTTTAGCAGCACCAATATTTTGGAAAGGAAAACTAGAAACGGATTGTTCTTTCAGCTATGATCTTTCATCCTGGTCTTATTAACTTTCTCCAGCGCTCTTGGTCACTTTTCTGGCTGCAGTTGATGGGAGAAGTGCCAGTGGAATGCGGTAGCACACAGGCTCAAACTCAACAATTTGAATTTTTCTCCCAAGTGATGCCTCCCTCATTAAACAGAGTCCTTAAAAATTCCTCTGAAATTTTTTTAGAGACTGAGGCAGAAAAAGGGAATGTAGCTGAAGTTCTGTGCTTTGTTACAGTTCTAAAAAAAATCCCCAACTGTGTTTTGTTTTTTCAAGTAGGAAATTATATTTAAGGAGAAGAAAGAGAATTGTTGGTTAGAGCATAGGACAGGGAGCCAATAACTTGAGTTACTCAGCACTGATGCCTACCTGATTGCTTTGATTTAGTTTCCTCCTCTGCAAGATGGACAGGAGGGTGTTTCACAAGTTACTGTGAGGAGCTCATCATGCCTGTGAACTCCTTTGACACTGACTAGAGTACAAATGACACTATTATAATTTTGAAGTCACTCCTCTCTTATACCACTACCATCAGGAGCAACAACAAAGGAGGACTCAGATGCTGGAAGATGCTTTGTGCTGGGATTATTTCCCATACTGCTCTTTTAAATTAGGAGTGAGTGTCACCTGTCTTCTCCCTGTCCTTGTTAGCAGGTCCTGAGCAAAGCTACGGTGCAAGCTTGAGGCAGAGATTAAAGTTCAGCTGGTGCTTGTTGTTTGTTTGCCATTTTGGTGGCCTTGGAAGTGTGTGGCAGCAATAATCCCTTCTTTATTATTTCTCATTTCTCTGAGGGTATGCTGGTATAAAGCTACAACTCCCAGCTACCTAGTGTAAATTAATGCTTATGTAATCATTGCATAATGCAGAATGCTTGCTCCCCTACTCGTCCTCTTTTCTTAGTCCCTGAAATTTATCCCTGGAAGAGTCATGGTAGCAGCCAGCTGGATTCACTGTGCTTGGAACGTGTCAAGCCCCCGTATGCATCTATTTTCTGAAGCTGGAAAGGGGAAATTTGTTACCTAAATCAATATTTAGCCACCTCAATAAACTAGATCATATTTCTCTTTTTTTAAAAAAGCTTTGAACTGTTTGGAAAATAAATAAGGTTAAATCCGGTTACTTATGGTTTAGATCCCCATGGTAATTTTTGTAATCTGGCTGACAAAACTCTATTCTGGGTTACTAGTTAACTGGGATAACCAGAAAGGGGAGGTTTCAGTTCCCTCCTGCGCACAGCTTGTTGAAAACTTCCCAGCACTCAGCCTGAAACACTTCCTGACTCCAGAGCAGTAGCTTTATGTAACCCATTGCTCTTGCACGCCCCTGGCTAAAGGACAAATGTGACTGATCCCTGCCTGCCTTGCTACCTTAGTGGGTGCCTTTCCTGTCTTTGTTTCCCTGTCTTCACTAATGCCACAGTGTCTGTGCAAGAGAGGGGGCCCGGCAGGAGGGAACAGTTTAGGTTTGAGGACTTTGATTGGGAAAAGTAGTTTTGATTACATATCTAGAAGAGGGATGGCAGGTAGCAGCGTTCTGTAGCTCTCCAGGTGTTGCTGTCTCAAAGCGCTATGAAAATGTTTGATTTCAAATTTCACAACCCTCTTTTGAGTTGGGAATGGATATGGGATTGCCCAGTGCTCTAGAGTAACCATGAGCCCGTGGTGCCTGCGAAAGGGAGGATGACCTGACGGGCACCTCACTTGGGCTGCATTTGGGGGCTTGTGCAGAGATGGGAGGAGGTCCTGGAGGGGCCGGGTGCCAGAGCAGGTACCTGCCACACGCCGGTGGCAATGGGGTGCCAGTGGCTGCGAGCCTGTGCCATACAACAGTTATATAAGTGCTCTTTGGTGTTTATGTAACCCGGGTCTCAGCGTCCGCAGCATTGAGGCCCAGCCAGAACAAGATCTCTTGGGTATTTGGGGCCTGGTTCTGCTTGCATAATCCCAGGGTTAGAAGATATATCGCCTGTCACCAAAGTTGGCTGTTTGATATTCCAGTTTGCCTCTCGGCACTTATTGGCTGCTTCCTTTCCCTTTGGTTTCTCGGTGGTATATTCCTTGCTCCTGCTCTTCAATTCTGCTGCCTTTTGTTCCTGAAGGATTCCTTCAGGCCAGGAAAGGAGTTTTATTCTGCAGCATAACCTCATCAGCAACTGATATGCTGAAAGATGTCAGAAGGAAAAAAAGAAGGCCAGTGCTGCCTTGTAATTTTATCTTTTAAAGTTTTCCATTTATTTGGGCTTACTTCTTGCCAAAGGAGACTGAAGATGGGTTTGCCTTGTGCGTGCTCATGGTCTGGCTCCCTCCTCATGCTTTGGCCCACAGAGTCAGTGCTGGTGGCTTTTCTTTAGAGCTCATCTCTTCCCTCCATCCTCTGGTCCTGTGCTGGGGACAGAGGCATCCCCCTGCCATCCCTCACCAGCCATCTGCAGATTTCACGTAGGTGTCTTGAACCCACAGCGAGCGATCGCTTTACTGATACTTAGAGAAATGAAAAACATGTTACTCAGACTTCAAGCAGCACTCTTTGTTATACCAACATGACAGATTCTGTGTCTGGTTATGGTGACAGGTATGAACGACAGACCTGGGGTGGTTAACTCCTAGATAAATCATCAACGGGAAAGAAGATGTACGTGCTTTTTGACAGGTGAGGGAAGCTTCCCCTGGGAGCAGGCTCAGCCCGAAAGACGCCTTTGTGCCTGGCAGTACCGTGGCTGTGACTCAGCAGGACACCAGGCATCGCAGCCGGCAGCAGAGCAGGGGCGAGAGCAGTGCCGGGAGGCGGTCACTGCTGTGGTCAGTGGGCTGCGTTCCGCTGGAGCCAGGCGGGGACAGCCGGGGCCGGGGGCTGGCGCGGCAGATCCCGCTGCCCGCTTGGCCAGGGCGCAGTGCCTGGCTTGGAAGCTCCCACAGCCGTGGTCCTGTGTGGACAAGTGGACGAAAGGCTGGTCCCGGCAGCAGTGGCAGCTGCTGGTGACCGGAGAGGGCCGGGGGCGGCCGGGCGCGGGGTCCGCCGTGCCGGGGGCAGCGCGGCCGGGCGCGGGTGCCGCGGCCGGCGCGGGGGGGCAGGTGTGCCGGGTTATATAATACTTACATAATTAGGGCTTTGTTAAGCGCTGGTGGCTGGGAGGGGCGTCCTGCCGTCGAAGACTGAGCCCGATTATTTTCCGAGGAGAACAAAGTCTTGTTGCTAATTAGCTGCCCTGACAGCGGCTGCCGCGGAGAGCCCCGAGTTCCCGCAGGGGCTGCGTCCTGCTGTGTCCCGCTCCGACCCCCTCTGAGGTGGCTTTCCCGGTGCTTTGGGTGGAAGCAACCAGATGTTGATGTGTGCCATCTTTGTGCCTCTCCTGGGTGTTGCAACAGGTAAAGCCTGGAGGAAGGGAGTCTGAGCTTTTCCCTTACTCTCACCTACACTGTGCCTGAGGGGTTTCACAAGGAATTTCCTGCCTCCAGCCCAGCCTTGTGGCGCTCAAGTGTTTTCACACAATGCCACCTCTGTGAGAGGTGCTCTGTGCAGACACCACTTCTCCCTTCTTGCATGGCATCCACACAACAGCTGCACCAGTTGCATACAAAGAATATTTTGAAAATATTTCATTTACATTGCACAGCTGAGTACAGGATGAGCCAGCCTCTGAGTTGATTGCTGTGCTGCAGTTAGAGAACCGCTGTTCTCCATGAGCCAGGTACAGTTTCACTCTGACATCACCTACCCACCACTCCAGCTGCCAGCACACTGGGGAAACATCACATAACCCCAGAGAGCATCTTCCAGGCTGTCACAGCCTTTGCAGTTGGGCTTGCTCTGCGGAGTTGCTCCTCCAGCCTTTTGCACTCCAGTTGTAGTTCAGTGTGTCAGGGACTGAGTTGCAGCTGGAGCTGTGCAATTAGATTTTCTTGTGCCATCACTCAGTGCTCCTCCCATTCCTGCTTTGACAGCTCAGTACCGGCTGTAGTAGCACTAGCTAGTATTAGCTAGTCTCTGACAGGCTTTTGCCCACAAACCGCATAGAAGTTCCCAGAAGGCCTGCAATAATATTTAACTGCTCTTTGTTCTTGGTGCAGGACAAAAGAAAGCTCCCAAAGTAAGAATTAACTGCTCGCTGCTCTGCATGCAGCTACCTTCCTCACCATGCATGCACATCCCTGTCCTTAGGGTAGGAAATAATGCCCAAAGACTCAGCAAAATTGTCCTGTTTGGTATCCTGAGTTTCCATAGTGAAATGATTTTAGAAATAAACAAGTGTCTGGTTTTCAGTGCTATGTCTTTCCTGGAGTCACTGGAGTTACCCTGGCAATTAAACTGGTCTCCCAGGAGGAGGTGTACATACGTCTAGCTAGCCCTGTTAGCTGGCTACTAACTGAGCAGGCAAGGAAGTCACCAACTTACACAGTAGTTTGTCCATTGAGGGGTCTCTTGGATCTTCTTATATAGCAACCTCAGGTAGGAGACCCTCAGATCTTCTGAATGGGAATTTCTGTACTCCTAGGAGTGCTGAATGTTTCTAGAGCCAAACTGTGGATGCACAGACACTTGGACTTACTGAGGTCTGCCTTGGAGCACAGAGATTGGCTGTAACACTTTTTCACTTACCTTGCTGTCAGAAGACAGTGTTAGTTACACGAATGTCACACCTCAAAACAACCTGCTGCTTCATGACACTTTGCAGCAACCTGAGCCATTTTGCAGAGCAGTCTGTGTCAAGAGCCATTCACTGCTGAATCGACCTAGAGAATGTTCTCCAGGCTGAATCCTGTGCTGTTGCAATGGAAGTTTGAGAAGAAGGAGATGAGGTGAGCTTGGCTGCAATAGGAGGTGCCTGACTGCAGGACAAATCTTTTACTGTGTTACACATCATGAGTCACAGCTGTCTGCAATGTTTAGGGACAGCTCTGGCAGTCACACCACATAGGGAGCATCTGAAGCAGCATTGCACACAGCAGTCACGACTCTTTTTCTTACAGAGACTTCTAAACTGTAATACTGTGACATGCAAGTGTTGGTCGAGAAACCAAACACCTCCCCCTATTTTATGTACATCTGGGGGTGGTGCTTGCTGCTGCTTGTTGAGCAAAGAAAACTGGCAACCTCTGGCCTACAGCGCAAACCAGAGCCGTGCTGTAACCAGGTCTGTTGGGTTTTGAGAGTGCAGGCACGTTTCACACCTCTAAAGTGCATGAGAAAGGATAGTTGTGCCCCTCTTGGCATTCAGGGTACCTTGCAGGACAGTGTGCCTGGGTGTGTGTAGGTGTCCATAACCACTGGGAGCTGTCTGGGGATTTCTCAGACAGAGAGCTATAACCCACCTGAAGGAGCAGCTGCATTGACACTACCACCACTTCCCTTGGGAGATCCTCTCTGTGGATCTGGTGAGGAGAGTGCAAAACGGAACAAAGCTGGTGTGAACCGGGTGGTTCTTGGTGCCCACAGCGTGTAGCCAGGGGATGGATTTGCACCCTTGCCAACAGCCACACCTGGCTGTCTTCTGCTGGGCAGACTTGGGCCTGCTTTTTCTGATGTGGCTCATCTTGCTGTGTAGGTCTGTGCTGGGTTGTCACCCCCAGGCTGGTGGCAATGCTCTTCTCAAGCAGGCAATGTGGATAAATGCCCAGGCCTTCCTAGAGTGCACAGCAGCTCCAGCATGATCAGACAGTTGTCAACATGCAAACGTGGCTGATGAATTTTTGTGTTGTGTAAAACTCTACTTGTATAACCATGTCAGAGTACTGTGTTGAGCTCCTGTTACAAAACCATAATTGCGTTTCGGTTGTATATGTAGGTTTGGCAAAATTGGGGCAGGATTATTCCATTGATTACCTGATGGGACCTGTTCAACAAGGCTGTTCCCACACTCCCTCCAACCCAAAGATCAGACCTGTTCTTATACAAAATAGGTGTTCATATGTGTAGTTATTGTTTCTTAATGTGTTTCTGTCCCAGTGAGGGTCCCATTTACACAGCTTGGAGCTCACTGTATTGGAGAGCAGCCACACGACTGCAGCGGGGAGCTGCACTTTTCATCTGGGTTAGATTTAGCCTGTGCACATAATCAGGAGTTTAATACAAAGCAGCAGCAAAACAATTCCTGCTTGTAACTGCCAGCTCATGCCACAGGAGTGGTGGGAGCTGTTGCAAGGTTAGACTTGTGATTTTATCGTTGTGTTAGTTAAACTTTGTGAAGAGCTTTGTTCATGGTGGTGGCAAGGATAGGAGCAGCCTTTGGGAAGCTGTCCCCTGAATCCCACTGCAGCTGAATCAGTGAGATGTTTGGAGCTGCTGCTAGCGTGGAAGAGCTCTCTTGATGCATATGTGTCAGGAATGTGGGCTGAGGCACAGATTGTGTTCCTCACCTCAGAACTTGTATTGGCAGGACAAACACCAGCCTGAGCAGACATGGCTGTGGCAGATGAGGGCTTGTACTCAGTGCAGGACCAAATTTATCAGCAAATTTTGGGCTTCAGGCTCCTGGTCAGATGAGAATTAATTTAAGAAATCCTATCTGATCCAACTGTGTGTAGGTTTTACCAAAGCTCGTATTACATATAATTAAGAGGAAAGAAAAGGTAAAATGCAGAAATGGAATGAGTCTACATAGGGATTGCACAACACATCTGGAAACATAGAGGAGATATAATAATTTTGGGCTCCTGAGCCTTTAGGTTTTATCAACCTTGTCCCGAAGACACTCTTGCCTGGCACAATGCAGGTGGCAGGGTGGCTTCTGGAGGAGGTGATGTGGACAGTTGCTGGAGTGTGGGGAGGGAAGCACTTCCTCTTCCAAACAAGCATGGCTTTGTGCTCTCTGGTGCCTTGTCAAGGTCCTCCGGGCCCAGGGTGAGATGGCAGCAATGTAACCATGGCAGTGTTTGTCTCCAGTTTAATGACTCATCCCGGAGCATGTGATCACGTGTGCAGCCTCCCTGCTTCCCTTTGCCCTATTTCATCCAATCTTTTGATCTAGTTATATAACCAGGAGTCAAGAGGGGTGGGGGGAAGGAAACAGTGCTGAAGAATTGCAGGTAATGTGACTAAAATGTGTCTGTAGCTCAAATAGCAGAGTTGTTGTCTGGGAAGCCTGAGAAACTGGGTTTATTCCCAGCACAGTTCTCTGTCTGCAAGTGAGCTGATGCTTGATATCTGACCTTGAAAGTCTGAAGAGGCATGATGGGAGGACAGGGCTCCAAGACCTTGGCTGTGGAAGAACTGCTGTGCTTGTTGCAGTGAAACCCTTTGCCTTTATCTTCATGTGCCTAACTCTCCTTGCATTCATCATGAGATCTGTTCCATCCTGTAAGCTGTGGATACCTGGTTTTCCAGTATGTGTAGGGCTTGCAGAGACAGATATTCACAGAAATGTTTGAGCTGCTCTGCTGGTACTGATCCATGGTGGGCTGAGCTCTGAAGTCCTAAATCTGTTCTGACACAGACTTGTAGCAAATGCTGGGGTGGGTCTGGTGGGATATCTGGAGAGGAAGTTTGCAAAGTTGGTGCTTTTGAACAAGGTGTGAATCTACTTCTTGTCATCTCAATTTTAAGATGTGATATTGGAGATAAGGTTAATTTAATGGGCATCTCAACATGACAGCTGTAGGTGCAATGTGCTGTACTGAAGCATCCTTCATTTAAGCTCCCAGCATTTTGAGAAGGAATGCTCTCTGTCTCCAGATCCCTCAGAGTCACAGTGTGATGCTTGTTGGTTCTGTGTTACTTCGTCTGCCACATTCCTCTGCACTGATGTCTTCTTTCCTTCAAAGTTCTAAGTGTCATTTCAGTTCAGTCATTAGCTCAGATACACCATGTAAGCAAGAAAGCTGATTACAAGATGAAGTTCAGGGTATCTCTTTGCCTGACACAAGGGGACAAGATGCTTCAAAGAAGCTATTACAATGCTTGTCAGAAACAGTTTGCTTGAAGGGAAGCTTTTGAACAGAAACATTTCCTTTCTTTGCTCTGGAAGCATTAGCTTGGTCACTGACAGCCTGTTGAAGAGCCAAGTGTCACACAGAACAAGGTGTCATTTCACATTGTGCTTTAAGAGTGGAATCAAGCACAAATGGAAGTCTGAAAATCAGAGAATGAAGAGAAAAAGGAATGACTGTGATTTATAATGTAGAAAGAATATTGCCACTTACATTTTGTTTGACAAAAAGCGTGTTGGAAATTGCCATTTAAACCATGAGAGTGAAGCCTGGTGCTAAAACCACTGAGCTGCCTGCTGAGCCGTGACACAGTGTTTGAACCAGATAACCTTTTACATACTGTGTTCTCTTGACTTGGGAGATGGTTACACAGGTGTCATATAGATGGAAATTTCTGCCCTAACTGGATGATGTGAAACAAAGCAAAAGAAATTCAAGTTCCTTGTTTTAATCAGAGCTTATCAGGCCCTGATAGAAAAACAGACTCTTGGGATAGCAAGTGCTCTGTGTGGACCTAAATAATTCTGCCTTGTTTGGGCTGTGTTGGGGGGTGTTAGTCTTGGCTTTCACTAGGGACAGACCCTTCACTGTGAAACTTTGTAACTCTCTTTGACTGTCAGAAAGGACTCCAGTTTTGACCCCCAGAGCGGCATGCTTGCAAATGAGTGAGAGTAGGGCTTGTCGTTCCCGTTCGGCTCAAATCCTGCTGAATGCTCGTGGAAGAGCCAGCTGCCAGCCTGGCACAGCTGTTCCCATGTCACGTTCTTCCCCCTGCAGACCAACCCCAGGAAGCCGTGTTCAGCGGTGACCATGCGGAGCACGCGGAGGATGGAGAATGGCAGCGCTTGACTTCAACTACCTCATCTCAGAGCGAGCGGGCAGAGCAACTCTTGCAGAACCAGCACAAGAGCCTGGCCTCTGAGGACACCAAAAAGAAGAGGGCTCAGAAACCGTCTCACATGCGGAGGAACATAAGGTAAGCAGCAGCAGCAGCAGGACAGAAAGAGCTCGGGTCACATATGGCGGTGAAAACAGAATCTCTGCACTTTGCTTCTGAGCTATGTTATGCCACTGCTGGCAAACCAGATGGTTTTTATTTTCCAAAAACTTGGGATTTCACCAGTGGGAGTAGAGTGATCTCAGACTAGAGTGCTGCATGTGGGTGCAGACTTGTTTGGTATTTCAGAAGAGTGAATATTTGGTCATGGAATATATTGCAAAAATTGTGTAATTGCTGCTATCTTTTGAGAGATGTAATTGAAAAACAGTACCACCATTGAGTAAATACCAGTTTTAGATATTTGCTGAGGTGAATCCTATTGCAAACAGCCTAAAATACAGCCCTTTCCTATGCTGTCCTGGGTACTTGTTGACAGGAATGCTGATGCTATGACTAGCAACTGAAATGTTCAAAGTCAGTTTCACCTGGATTTTATAAAGCAGTAGTTGCTTGATTGTGTAATTCACCATGTATTATGGGACAGGTTGTGAGGTGGTAAATCACTAGGAAATTTTGCTTGAGGGAATTTTATAAGCTCAGAGGAGAACTAATGGAATAGGAACTCCTGTGGCAGCAAGTGGCTCTCATGCCTTGTGCTGGTGGTCTTTGGTTCCTATTTAAGCTTGTGCAGATTGATTTTCTTAAAGCTGAAGGAGTAAGCATTGACTAGGCCTTGGAAAATGAGACTTCATTAGGATGAAGGAGATGTCCCTGAAGTGTGGGGTTGGGTGGTTTTAAAGGCTAGTTTGAGGGAGCTAGATTTTACCACTGTTGTACTGCACCTCTCCTCTGGCAAAAGCACCTTCATTTCCTGGACTGGACGTGTGACACTGAAGCAGGAGAAAAACAACTTCTGGAAGTAAATAAAATTACCTGTAAAGGGAAGGTGCTTTGAAGGAATGCCTTGAAACAATTGTTAAAACTATTAGAGATCTTAGTTCCTGAAAATGCTGTCAGAAGAGAATCAAAGTGAAGACTTTTTGTGGGGGAATTGATGCATTTTCTTCCCGTACATCTTCTTTGCATGACTTAGTGCATTTTGTGTTTATAAGCTGCATATCAGTAAAAAACACCCTTTCAAGCAGAAGAACTAGTCTCTGGTAACCTAGTTGAAGTGTACTTACCCACTTACATTTTTCCTTCTTTTATTACTTTGCTTCTGTCGAACTTTTGTCTTTTCCTTGAGTAATAGTAGTGTTACCTGTAGTTGGGAAGCACAGTGTTGAAACAGCTGTAGATTTTGCCCATATCTTTTGGGGGATGATGTTCCTACTCTGTGTGGCTGACAGAATACCTGGAGCTTGTCAGTCATCTTTGCAGCAGCTGTGCAGCTGTTCACGTTTTTGGAAGCAATTGAGTGTAACCAAATCACGTTTGCTCCTGTGTTCAGAAAGCTGTTGCGTGAGGACCAGCTGGAAGCCGTGACAAAGGCAGCCCAGCAGGAAGAGTTGGAGAGAAGGAAACGGCTTGAGCAGCAGCGGAAGGATTATCCAGCCTCTATCCCAGCCGTTCCCCTGGAGTTCCTTCCTGGTAAGCACTGAGAGATGCCAGCCAAAGCAAGAGTTTTAAGGGTAGATGCTGAATGAGGAAGGTATTGCCATGCTTGTCCATGATAGGACAAGGGGTAATGGTTTTGACCTAAAGGAGGGTAGATTCAGGCTAGATAGAAGGAAGAAATGCTTTACAATGATGGTGCTGAAACACTGCACAGGTTGTGCAGAGATATGGTAAATGCCCCACTCCTGGAAACATTCAGGGTCAGGATGGATTGGGCTTTGAGCAGCCAGATGTCGCTGAAGATGTCCCTGCTCAATGTAGAGGGGTTGGACTAGATGATCTTTGAAGGGTCCTTCCAACCCCAAACATTCTGTAATTCTGTGCTGTACTTGGACTTTCAAGTGTAAACTCTTAGAACAGCAGTTCCAAACCATTTGTAGGTTCAGTGTAGGCAGTTCCACTTCTGCCCTTGTCTTGTATCAAGATAGAGTGGCTGCGTGGTGAAAGATTCCAGGTAATGCTTGTTGAAGATATTTTGACACGCATTAAGTGTGTGTAGGGGGATGCTGAAACAGATCTCTCTTGTCTTTCCAGCTGGTATGGGAGCTTAAATCAACAGGCTTGGCAGAAATGCCAGATCCTGTTTGTCCTGGGAATGGTCTGGTAATGTGTGTGTCTGGTGTTTGGGATAGAGGAACAATAGACTGGGTGCACATATGTTGGTGATGTAACCTTGGCCTTCCTGGCATGTTTCAGCAAGCAGTGAGTTGCAGGCGATATAAATGGTTAAGCATCATTCATGTCTTTGGATGAATATGTCACCTTGCATTGTTTCCCAGTCTGGATCAGTTTGGTGATTTAGTTTATAGCACAGCTTCTAAAGGTGTAAAGGGCAGAGAAGTGCAGCTGGATGTTGGGCAAGGGTAAGGAATTCTTGAGCTGGCCTTGCCTCTTGAGGAAATATATATTCTCCCTTATGTGCAAGTGTTAAAAACACTTTTACATGTGGGAGAAGGAATAAGAGCTATTTAAAACACTTTAGCTTATGCAGAGTAGGTTCAGCCCCAGAAGAATGTCGTTGCTTGCTGTGTCACTGCAGTGGTGCTGTTTGACCCCATTAGCCTCTGCCCCACATGGCAGCACTAAAAACATACAAACAAATGCTCTTAATCAGCAAAAGTTGTTCATGATACGTGGGATGTCAGTCTTACAGTGTCCCTACTAACAAAGAGCAGTTATCATCCCTTCAGCAGTTGGTATTTTCTCTGCTGGATGAAACACAGCTTTTACTGAGACCAAAAAAAAAGAGAAACAAAGGCCTTTAGCATGTTGCATGGTCAGTGTGCCCCAGTCAGGGCATGAAACAGAGGATGCCATCAGCAATGGACTATTGTTTCAGCATATTGAGAATGGAGAAGACTGTGACCCAGGAAGCTGAGTTATAGCAGGATTGTAGACAGTGAGAGTCTGTTATGGAAAATTCCAGGACTAAGTTATTGGAGCTAAAGTGGAAGGAAATACTGTCTGGTTTCTGAACAGTTTTGTCTCCTTCCCCATTATTATGAATTACTTATTGTTTGTAATTTATGTTTGTAGAGGACATAGTTTTCAGAACAGCAGAGGCGACCCAGCTCCCCCCTCAGGTCCTGGCTGAGGAAGTGATCTGCCTCGACAGTACCAGCAGTGGCAGTGAAGATGATACTAAAGGAAAAAATAGCATTAAAGATGGTAAGTGACCAATTGCCTCAGCCTTCTCTTCTCACAATATGCTGTTTATTCAGCCACAAGTCTGTTTTCATCTGGTCAGATGCTCCAGTGGTGAATCACTTCAGACTCTTGTAGGCCTACTGGTTTCCAATTATATGGGCAGTTCTGGCCTGTGAGTCCTGAAATGACATTTATAAAATGACCTGTCAGGCCCTCTTCTGAACTTGTGTTTATTTCTGCCTTATACATCCACTTAACTTTGCTCAGTGCATTACTGAAGATTGCTTACAGGAGATGTGGCACCATTTTCTGCATGTAAAAGGAGCATCTAAGTATTCAGGTCTGCAGCTGGAAGTGGTTTTTGTGTCCTTTGTCCCAAATGGATTCAACTGGACTCCTTGGTGATCCTTAGGCATTACATCAGTAGATAAAATTCATATCTGGGCTTGGGAATTAAGAAAACACATGGAAGAGAATGTAAAACACTCCTAGAAACTGTCTCATGTTCTCTTTGGTTCAGCCCAAGTTAATGTTCCCTGAAACATTTGGAAGCCAGCGAAGCTGATGCTTTCATATGCTGGGCTGAGGGGCCTGGTGTGTGCCTGTATCATGCCTGCTTGTTCAGGACATATCATTAGGCCAGGGTGAAATTGCAAAAGCTGGGGGTAGCTTTATTTCCTGGTAGGTTTTTTCCATTCATGATAAACCCTGACATCATGTTGACTTTGTCCTTATTCTCTTCTCTTTTGGTTACTTTACAGAAGTGATTGAGCTGAGCTCAGGAGAGGATGATGCCCTCCAAATTGTGGACAGCAGTGACTCTGGCAATGAGGGGGAGGAGGATGGCAGTGAAGAGAGCAGTGGCTCTCATGTGAATGATGCCTTAAATCAGTCAGATGCTCTGGGGCAAGTCATCGTCAACATCAATCATCCACCAAATGAGGAGGACATTTTCCTGGCTCCCCAGCTTGCACATGCAGTAAAACCTCATCAGGTAGGCTTTGTTAGCCTTGAAAATGCAATGAATTCAGGCAAGCCTGCCTGGGAATCTCAGCAGAACTGCTTTGGTGAGCCCTGTGACCAGTCTGGTTGTGGTGGTGACTGTTGTGGGCAGTCAAATGATTAAACTGAGTTAGAGGAAGGCCAAGGCTCTGTAAAACTTCAGCCACTGTTACTATCAGACCTTTCTATATTTAGATGAGCTTTTAAAAAATAAAATTATAAACAAACTAATCAACCCCAATTCAGATCCTCTGGCTACAAATTAATTTTGATTTATTGATATTTTCTCAGGAAATTCTGTGAGCATCTAAAAATACTGAGTTTCTGAGCCTTCCCTAGATTAGAGTAATTTAGTGAACTTGAAACATCCCCTTTACATTTTCATGGTCCTGATGTACTTGCCACTCTGTAAGTATATAGCCATCTTGGGCTTTTTTGTCTGCCACCATTCTAACACTTCTACTTTTCTGCCTAGATTGGTGGGATCCGATTCCTTTATGACAACTTGGTCGAGTCCTTGGAGAGATTTAAAACCAGCAGTGGGTTTGGGTGTATTTTAGCACATAGCATGGGCCTGGGCAAGACCATACAGGTCATCTCTTTCTTGGATGTACTTTTTCGGCACACGGAGGCAAAGACTGTTCTTGCCATTGTACCTGTAAGTAGCCATATGAAGGGCTGGCTGAGGGGCTTCCCTGCACTGCTTCCTTCTTTGCACAGAGAAGGTTGATTAGTGTCCCATCACTCATCAAGCTCTATCACATCCTTGCTGCTCTTCCCCCTCTGTCATTCCCTGTGTTCCTGAATTTGCATGCTGTGAGCTGCTGCTTCCATCTGGGCACATTGTCATTCCCTAATCTCATTTTTGCTCTTAAAAATCCCAAGTGATTCAGTTGGGTTTTTAGTCCTTCCATGGCTAACTTTTTCAGGTGAATACTCTCCAAAACTGGCTAGCAGAGTTCAACATGTGGCTCCCAGCACCCGAAAACCTTCCTGCTGATTATAACTCCAAAGAGGTCCAGCCCCGCACCTTCAAAGTCCACATCCTGAATGATGAACACAAGTAGGTGACAGTAAAAGCTTTTCTGAGCTCTTGGCTTCTTTCTGGGTCAGTTTCCCTGCATGGATCAGGGCAGTGCAGTGGTCCTGGGGAGTTCTCAGTTCATTGGCTGTGTCTATACACCGACCTGTTGATGTCTTCACCTTCTGGGTGGGATATGTTTGAATCTGCTGATGCTGCTCCAGCCATGTATTTGCTGTTGGCCAGGATCTGATGTACTGTGGTGGACTGAGCAAAGACAGTGTCTTGATCTGAACCAATTCTGAGCAGGCTGGAAGGGAAGGAAGCCTAGGGGACAGGAGCATTGAAGGAGACAACGGAATAAACAACTTGAAGATTACAACCATGTGCATTGGCAGCTTGTTCTGAAAATGGTTTCTGCAGAGGCAAACTCAACAGCTCTGTAAAAAGGGAACTCTTGAGTTTGATATGCTTTTGTGCATGACAGACTGCTATACCTCGGTTCCTGTAAGGATTTGTCATTCTCAATCCTGCTATCCATGGTACATAAAAGGCTTTTTTTCCCCTCTCTGTATCTGTTTCCTAAAGAAACTTCATTGTAAACCTCCATCTGGTTTGATGTGAGAAAAGTGCTTTAATTAACTGAATGGGTATTTTTTCTCAGCACACTCCAATCCAGTGATTCAACCTGAGATTGGAGTAAAGCTTATGGTTTATTTGGTTGTTTTGCAGGACAACAGCTGCACGTGCAAAGGTGGTGAATGACTGGGTGACAGAAGGTGGTGTGCTGCTGATGGGATATGAGATGTACCGTCTCCTCTCACTGAAGAAGTCCTTTGCCACTGGCAGGAAGAAGAGAACAAAGAAACAAACTGGCCCTGTCATTATTGACCTGGATGAGGAAGACCGCCAGCAGGAGCTTCTGAAAGGTGGGAAGTCAACCCTCAAGAGGGAGAGTGTGACCCTGCTGTCAGCTGTGGCAGCACAGCAAAACAACCTGTAACTTGCTTTTAGTGTCACTGACATGGTAGAACTTTGCTGGGTGGGATTGTGTCTTTGGAGGCAGAAGTTTGTTGAGCTTTGTCTGAGTCTTTAATTACTTGAAAGAGCTCCAAGTAAGTGTGGAATTCAGTACACTGAACTCTGGGATTTGTCAGTTTGAGATTTGCCTCTCTGATTTGATGCAAGACACCCAGCTTGATGCAATGCAGGCCACTGAAGAGAAATCAAAGGACAGTCATGTTTGCTCAGTACACATTTTGCTAAATCAGAACTGGTATCTAGTCATATGTTATCTCCTGCATTAGCCTTGCTCTCTGCACCCATGGATACTGCTTCTTTTTCTTTCAGAAATAACCGTCTTTTGTGAAGCTGGTGAACTTATAAAACCAGAACTTTGTTTTATTCATCTCTAACTAACACTTAATGTCCCTTGTCCTCAGGGATTGAGAAGGCTTTGTCTCGCCCCGGCCCAGATGTGGTTATTTGTGACGAAGGACACCGGATAAAGAACTGCCATGCCAGCACTTCGCAGGCACTGAAGAACATCCGCTCGCGCCGGCGGGTGGTGCTGACTGGGTACCCACTGCAGAACAACCTCATCGAGTACTGGTGCATGGTGGACTTTGTCCGGCCTGACTTCCTGGGCTCGCGGCAGGAGTTCAGCAACATGTTTGAGCGGCCCATCCTGAACGGGCAGTGCATTGACAGCACCCCCCAGGACGTGCGGCTGATGCGCTACCGCAGCCACGTCCTGCACAGCCTGCTGGAGGGCTTTGTGCAGCGGTGAGCCCACGGGGAGTTCTCAGGGGTGTAGTCCATGCAAGCAGCTCCTTCATCACAACTTACCCGGCTTTTTTGCTGAGTTTATGCAGTGCAACTAAATCTTGCTGGCTTTTAGAGTCATGGAATCTTTTAGGTTGGAAAAGACCTGTAAGATCATCAAGTCCAACCGTTATAACCCGGCAGAGCCACCACCAAAGCTTGTCCCCAGGTGCCACACCTACAAATCTTAAATCCCTCCAGGACTGGTGACTCCACCACTTCCCTGAACAGCCTGTTCCAATGTCTAACCACCCTTTCCATGAGGAATTTTTTTCTAATATCCAATCTAAACCTCCCCAGCACAATATGAGGCCATTTTCTCTTGTCCTGTCACTGTTACCTGGGAGAAGAGGCTGTTCCCTACCTGGATATAACCTACTTTAGGTAGTTGTGGAGAGAGAGGTCCCCTCAAAGCCTCCTTTTCTGCAGGCTGAGCCCCCTCAGCTGTTCCTCATCAGGCTTGTGCTCCAGACCCTTGCCCAGCTCTGTTGCCTGAATCTGGACACGCTCCAGCACCTCACAGTCTTGTAGTGAGGGGCCCAAAACTGAACTCAGATTGGGCCTCACCAATGCTGAGTACAGGGGGTGGTTCACTGGCCCTGCTGGCCACACTGTAAAGTTGGTTTGCTTTGGTACCACAGACTGATAATAGAGAACTACACCTCTAACTGCCCTAGAGTGACCTCAGGTTTATTTTGATGGCTTAATAGCCAGTTTGGATGTGTGCTTTCTGACATCCTTATCCAAGAATCTGAAAGTGTTTTGTGCAAGTGTTAAGGAAAGTGACAGTGGCTCCACCACTCTGGAAACAAATCGGCATTTTTTTTCTCAGATGAGGATTCTAAGATGCTGGTCTGGAGTGTCTTCATCATTGGCAGAGCTGAAAATAGACTTTACGTCTTATTTCTGTTTTTCAGCTACCATGGAAAACAGGACTTTCATCACCCTCTTAACTCTGTGACCTGTGCTAGAAGATTGTAATGTTTGAGATCTTTGTAATTGTGTTTACAATTGGTATTTGGCTGCAGGGAGAGTATCTCAGAAATGTCATGCATCAGAGAAGCTTGCAGTTTAGAGGTCCTTCTCCCTGCAGCTGGGTGGGCAAGAAGTCAAAATCTTTCCCTACATGCAGCCACAGGGAGATCATATTAGGAAAATCCCTTCCCTGTATTTATCTCACTCTTTTTATTTCCTCCACAGGCGAGGCCACAACGTGCTGAAGGTTCAGCTCCCATCTAAGGAAGAACACGTCATTCTGGTACGTCTGTCCAAGATCCAGCGGGCGCTTTACACCGAGTTCATGAACCGGTTCCGAGATGCAGGCAACAGTGGCTGGCTGGGGCTGAACCCACTCAAAGCTTTCTGTGTCTGTTGTAAGGTATGTTTTGGCAGAAGATGCAAAGAAAAATTCTAATACGTTGGGGAAAGGGGAATATGAGTCAAAAGAGGAGGTGAAAGTGTGGTTGGCCAGGGACGTTATCTCTCCCCAGAGTGCTCTGCAGTGGTTCAACAGTATTGTTATCTTTGCTTCCAGAACTGGGGTGCAGGGATGTTAAATGTCTCTTTCAAACTGTGCAAGAAACCTGCTGGCATTAGCTGAAACGATCTGGGCTGATATCTTGAACTGCATAACCTTACCTGCTTAGTGCAAACAGACAGATTCCTCTGTGCTGTGTGGGGTGCACAGTGACCTCCTGGTTTGTTCTCAAGGAAAGGATTGGACACATTGAAAGATACGAGAACCAGAAGAAGTAATAGTTCTTTCCTTTGAATAGCTGTGATGGCTTTCAGGTCACAGTCATTGGCAAGCAGCGGACCAGTGCAGGTCTAACCACTTCCTTTCTTTCTCTCTTCAGATCTGGAACCATCCAGATGTGTTGTATGAAGCTCTGCAAAAGGAGAATCTGGCAAATGAGCAGGATTTGGATGTGGATGACCTTGGCACAGCAAGCACTAATTCCCGCTGCCAGCCTCAGGGAATTAAAGTTAAAACAGAGAGTAATGCTTTGGCATCACCAGTTGGAGAAGCTACTAATAGCAAGTTCCTCCAGAGTGTTGGCTTCAACCCTTTTCAGGAGAGAGCAAATCAGGTCGTAACTTATGAGTGGGTGAGTGTCACTGCTGGAAGACTCTTCATGTGGAGAGTCTGAAAGTCTGGACAGTTTTCTGAAGGAGAGCAAAAAGAAGACTCTTCTGTTTGAGTTGTGCGTTTCTCCTATGTTCTCTTTACCACAGAGCATCTTGATAAGCAGATCTGCATGGTGCTAGGAGGGGTTTGTGACTGTCATGAGGTACAAGTGTAGGCAGCACTCTTATGTCATTGTTCTCATCTGACCAAAAAGGCTGTGGACTTTGTTATTCTAAATAAAGGTGTTAGGGAGAAGTTTGATCTAAATAAGATGGTGGTAAATCTAGAAGGATGGAGGAAAGCTCTTGAGATGAAAGAGTCATGAGAGGTTAAGAGGACACTCATTCATTGAAGAAGTTTGTCATTTGGAGCTTCTGGAATGGGAGGTAGCAGCAGTAGTTGGGAGTAACATGGTCACCTCAAACAACTGGATGTAAATAACCTCATTGCCATGATTTATTTCTCTCACCTTGAGACAGAGTTGTTGAACTAAACAGGGAATGAGCAACTCCACCTCTAATAGTCTCCCATTTCTTGGTAGGCCAAAGACATCTTGTGTGATTACCAGACAGGAGTCCTGGAGAACTCACCCAAGATGGTGTTACTTTTCCACCTAATTGAGGAAAGTGTGAAGCTTGGAGACAAGATCTTGGTCTTCAGGTAAGCAGAGTATCACCAACTGATCCTACAGTCATTAAATACTGGACTAGCTGGATCCCCCTGCTAGGTACTAGGTACCTAGTAGGTAGGATCTAGGAGGTTTTTACAGAGGATGAAGGCAGTTCCCCTTTTCTCCTTTGTTGTATTGATGTGGATTTTCATCTATGGATTGTATATTTGTGATGCTGTCACATTTACTAGTGAGAGGTGTGCTGCACTAACAGGGTTTTGCAACCATCAGCCCTGTCATGGCTGGGGAAGGCTTCTGATACTCCACTTCTGCTGCTGGGGGGCTTTTTCCTGAACAGAGATCTTGGTTTTGCAGCCAGAGCTTGTCCACCTTATCTGTCATTGAAGAGTTTTTGGCAAAGAGACCGATGCCGAGTCCCCCAGGCTCAGATGGAGGAGTTCATAACTGGGTCCGAAACATCAACTACTACAGTGAGTGCATCCAGTCCTCCTCTCTGTTGTTGTGACTGTTGATCATGTGAAGGACTAATTCCTGAAAGTTGCCCACCATCTTCTTTTAATTGTCTTTGGGTGTGAAAATTCTCTGCTGAAGCATTCTTCTGATGAACCTCTTTCAGACTATTCTTACTTTAGTTGTTTTGGAAGACAATGTCAGTTGGATAGCAACTAAGCAGTAATTTCCAAATCCTCTTTTGACATCTTACTTAGAAGATGTTAGACATCTTTGACATCTCACTTACACACTACTGCTTTTTTAAAGTTGCAAAAGATACTTTTTGCTTCCTTTTGGCTATTTGCTAGATCTTGTTTCCAAAACCAGAATCACTATGGAATGCTTTCACTTGCTCAAGGCAGTGAATTCCTCTCCCTTCTTCCCCAGCTTTAAATCTTTCTCTGGTGTGGGTTGTTGCTTTGTGTGGCTATTTTGCAGGCCAGGACTGAGAAGAGTGGTGGATATGGTGTTCCTGATTTTTGCAGAGCTGCCAGAAGCAAGCTGCTGCCCAGGAACAGAGACATGACACCCCCTGCACTCCTTTACACCGGCACACTCTGTGCTCAGGTCTAGTTTCTGGGGGTTTGCCAAAGGCTTTACAATTTTGCTTTCTCTTGATTCCTGGAGCTTCCTGCATACATGAGGCCTTTGTTCCTGTTGTTCCTGCTTGCTACCCACCTTGCCTAAAGCAGAGCCTTAAAGGGCTAGATGTGTTCTAGTGCTTCCAGGCCTGGCCTTGACAAGCTTGAGTAATGTTTACTTGATCTTTCAGTTGATCAAGTCCCAGCCTGGCTGGCTGCATTGCACCTGCCTTTTTTGGCATATTACAGGTGGAGTAGTCCAGTTGAGATCCTGCAGTACATGAATTGAATCGGTTTGGAACCAGTTTCAAAGCTCAGTGTTAGGAAAGTGGGTTTGTTCCAAAAGAAATCCCCCAAACATACAGAGCTTTTACATGTATCTTTAATTCCCTTCTCAGGACTGGATGGCAGCACCTCTGCCTCGGAAAGGGAACGGCTGATTAACCAGTTCAATGATCCCAGCAATGCCTCTGTTTGGCTCTTCCTTTTGTCCACACGGTGAGTTGGCTGGAGCAGAAAGGCACGGGCTAGGACTCATACTGCTGTTCTGAATGCATGTGTCTTTTCAGTTCTTAACTTCTTTTGTAATATGCTCTGCATGGTATGATAGTGCCATCTGCTTCTGGATTCCATAGGGATGTAGGATTTCAGCCTTAGGCCTCTGCAGCAGCTTAACAGTCTTGAAAACCAAACTTGGGTTTAAAGTTTGACTGGAGGAAACTTTCTATAGACCCTTTATGGACTCTTGGCTGTGATGGTTGTTCCTGACTAGAAGTTTTGGAAATTGACCATGACACCAGTTTGAAATTTGCCTTAATTTTCCAGTGCTGGGTGCTTGGGTGTCAACCTCATTGGAGCAAACAGAGTGGTGGTGTTTGATGCTTCCTGGAACCCGTGCCACGATGCCCAGGCCGTGTGCCGCGTGTACCGCTACGGGCAGAAGAAGCCGTGCCACATCTACAGGCTGGTTTCTGATTACACCCTGGAGAAGAAGATCTATGACCGTCAGATCTCCAAGCAGGGCATGTCAGGTGAGTGTGGGTGAACACAACGTTCCACTCGCAGCTTTCACTCCTCTTAGCTCCTGTAAGTCCTGTTTCTGTGGGTTTTGTAACTTCTTTTTTAAGGTTGAAAAACAGACAGAGAGATGACAGGCACCATCCCAGGGCTATGTTTGATGTTTGAGTTGGAAGTGACATGGGATCCTGTAAGAAATTCATGATGGTAGAGCCAGCATCCTGCAGCAAGGTTGTGGTTCCAGTCCACTGCTGTGCCATTTACTTCCCCTGCTCCTCTTCTGGATACTCCAACAGACCAGAGACTCAGGGGGTTGCTCATCCCCTTTAAGCAGCTCAGGGGGTTGCTTGTTTTCCCCTCTGCCTGGATATTGTTCATCTTAAACTGGGTGTTACTACTTAAATAGCTCTGTATCTCCATTTTTCCTGCAGTAAGAGAGGGGAAATAGCTAAATTAAAACATATATTGATACCTTTGACTGGTAGTGCTTGCTTAGGTGCCAAGAATAATTAATTCATTGTGGTTCTGACCTGCCTTTGTACCAAAAGTATCTTTAGTGTGGGCTTGTGCCAATTGTCAAGCTGCTCTCATAGAATGTGCAGCTGAGGGTTGTGGTGACCCAAAGAGAGCTGTGTCCTTCTTTGCTTAAAACTCCAGAGGCAGCAGCCCAGTGTGATCAGCTCAGTTTGCTGTTGTGCACTTGAGGTGGAGTCCCTGGCAGCTGGCCTGGCTCCCAGGAGAGTCCTGGATAGAGGTGTTTTCTCCATGTGCTCCCATTTGACCTGTGTGCAGGAGGGAATGTTCAAGGAAAACATTCAGGCTCTTGTGAGTGAGGAAGTGTGGCTGCTTTTCTGAGCTTTCCACTTCAGTACATAGTTACTAATTTGAGCATTTTGGTGGGATTTTTGGGAGAACATACACTGATGTGGCTGCAGTTCTGTCCCAGGATGTGTATGTTTCCAGCCTTGTTACATGAGGCAGGACACTATCCATAATTAGTTTTGTGTTCCTGTTTGTCAGGAGCTTGGTGACCTGCACAGCTTTGCTGTGCAGTCTGGAGCACAGGCACTTGTCTGACTTGACTGACTTGGTCAAACAGGCTCAGCTCTGAACACCATGATTTTTCTCCTTGCCCTGACATTTATGGAATACTTCTGAGGATTGTGTAGATTGGAAGGAGAGAGCTGCATTAGGACAGAAGTGTAGGAAGGGCAACAGGCAAGAAGTGCTGATCTCTTCCCTTGTCTGCTCACTCCATTCCCTCTTTTCCAGATCGGGTGGTGGATGATCTGAACCCAGTGCTGAACTTCACTCGACGGGAGGTGGAGAACCTGCTGCATTTTGTGGAAGAAGAATCTGACCCTGCTCAGCTCTCCCTCAATCCGAGCAAGATGAAGGAGTCTGTTCTACAATTAGCCTGTCTCAAGTATCCTCACCTCATCACCAAGGTAAGACCAGCCTGCTTCTTTGCTGGCACTGCACTGCACAGGCAGGAGTGGGCCTGGAGGAGTCTGGCAGTTGTGATGGGGTCATGGTGGCAAGAAGGATGCACCTAGGTGCTGGTGGGAATAGGCAGAAAATTCTCTAGGGAGGACCCAAAGATCCCTGCCCTTCCCTGTGATATCTTCCACTCATCTAGAAACTCTGTCCTGTACAGGTTTGGGGGCAGGTTGTCAGGCACCCCTTTATTCAGCTTGGTGCTGGGCGTGAAGGTGGCAGTGGAATATCACAGCTTGCTGCCAGCTCTTTTCCTGGGGTGACTTCAAACCAAAGCTGAGACAGACAGCACTGGCCTGTGCTGTCAGGAGTGTCCCTGGTGGGGTGGTGCTGCAGAGTGGGCCTGTGCCAGGTGCTGTGGGGCTCTGGGGGCTGTGTGACATCGTGGCAGGCTCTGTACTTGTGCCCTTGGCCTGGCCAAAGCTCCTGGGTTTCGCTGTGTGCTCGTGGTAAGTGATGGCCTTGGCTGGGCAGGTGATGGCATTAGCTGACTGTCACCCTTCAAGATGAGCCTTGGTCACATCCAGAGCGGTGCCCCCACACGTGCTTTGCCATGGCCAGCTCTGCCAGCCTGGGAAGGAGCCCGGCTGCCGCAGGGAGCGGGCGGCTGCCGTTCGGGGTGTGCTGCTTCCCTCTTGTGGTGTGTGGGTGCCAGAACCGCGGTGCTGTGGGGTTGCAGGAGCCTTTTCAGCACGAGTCACTGCTGATCGACCGGAAGGAGCACAAGCTGACCAAGGCAGAGAAGAAAGCAGCCAAGAAGAGCTATGAGGAGGAAAAGCGAGCATCCGTCCCCTACACCCGGCCGTCCTACGCACAGTATTACCCAGCCAGTGACCAGAGTCTGACGAGCATCCCTGCCTTTAGCCAGAGGAACTGGTGAGCACCTGCCCCTTCCCTTCTCCCCATGCTGTAGACATGAAATGAAGGGGCAGATGATGCTTATCACTGTGGGGTGGGTGCTGCACTCTCCTCCCTCCTCTCTCACTAGGCGACCAGCCCTCAAGGGTGAGGACAAACCAGTGGCAAGTGTCCGCCCAGTTCAGTCCACCCCCATTCCAATGATGCCCCGGCACGTCCCCATGGGTGGTGCAGGATCAACCTCAAGTTCCAACCCTGCTGTCAACTTTCCCATCAACTATCTACAGCGAGCTGGTGTCTTTGTGCAGAAGATTGTTACCACCACGGGTGAGTTGCTGCTGCTCAAAGTGGGTTGTGTCGTGATGCCTATGGTAAATTGAGGATGCCCATGGTGAGCTGAGGATCAGGATGAGTTGTAGATGCCCACATGGGCTGTGGGCAGATGGGCATCAGAGGCAAAGATACTGTCTCTCTGCATTTGAGTGGTTCCTCTGTGCCTGGAGGACTTTCCCTGCAGGTATAAAAGAGCCGTGGACCTGGTGGATTGTTGGGAGTGAACTTTCCGTGATAGGACCTGCAGTACTGTCGCTGGTGGTTCTGGAGGTGCTGTGCCAGGACAGCGTGGCTTTTGCTTCCTTGGATACTCTACTGCCTTCTTGTCCTGTGTAGAAGTAAACCCAGAGCTTGCTTATAGTACAGCACAAATGAGAGACAACTGCACTGCAAAAAAAGGGCTTGGCGGTGCACCTGCCCTCTCCTGGCTGTGGCTGGCATGTAGTTTAATGGGCACTATTCTGTTTCTTTCCCCACTGCCAGATATTGTGATTCCGGGTACAAACACATCCACTGATGTACAAGCAAGAATCAGTGCTGGCGAGAGCATCCACATCATCCGAGGGACAAAAGGTAATTCTGTCCTGCTAAGACTTGTGGATAGGGTCCTAGCCAGTGCTAGTTAGGAAAGAAAATTACTTAAAGGCATGAATTTATCCTTTGAGAAAAAAAGAAACAAGAAGGGAAAGAGGTCTAGAGTTTGCAGTGACTCTGTTGCAGCCCATGCTCTGCGTGTGCTGATGCTGCATGGCTGTTGCACCTGTGGCTGCTCCTGTCCCTGAGAGGAGCTGTTGAACTTTGTGGCTTAGTTCTTCCTTCTCACAACACTCACTGCAAGTCCTGAGGCAGCCAAACACTCCCTGGTTCTCCCAGAGCAAATTGATTCAAGTGTGAAGTTCCACATTTCCCACTGGCAGCACGCTGGATGATGAGAGGGGGTGATCTCCAGTCCAGGAAAGCTGAAGGGGTGAAAGTGGAGGGTGAGGAAGGGAGTAAAAGCCCTCCACTGGTCCTGTGCAGCACTGCTGTCCTGTTCTTGCCCAAGGAACCTTGCAGGCTCATAGATCCAGGTTCTGAGCTGAGACTGGAGTTGTAATGAAGTTGTTGAATGAAATTGTCCTGCCTCTGTTCCAGGGACGTACATCCGGACCAGCGACGGTCGGATTTTTGCCATACGGACCACTGGGAAGCCGAAGGGCAATGAAGACCGTCGGACAGCTGCCTCAGGTAGGGGCTTGTGGGTGCTGTGTGGGGCTTGCACGTGTGCTTTCTTACTGGAGTGTCTGGGGCAGTATTCCCTGGTGTATTCCATCATGTCTGTGTTTAGAGCTGACCCCGCCATATCCCCAAGATATTTCCACCTTCCTTTCCACTGTTGCCTCTCGGCCCGCAGGTTTTTCTCTGAGGTCCTATTTCTCACCTGCCCCATCTCCTTGTTTGCAGGCTCCCAGAGCTCTTCCCTGGAGTCCACGAGCAATGGCAGACACAGTGCCTCATCCCCGCAGCTCCCCAGCGCGGAGGAGCTCACTCGGCCCATCTCCCCCGACAGCCCCGAGATCATCAGTGAGCTGCAGCAGTACGCGGAGGCGGCGGCCGCGCGCGAGTCCCGCCACAGCTCTCCCAGCACCACCGCGGCGCAGGGCCACGCCGCCCGCACGGACACCGCGCCCGGCGCCGCCGCCCGAGGAGCTGAGCAGCGCGTGGGGGTTCACTGCATGGCTCCCTCCGTGTCCTCGGCCCTGCCAGCCACCAGCCAGCACGGCGATGCCCACCCGGTGTTGGACTTACGGGGCAACAAGCGCAAGTCAACGTCGCCATCGGCTCCGGAGGAGCAATCCCGGAGGCAGCAGAAGAAGCGCCAGTTGCCATCGTCCGTGCAGCCGTACGAACACGGGTACCCCGTCTCTGGTGCGTTCACCATGCCTCCTGTCTCTTTAAACCACAACCTAACCCATCCATTTGCCTCCCAGCCAGGAAACTCCTTGTACATGGGCACTGGCTCCTCTTATTACCAGCTGCCCAATTTACTCCCAGACCCTCATCTGGTGTTCCCTGTGACTACTGACCCTCTGCTGACAGCCGGCACCGCCAGCTCTTCTGCTGCTACCTCAGCCACCGCCAGCGTCCCCTCATTCATGCTAAACCCTTCTCTGACGGGGGTGCTGCCCAATTACTCGCTTCCCTTCACGCAGTCACTCCTGCCCGAGCCCAGGATGTTCGCTCCTTTCCCAGCCCCCGTCTTGCCTAGCAGCCTTCCCAGGAGCATGGCATCTGCCTACCCTGGCTACATGTCCCCTCACTCGGGCTACCCAGCTGGGGGTCTCCTTCGGTCCCAGGTGCCTCAGTTTGAACCCCAGGAGGTCCCAGAGGTGGGATGCAGCTCTAATGACGAGGACAAAGACGACGATGTCATAGAGATCACAGGGAAATAAAAAGGCCCAGCTCCTGCTCGGTCTCAGCTCCGCCAGGAGGCAAAAGTTGCAGGACCTTTTTGGGAGTCAGGATTTTCCCTCTGGGCCACGGCAGTGGGTGGAGAAGGATGAAAAGGGTGTGGCGTGGGGGTGGTTTTGTTCTTTTTGTTTGGTTTTGTTGTTTTTTAGCTGTCAAGGATAAGAATTGTATTGGGGGCTGGGAGAGGGATAGAGTGGACCTTTGAGAGCCGGGGAAGCAAGAGCCGGGGAGGAGGGAAGCAGCAATGCAAACTGTAGGAGTGCCTCCCCCCACGCTCTGTCTGTCTGTCTGTCTCTGTTCTCTGTCTTGTCTGGCCATGGAGGCTTGGTGTTGTGAGTCACTGCCCTTCTCAGGCCTGGAGGTGCGGGCTTGACCGCTGGCAGGGCCAAGCTCCCTCTCACATGAACTGCCTTATCCATGAACTTCTCTCACTGCGAGAGGGGTGGGCCGGGGGTGACTCCACCAGAGGTTGGGGACAAAGTGTTTTTAATGGGGAGGGACTGGGGAGGCATCTACATTGTGTATGTTGGGGCAGGGAGGGAGGGGATTGATGTCAAATAAAAGAAGAAAGAAAAGAAAAAAAATATAAAAAAAATACCCCACAATTTGTCACCCTCTTCAAATTCACATGAGACTAGTGTGAGGGCTCCAGGCAGGCTCCTGTGCCAGGGCTCTGATGGGGGGTTCCCCCAGGCCCTTCTGGAGGGTCCCGTCCAAGGTAGGTTGGCCCTGTGAGTCTGATGCCACCTCTGTGTGCCAGGCCAGATGAGTGGAGCAATGCCACGTCTTGGTGGCCATCAGAGGGGAATCCTGCTGACTTCCCTGTATCCTGCCAGGCTGTGTGAAGGCCACGTCTCACCCTGCTGTGGCCCACCAGATCCAGGGGTCGGTGAGCTCACTGCTGCTTCTGAACAGCACCAGGCAGTGGAGAAGGTTGGGAGGGGACACTGGACCAGTGCCAGTTGCTGTTGAATCTGTGACTGGAGAGACTTTCCCCTGCACAGAATCTCTACATTAATTTATTTCATGAAGGCATAATATTTATTGTCTGGGGGAGTCTTTCTTTCTACTTTTAAATTAATTTCCATATTAAAAAAATAAAAAGCTGGCCTCCATCATGCAGTGGTCGCTTGTTGGGTTGTCTGTGTGGGGAGAAGCAGATGGTTGACCAAAGCCTAGCCTAGGAGCAGGGCCTACTGTGGAGGTGGCCTGTGGCTGACCCGGGTGGCACCGGTTGGATGAGTTCCATCAGGACATTCTGCCTGAGCAGGAGCTGCTCTGGGTGCTGAGCAGCTGGAGGGAGGATGGAATCCTCTTGTCATGGGGCAGGTGGAGGAGCACATGTGGAAGGCTCCTGTGCTCATTCCCAGTGAGAAGGAGGAGAGCTGTGAGATGCATGGAGCTGGGAAAACAGCTCTTGCTGGGGAAGTGCCTTTCCCCACGCAGGGAGTGGCCTCAGGACGCAGGAGTGCAGAGCCTGGTCCTGGCCCTGCCAGCGAGCAGCCCGGCTGCTCCTCAGGGCCAGGGCTCCTCGGGAGAGGCTGGGATACCCAGGTGCAGCTGGACTTGGAGCGTGCGACTGTGTGTGTGAACGCTCTAGGATGGACACCTGAAATCCAGGAACCTCCATGTCACATCTGGGTATCACCATGCACGAGCTGTGCTCGCCTGCCTTGGATGTCCCTGGAGCTGGTGGTAGCCTGTAGGGGACCCCTAGGCCATGGAAGCTGCAGTCACTGGTATTTGCTGGGACCAACTAGGTGTACGAAAGGGCAGGATGTCCTGACATCCTCCACCAAAGGGGTGCTGGAAGATGGGGACCTCCCTTCCTTAGAGAGAGGGTTGTGTGTGCACGCGTGTGTTACGGAAACACAATAAAAATGTTATGGGGCTTTCCTAGTGTCTTTCTCTGTTTAATGGACATTGTCTGTCAAACATAACCACACCATTCATAGAAGCCTTAGATCAACAGTTTAGCTATGCAAATTATTTTAATTATTTTTTTAAAAAAACAAACATTAAAATAGTGCTTTCTTCTTTAACATATCCTAGGAGTTGAAAACCGAGGGGTTCTGAGCAAACTGCTGGACAACTTGTCTTTGGATGCACCATGGAAATAAAAATCAAACCCCCCCACAAAAGTAACAAAGCAAATTAACTGATGGTGTTCATGCAAGTTTCTCCAAAGACTTGACAGTGCTGCATCTGTGAGTCATGCCCTCCTGTGCTCTGTGTGTCCACCTCATGCACTACCCTGTGACACTGATTGTATGACCAGCTTGCCCAGATGTCCGTTGCATCCCTGTGAGGCTGTCAGTTTTCCTGTGGATTTGGGGAATGGACCTAGGCAAGGGCTTTCCTTGTCGAGAGTAGCAAGTGTTGAGACCTGTGGGCGTGTGTGGGAGGTGGGAACATGAGCAGACCCCCCCAGAGCCCTGCGGCCACCCCAGCCCTTCCTGTGGGGGTCAGGGCAGTGGGGCTCATCAAGGGGACCCTCCCACGTCATCTCTGAATGGGGCCTGTGCTGGGACAAGGTGTGAAGATGTGGCTGGAGGCAGTCAGCACTGTGGTCTGGATGTGGTACTGGTGACTGCACACCTCTCTGCTCCTTGCCTCTCCAGGAGAGCACCCAGGGCTTCCAGAGCAGGCCCTGGCACATCCCTGTGCTGCCACCTGATGTTCTCCAGTGGTCCCCCAGCAGAGCCTGATCCCTGTGGCTGTAGGAGCTGAGGATGACTGGCATTCTGCTGCCACAGGGTGCAGAATGTGCTCCAGGCTGGCTGTTAACCCAGCACCAGGACGAGGTGTGAGGGCTGTTCCACCTCCTGTGTGGCCATGGCTTGTACGCGCCTTGGTGCCCTTCTGTGGTGTGGCTGCCCTGTGCATGACCTGCTGCTGGCAAACATTCACAGCCCCAGGCAGCTGCAGCACAGGGGCCCTGCACAAGTGCCCAAGTGCAGCCCCAGCCCCAGCTCTGCCCCAGCCACCAGCCCTGGGCCCCCCTTAGGGAGGGGATGGGCCCTGGCAGAGCCTCGGCTGAGGTGGTGGCAGAGGTGGCTGTGATGCCCTGACCACAGGGCTCCCATGGGAGCTGGCAGTGGCTGGGGCTGCTCCAAGGCTACCGGAGGCACCTGCTCTCCCACGGTGCCATGGCAAGGATTTCCTCTGCCCCACAGAAGCCACAGGGGGGTGTGGGTTATCCCCAGTGTGGGGGGGGGCTCTCTAAGCTCTAAAACGCCCCTGCCATGGGGCCTGCTCTTCTCCCTCATCTGCTCTCCCCAGAGGTTTCTCCTCTCCAGCATGATTCTGCTGCAGAGGCTTCTCTCTTGGTTTTCCTGAGCTTAGAACAGGGGATTTCCCTGCACGGGTTAAATTTTTCTTTTGCTGCTGAATTTCTGTCTCCAAATGACCTGATGGGAAGCAGCTGCTGGTTCTCAGAGGGGCTGCGGGTGACACTGAGGACAGCAGCGCAGGGCTCTCTGCAGAGGGTTTTGGACAGTAAGGAAGATTTCTGAGCACAGCCCAAGGCCAGGGCAGATCTGTGGGGGCCCCAGGAATGGTCAGCTGCCCTCTACTCTGGCACCCAGCCCTTGGCCCTCGCCTTTGGTGGGAGGTTTGCTGTCCTGGGGACAGTCAGGTGAAGGCTGGGTACCACTGTGGGACAGTGCCATGGGCACGGGGCAGCTGCTGCTGCTCTGTGCCCTGGGCTTGTTGCCCCCACTGCTGATGTGGCTCTTGGGGCTTCCTGGGAGGGTGCAGGGTGGGGGCAACACAGCCCAGCCTGGCCCATGTTGGGCAGGATGTGCTGCACATTGTCCTGGAGTGTCTGGGAGGGTGGGGAGGTTGGGTGCAGCTACTTGGAGAAAGCAAATATTCTGGCAAGCAAAGGGTGGGATTTCCACAGGGTCTTCACTAGAAATGATGTGTGTTTTGACTTCATGATGTCAGTGAATCATAGAACGGTTTGGGCTGGAAAGGATCTTAAAAATTGTCTTGTTCCAGCTCCCCTGCCATGGGCAGGGACACCTTCCACTGGACCAGGTTGCTCCAAGCCCTGTCCAGCCTGGCCTTGGACAGTTCCAGGGATGGGCCAGCCACAGCTTCTCTGGGCAGCAAATTCAAGAGGCTGAATGTGTGAGGATTGCTGCTGGTTTGGGAGTGGCTTCCAAGCCAGCAGGGCCAAGTACAGCAAATACCTTCACAGCTGGCATTTCTCGCCACCCTGGAATAAATTGTGTTGATCCAGTCTTGGAAGGACCACGGGTGGGGGAGGGCTAGGGTGGGGTGGGGGGCAGAGGTTGAACAGGGACCATAGTCCAGCTAGATTACAGTGAGGGATGGCTCCTTGCACCTTGGAGCAAGTGCTCCCTGTGAAGGGACGATGGGGCAAGTGAGGGAGAGCAACCTCTGCTGCCTCCTGGACCACCACCACTGCCTCGGCTGCTTCATGGTGCCCGGCTCAGAGCTGGAGTCTGGCACATCCATGGGAGCCTGAAGGAATCCATCACTGAGTCTCATTTGGGGTTTTCTGTTGGTTTGGGTTTATTTTCCTTTTTTTTTTCTTTTCTTTTTTTTTACTACTGCCTTAGTTTGTGGCCTGTCTTGTTGTGGTTGGAAAGAGGAGTATCACTAGCTGGGTGGGTCGGTCGGTTGGCCCCACGCATGATCATGTGCTTCCCTCTTCTCTCTGTCGAACGGGATGTGCTCGCCTGATCTCCCAGAACAGAGACTTTGAACAATTTGTTGTTTATATAATGTATTTATTTTTACTTGTGTTTCATGTCATTTTTTAAAAAAATAATAAATTGTAAGTTGGTATAACTGCCTGTTGCTTCTCTTTTTTTTTTTTTTCCCCCCCCCCTTTTTCCCCAGTCAAATAAATGTCAAAATGAAAAAAGGAAAGTGGTATCATTTGAAGTGGGTTGGAGGTGGGCTGGGCATGAGCATCTCTGCACACCTGGAGCCCAGCCTCAGCCAGCAACTGTGTCCTGCTGCTTCCAGCAGCACCTGGGCTCCATCCACACCTCGGTAGCCACCCAGGTAGGCATCCTGCCGCCTCCAGAGCGGAGGGAGGCATCACACGGCTGGCCCTGCTTGGGCTGGGTGCTGCGGGACTCAGGGAACCATTGGGACAGCTGGCCCTCGCCCTTCCCTGTCCTCTGTGCTTATTATCGATGCTGCTGATCATCAGTCAAGGTCAGGGGAAAGCAAGGAAAATAAATATTCTGCAGGTAAATATCTTTGAGTCCCGGAGAGGCGGCTGCGTGCCCTGGCCGCGGTTCCCCGTGGGGCACGGAGAGGCCGCGGGGCTGGCGGGGGTTGAGGTAGTAACAGCGAGGCGGTTCTGCACGGGAAGGCGAGAGGTGTCCCGGAGCTGGCGCCGACGTGCGAGGAGGGCCCTGGAGAGACCGAGGAGGGAGCTGCGGGCATCCCTGACTCCCTCTGCCCCTCAGAGGAGCTGCGGGTGCCTCCGCACCCGGCCGTTCTTGCTGTCCGGGGACGGGTGCTGCCACTTGTGCCAGGCTCGCTGCCGCTGGCGCTCCTGCAGCCGCAGGGCATTGCAGTAGGCGTCCAGGCTGGCGCCCGGTGCCCCCAGGGCCCGCGGGAAGCCCTTGGAGCCCGGGTGCAGGTCAGTCCGGGGCCGGGGGCTCTGCTGGGTCCCTCCTGGCTCGACCCCCTTGCTCCGTTTGTACGGTGGCAGCTCCGCGGCCTCGTGCCTGATGACGCGGAGGCTGTACCGGGTGAGGAGCCGGGAGAAGGAGCGCTCCATCGCCTGGCACTCGTAGGTGCCCATGTCCTCCCTCGCCAGCTGGCGGATCAGCAGCCCTTGCTCCAGCACCAAGAAATGTCCGTTGTTCCTGACCTGGGGCAAAGACAGAGCTCGTGGGTCAGTCCTTGGGGATAAAAGCCCCCCCTGCCCCTCGTCCCTGCTGCCCTGTCCCCGTACCTCGCTCGGGGCTGTCTCCTCGCCGCGCCGCACCAGCCAGCGGATCGTGATCTGCGGGGAGCGCGCCAGGCACTCGAGGAAGGTCGAGTTCTTCTCCACCCCAAAAACCACCTTCTCCACCGCAGCAGTCCCTGCGCAGGGGAGGGGGTGAGTACCGTGAGTGGGGGCTGTGTGACCGGAGGGAGGGACGGAGGGAGGGAGCAGCCAGCCCGCGGTGGGGGCACTGGTTTCCCAGCGCGGTGCCGCCCGCCCTCCTGGGCATGGCGCTCCCTGGGCACAGCCGGCTGCCCCCGCCAGAGCTGGCGCTCACCCTCTGCCGTGTCCTGGCACTGGCTGAGCGGGTCCGCCTTCAGCACGTCCTGGCAGCGGGCACGCCTGTGGGAGAGCAGAGAGGGCTGTGGCTGTCCCACCCGAGGCTGCGGGATCCCTCCGTGGCAATGCCTCAAGAAGGGGGACCGGGAAAGGGTGGGTGGCAGGCAGGCAGAGTGGCAGCAGGGGTCTGGCTGATGGGTAAAGCTCCAGGGCTGCCGCTTGCCCTTCCCTGCTCCGAACAGCACCACCTTGCAGAGGGATGCAGGGCTGGCGCGGGCACACACTCACCTCTTCTCGGTGAGCAGGTGTGGGGCGCAGGTCTTGCCGTCCCAGGTGCAGTAGGGATCCCTGGCCAGGCAGCAGTCGGTGCAGGTTTTGCCGTAGAGCTCGCAGCGGTACAGGGAGAGCTGGAGCAGCCCGTGGGTGCTGCTCACAAACAGCTCCTGCTGCTCGGACAAGCGGGACAGTGGCAGTCAACACCCACGGCTGGAGACCGGGGCTGGCAGGGAACAGAGCCCCTGCGCCGTGCTGGGGTGCAGAGTCTGGGGGACAGTAGGAGTGCGAGACAGAGCCTGCCGTTCCCTTAATGCCCTGGCAGGATCCCATTCCCTAAATGTGCACCCCCTGGGGCCAAGGGACCCGGCAGAGTGGCTGGGACCAGCTGGCCTCTATCCCTGTCTCCGGACTGCTTTAGGGAGAAGCAGAAGGGATACTCACCCGCTTTGGTGATAACTTCATGTCCAGGATGGGAGAAGGTACCTGGAGGGGGGACAAGAGGGTGCTGCAGCCCCGTCAGTCCCTCCTTGGTGCCCCAGCCTACAAAGTAGGATTGTGTCCCCAGGGCTTACAGGATGCCAGATCCATGGTCACCTGCTCCATGCAAGGAGCCTGTGCCCTAGGCTGGCTTGGCATGGGCAGCCCGGGACAGCTCTGCCCAGCAGCCCTGCTTTCAAACCTGGGCTCAGCCCTCCCATTTCAGTGTGGGCTCCAAAGTGCAACTCGCATACCCCCTCAGGGACTGGATGGGGAGCTGAAAGATGACTTGGCTCCAGTGCCACTGGCACCTCTTGGTGCTTTTCTGCTGGCGAGGGCAGGTGGGAGCACCCAGCAGTGAGGTGGGAACCTCCCTGAGAGTGGCCAGAGACTTCCTGCAGAGCCTGCAGGGAGGGTGCCACGGCCACGGGAAGCTGGGTGGTCCAACCCTCTCACTTCAGCCCCCGGCTGCCACCCTGGCTGCCTGTACCTTAGTAACGCTGATCTCCTCCAGGCTGAGGACCTCGGGGCCACGGCTCACCCCGCCGGCCAGGGCCACCTTCAGGACTTTGCCGTCATCTGTGAAGGCAGCGGGAGGAGGAGCTGTCAGGGTTGGGAGCCTCCCGGGACCAGAGTGCCGCACAAGCTGCCCCGCGGTGGGGTGAGCTCCCACCTGTGCCGAGGAAGAGCACGTCGTAGTCCCGGCTCTCCGTGTCCAGCCGGTGCACCAGCAGCCGCCGCAGCCGGTACGGCACATTGACCCGGACCAGCACGGGCTGCCGGCCCTGCGGGTACACGGGCTCCCACATCAGCTGGTGGCTGCGCATGAAGCTGATCAGCTCGTCGGGGAAGTCCTTGGTGGACCGCAGGAGGGGGTCGTACGTCTCACTGGGGCACTGTGTGACACGCGGGCTGCATTAGGGCCAGGCCAGTCTGTCCCAGTCCCCCTCCAGCTGTTCCCCATTCCCTTACCGTGCCGGGGCGGGGGTAGGGAACACGCCCCTTGTATTCCACCCAGCGGTAGTCGAACCCCTCCTTGTGTGCGAAGGGGCCGCTGAAGGCCGCTCTCACGGCAGCCATGGAGTAGATGCAGACGGCGGAGCCACTGAAGACACCACTGTCGGGAAGCACAGGGCTCTCAGTGTCCCGGCTGCTCCACGGGGACCGGGTGTATGCACACCCACCCCCCCGAGCCCACGCTGGCCCCTGTCAGCCCTGGAGTCATGCACAGCGCCCCGGGGATGACAGGAATCGCTTTGACACAGCCAGTGGAGCCTGGGGATCACCGACTGTGCCGATGCCAAGAGTGCGGTTTAACGATGTGCTGCTGCAGCAGCAGCCGGGAAAGCAGGGAAATGCTGGCGGTCCTTCCTCAGCCAGCTGGGTGGTGGTCCTGCCCTTCTCCCCACAGAGCTCCCTGGGGGGCAGCACTGCTGGGGGCTGGACTGTCCCACACAGGGGCTGATGAGGGTCCTGCTCACCTGGAGACCGTGAAGAGCCCAAAGACAAGGGGGTTCTGGGGGTCCCGGGTGCGCAGGAGGAAAACATCCTCTGCAAAGAGAGGGGTGGAGGTGAGGCACAGGATGCAGGTGGGCATCCCGGGGGCGTACTGGAGAGAGCAGCCGTGCTGGAGCTGCATTGTTCCCGGCTGCAGACAGGGCTGGGCACTCACCCAATTGGTCGAAGTGGGTCTCAGTGCCCTGAGGCCCGGGGATGGAGCACACCAGGCGGGCCTTCAGGAACGTGCTCCAGCGGTTGATGAGGCTGCGCTTCCCTCCAACATCGTTCTGCCAGGCACCAAGAGCCAGGATCAGTCCAGCCTCTCTGAGTCTCCTCCACTGCTGTGCCCTCCTCATTCCCACAGAGGGTCACCCCCAGCCCTGAACCTTCTACCCTGTGGTAGGTGTGCAGTGACACCCTCACATTCCTCTGCTTGGGATGCTCCTTGGTCCAGAGCAGGTAAAAGCCCACCTGGTGGGACAACTGGCCTTGGCAACTGACCTTGCAGACCCTGGCCACCCTGGCATGGATGTGCCGCTGCTCCCACTGCCCAGCTTCCATGGCCGTCTCACGGAAGAAGATGTAGACTTTATCATCGTGGGGGTTGTAGGTATCGGGGATGGCGTAGGCGCCAATGAACGCAGGCTCTGCGGGGGGAAGGAGCAGCACAACGTGGCCCTGTGCCCTGATCCCACCCTGTGGTACTGCCCTGAAAGCCCTTGAGAACAGTGTGAGGTGCTGAGGGGACACAGGGCCCATGGAGACCTGGCTTCCCAGGAGGCAGAAAAACATTCCCAGTGCTCAGGCTGTGGAACATGTGCTGGAGCATGGGTCCCACTAGGGGCTTCATCAGTGCTTCCCTCCATCAAGGAGAGAGGGCCCAGATCAGAGCTCTGGTCCCAGTGCCGGTCCCAGCCTCTTCCCAGCTGGAAGGAGAGGCCCCCATTCCCCACAGGTCCCCCTGCTCCTACCGTGCAGCCAATGGTCCTGGTTCTGCTCCGTGCGGATGTAGCTCTGCTCGGCCCCATGGACCCAGGTCCGGAAGAAGGCAGCGCTGCTGCCCATGAAGTCACTGGAGGTGCCTGAATACAGCTCTCCACCTGCAGGGTCAGGGGGGTGTGGGTGGGAAGCAGCACCTCCCAGCACTCCCCCTCCCAACATCCCCTCTGTCCTCACTCGCTCTTACCGATGAGGAGTCCCGTGAAGGGTTCGTGGGGGCTGTACGGGCATCGTCCTCGCCCTGATTCCAAGGAGTGGGTCACCAGCTGCATGCGGGGAGTCCTGGCACCCTGCCAGAGCCAAGGGGGAGATGTCAGCCCAGGGGGAGTCTGGGAACAAGCTGGAACTTGGGGGAAAGAGTGGGAAGGAGGTTGGTGTGTCTGTGATGAGTGGGCTCCTTGAGGGGGATGCCAGAACCTGGTCCCATCCTCATTGGGACACCCTGACACTCCCAAGCCAGAGTTGCTCTCTCCGTGTGATTGCCAGGGACTGCACGAGGCTGGCCACCCTCCCGAGGCTCAAGGGCTCGCTCTCCCCCTGCTCCCAGGGAGAGGGGTCTCTTGGCACCTTCTGCCATAGGGATGTGTCTGTCCAGGGCATCCCTCACCTTCCCCCTGGCTCCCAGCTGGATGAAGGCACAGACGGGCTGGTAGGAGCCGGTGCCACAGGCGAACACGTGGCTCTGGTTGAAGGGCTGGAGGAGGCGGATGAAGTTGGCACACTCCGTCTGCGCAGGGGAGATGTGTGTCAGGGCTGAGCTGGGGGTGCTGGGGGTGCGGAGCCTGGCCAGACCCTGTCCTGGCAGCTGTTCAGCTGGGCTCGGCTCCGGCTGGCTCCACATCGCCCCTGCAGGCAGACCCCCAGGCTCCCTTTCGGGGTGATGGGGTTGTTTAATATCCGTGCTGAGCTGCCAAAGGCGACGGGTGGGGGCTGCCAGCCCTACTTACCTCCACGTTCTTCCCTGCCAGCTGGCAGTGCTCGACCTGCTCCTTGGGGGCTGGCCAGAAAATCTGAAACACAAAGACCCCACGGATGCAGCCCCCTCAGCCTCCCGTGGCACCAGTGGGAACAGGCTCAGCCAACAGGCGCTGCCAGGCTCAGGTGCACGGCGAGGACACGGGGTTGCTCTGGCACAGGTCTGACACCCCGCTAAGTCCCCAGGGCCCAGTGGGCAGCCTGCCAAATCAACTCGGAGTGAGCCTGGCGTGGGGACGGAGCCTGGGCGTGCCGTGGCCCACCCAGGAGGTGGGCAGGCTCTGCTGGATCCCAGCCTGTGGGAACGCCAGGCTGCGGCGCCTTAATGGGATTTTCTTTTGTTGGGCTCCGGCCGTACGCCGGCCAGCAGGATGTCTTGGGATGACATTAGTGGACTCGCTGCTGGAGCTCTTGAGGCAGCAGCGGGGACTAGGTGTGACAGCAGGGCTCTGGGCACTGCCTGCAGTCCACCCAGGTCACATCTCCTGGCCAAGCCACCCTGTCCCTCTGGCGCCAGCCCTTCCCAGCAGGGCTCAGCTCCACCAGGGATGGGCTGACCCCACTGATTGAGACATCCTGGTATAAATGTGTCCCTGGTGAGGTTAGAACAGCCCAGTTCAGAGCACATCCACCTCCACACCCTGGTGCTGGGACAAGGAGTGGTTCCCAGGGAGGAAGAGGCCAGCCTGGCCAGGGCCACCGTCCTCCCAGCACTGACCTTCTCAGGCTCTCTGCTGGGATGGTCCAGGTGGAGAAGGAAGATATGGTTTTTTGCTCCCACCATCAGCCAGGCCCTGTCTTCATCTACCAAGAGGGCTTGGAAATCCATCCCATCCCCTGAGGCCAGCAGCAGGTGAGAGCTGTTGGATTTCAGCAGGTCTGAGGAGCACAAACAAGGTGGGAGAAAGAGAAACCCATCCATGAATGACACAACCAGAGGTCCCATGCCTCACTCTCTGCGACAGCTCTGGTTACCTAGCCTTGCTCCAAGGGTACACAACATTCCTGCCACTGCCTTGGCAAAACCCACCACCCTTGGTGCCCCTGAGCTCATCATGGAGCCTCCTCCATGTGCAGAGCTGAGGGAAAGTCACTCGTACAGAGAACAGAACTGCGCTGGCCTTGCCCTGGCTGGGCTGGTTTGCAGGCACAGGGCAGGACAGGGGTTCAGCCCCAGTAGCTTGTAGTGCTCAGCTTCCAGCCTGTCTTCCAGAGGAACCCCTGGAACCCCAAACCCTCTGTACCCCGAAACCGTGGGCAGAGGATGGAGCAGAGAGGTGACTCACTTCTGTGACTCCTGGTATGTTTTCCCTGGGCTTCAGATCCAGAGCACATACATAAAAAATGTTTTTGCTGTTTGCTGGGGCAAAGCATCCCTCCAAGGAAAGGCTGTATGGAAACAGCCAACACAACCTGCTCTGAACACCCTCTGCACCCACCCCGAAGCCTCTGAGTCTGTGAGGTGGCTGCTGGGCTCTGCCCCACGCACAGAGTCAGGCAGGCAGATGGATGCACTGGGACTGACTCTTGCAAGGGAAGGCCCCGTCTGAGCCTCCGGTGCCACCCCAACCCAGCACCCCCCATTTCCCACTGTGTCCTGAGGCGTAGCCTAAACCCAGCATTAGACTGGCTCAGGGAAAGATCCAAGGGTGCCATAGACCCAATGCACTCCTTTGGGAGCGGAGACAGGACAGGGGGAAAGGCTCTGCTGTTCTGGCTGCAGCTCCTCCCTTGCAGCAGCCGGGGGCTCGCCTGGCCCTTCTGGCGCAGTTGTGGCCATGTGGGTGTGTGAGGAGGACAATAAGCTGTTGTGTCTTAGCTAAAACTCCAGAAACAGCATCCCTGGGGCCAGTATTGGTCCGTGATGTGCAGTGCCAGGTTTGGGGGCTGTCTGTGGGGCGAGCCCCCCCAGTGCAGCCGAAGCGGCGGCTTCACCAACACGGGACTGCAGCAGCTGGCACCCCCCAGCCCCTGCTCCCAGGGATCGAGGCGGGCTAAACCAGCATTGAGGCAGTCCTTGGAGCTTCCAGAAGTCATAACACATCTCTTCCCTCTCCAAAAGTGACAGGACGTGGCTGGAGATAAGAGGGCTGGCTGCTCTGGCAAGGCTGCTCCTGGCTTTGGTGTTGTGCAGGGTAACGGGCAGAAGTGCGGCCATGGGAGGGGGAGATGGAGATGAGCTGCACTGGATGGGGGCAGAATGGAGGTGGAATGTTGCTGAAAACTCAGGGAAACCTGTAAGAGCAGGGCTGAAATCTGCCCAAAATCGCACGCAGCAAAGCAGAGTGTCAGGAGCAGCGGTGGCCAAGGGAAGCCGGCGCTGGCCAGGTGGATGCAGTGTGGACGGGAGCGTGGGCGGACGTGCGGCCCCGGGCGCAGGTGGGGTGGACGTGGGCACAGGCACGGCTCCATCCAAAGGGAACCGCCTGACCCGGCAGGCTGTCTCACTTCCTTCCACTCCTTTTCCAGGGCAGAGGGGAAGCGAGGCCAGAGCCTGCGGGCTGGAGGCACCGCTGACGTCCGCTGGTCCCTGCTGGGACAGGCAGCCCGCGGGTCCCTGCCCGGATGCAGCAGCCAGGCTGGCTCCCGGCTAGCGCTTCCACCTCCCCTGCTCCGGGGAGCTCCCGTTCCGGCGGGGACACAAATCCCCCTCTGCCAGCAGCAGCTCCAAGCCACGTCAGGGAGCTCCTGGCTCTCCTCTTGGTGCCACAAAAACTGCACAGCCCCACTGCACTCCCCGCCTTCCCTCGGGTGCCCAAGGGCTCTCCTGTGCGTTCCAGAGATACAGGGCAGAAGGCTTCCAAGCCATTTCCCACCAGCTAAATGGGATTAACAGCTGAATTCCTGTCCCCTCCTGCGGGCCATTGTCCCTGCTGGATCTCCACCAGGGTGCGGTGCGTCGTTCACCATCCTGAGACTGCCAACGCTCCCAGGACCTGCCTGATCCGGGGGAAACGTCAGGCAGGGCTCTGGGGAGGGGGGTTGGGGTGGGAGGGCAAAGGCTCACGCAGTACACGAGCGTAATTCAGAGGAATGGCTACAAGCCTGGTCCTAGTGAATGTCACTTGCTGGTCACCGTCTGACCTGCACCAGCCCTTGTCCGAGGACAAGGTCAGGCAGGGTGACAGAAGAGCCCTCTCTGCCACCTCTGGAAGCACCTGGGAGAACCCTGGAAGGACTCACTGCCCTGCCCTTGCACCCCTTGGCAGGTTAGTGACCAGGAGGGTCTGAGCCTGACCCCATGGCTCTGCTCCCTCACCAAGGGGACATCGAGTGCTGGGATCCAGACCCAGGAAGCTGCTGCACAAAAACCAGCCTCTTCTCACCCTCAGGTCATCAGATCCAAACCTGACGCTGGAGACAGGGAACCAGGGGGGCTCTGCAGCAGCCGTGCCATGGCCAAGCCTAGGGGTGAGCCCGGGGAAACATCCTCTCCTTTGTGTTCACTATCTCCCAAGGCCGTGGTGTTTGTCTTTATTGCCGGGACCGCTGTAAGTGCCTTGTCCCATCCATCATCTCCGCCTGCCCCTCAGGCACAGCATCCTCCGTGCAGGGCGACCCTGAGCTTCCTGGGGTCACAGCCCGGCTTTGCCAGGGGGCTGCCCTGTCCCCTTCCCCCTCGCCAGGCACAGCAGCCCACGGAGGAGATCCCTGAAGCCCAGGGGAAGCTTGGTGCTAAATCGGGCTCTGGCCCTCACTGGCTGAGAGGGGACGTGCCAGGGCAGCCCTTGGTGTGAGAACCAGAGCCCCATGACCTCGCTGTGCTCCGGAGCACTTGCTGTGTGGTGGTGGCCTCTGAGTCCTGCCTGGCTGCAGCTCAAAGGCTGGCAGAGGACCCGTTTGCCAGCTCCTGGGATATTCCCGCAGGAGGAGCTGGCAGGCGTGCTGTGGTTCCAGCCTGGGGAAAGGGAGGCTGAGCTCAGGCAGCGCTGGGGCTGACCCAGCCTGACCCAGCTGAGCCCGGGCTGCCCCTGTGTGCTATTATAATCCTCCTCGGCAGGGTGGGAGCCGCTGCTGTTGTTCCTGGCCCCGTGCCCTGTGCCCCATCCTTCCTGTGCTCTCCCGGCTCTGGCTGCTGTCATTTCCTTCTCTCGGCCCTGCTTACGTCTTCTCCCCCCGCCCCACCGAGGGCTCTGCCGGCCGCCCCATGCTGGGATCTGAGGGCAAGGCTGATCCCGTGGATGGACTCTCAAAGGCCTCCTTTTATTTATTTTTTTCCTAGGGGTTTTTAAACCTAAACTTCTCAAGGCATTGTGTCCTTGAACCTGCCCCGTGCTGTCCATGAGTCACATCCCTTCGCCATTGTTCACTTCGTGCTTGAGCCCTCCTGATGCTGGGAGCTTCCTCCTCCGCCTCTGCCCAAGGCCTGAGGGCTTTGGGCATGCCCGGCCCCGGGACACTCTGGGGCTTTGAAGTCAGCAGCCCCCTTTCTCTCCAGCTGCCCCAGCAGCCCCGTCTGCCTCCTCTGGCTCCAAGGAAAGGCAGAGCTGAGCTGTTTCTGAGCTGGGCTATCAGCAGGGCTGTCTCCTCACACAGATATCCTGCATCCCTGGCAGGTCCAGCCCTCTCCAGCCACAAGAGGAGGGCATGTTTCACTGTGCTGGTTGTCCCTGCCCGCAGAGCAGCTTCTCAGGGCGATGGAGGGGGCCGAGAGCACGGCCCTGGAGCCTGGAGTGCCGCGCCCATGGGAAAGCTGCTCCACCCTCTCTCAGGTGTGGAGAGGGCTGGTCCAGCCCTCCCGATGGTCACATCCAGGGCAGCACTGGGGATGTGCTGAGCTGCCATCCTCCAAAGAAACTTGCTGGTTTTCACACAGGAGAAGCTGAAAGCAGCTCGACTGGCCACGTCCATGCTGCAGGTTCATGGCAGGGTGAGAAGCTGCCAGGCTGGCAGGGTTCTGTTCTAGCTGGCTCAGGCCATCCCCCTGTAGACTTTCTCTAGGTGCTCCCTTCCCACACTTCTCTGGGCTGTGTTTTGTGCTACCTGTCAGTCTGCCCTTGCTGCATCTTCAGGTCACCAAAGCTGTCCCCCCTCTGCATCAGGCTTGAGAGGAGCAAACTGTGTCTCTCCTGAAGAACTCATAATCTAAACACAGAGACAGATGCAGGGAGGAAGGGAAACATGCAGCAGGGAGATGATCTGCACAGGGCATCAGACTCTCCTGGCAGAAGAGGAGGGTCAAAAGTGAAGGGCTGAGCTGGGGCAGGACTGTGGTGGTGGGAGGCAGAGGAAGAGGCTGGTGAGACTGTCCTGGGGCTCAGTGTCCCTGTGAGCTGAAGGCAGGGGACATTCCCCAGGGGTACCCAGTTCAGCCCCAGCCCAGGACACACCAGGAGAGGACCACAGTGAGTCTGAGCAGAAGGACACATCCCCTCTGGTCCCAGTGTCCTGCTGGATCAGGGCAGGGCATTCTCTGTTCAACCTCTTTTTCCAGTGGCAGCAGCACTGGTGCAGCATCCTCAGGGACTGTGCTTGGAGCTGCACCCCTCAAACATCCTGAGGGCCCAGAGTGTGGAGAGGTAACAGCCACGACCACAGAGCTGCCTGTCTCCCCAAGCCCTGACCATCCTTTGGTCCCTGAAGGATGGTCTCCCAGCCCTCCCAGGCAAGGTGCAGACCCCGAGGAACCCCTTACCTTTGTAGGTGAGGCGAAGGCGTGGGGCCTGCTGCTTCCATGCCCTGCTGCTGCCCAGCTGCTGCAGGAGGAGGCAGAGCAGGAGTGTGGCGAGGTTCAGCCAGTGGCCAGGGGCAGCCCACATGCTGGCACAGGGCAGTGGGCAGGGTCTGCTTGCCCTCACAGCACCATGGTCCAGCGCCGAGATGCCACTTCCAACGCTGGCTGCAAGCAGAGAAGGGGGAAGGCTGCAGCTGTGCTCACTGGGCCAGGGTGGGCACTGGAAAGGCAGCTGTGGCTGGGACACCCTCTTAGCTTCCACCCCCTGGGAGCTCCAGCACATCCCATGTTCAGGGAGCTCACAGACCAGCTGTTCCAGCCTGCCTAGGGGAGGTGTGTGGGGTGATGCCAGAGTGCCCACACCATGTGGGGCACTGGGACTGGGGCACCCTGGAGGTGACTGATGTGAGGGCAGGAGTACACCCTCCCATGGGCTCTCAGAGCTGGGCATCCTCTGCTCAGTATCTGCTCAGACCCCAATGCTTGGCAGAGCCTGGTGAAGGATCCCTAATATTCATCTGTTCTCAGCTTGGGGCTAAATCTCATCCCTTTCACTGAAAGGGGAATTCATGTTTTGGAGCACCGTCCATAAATGCCATTTCTGTGATCCCCCCCAAAGTCATCTGTGGCTCTGTGGGTGCATGACACATCTCTGGCTAGGATCTCTGCAAATTCCTGGCCACCACAGAGCTCTCTGAGGCCACCAGCATCCGCTGGCTCCAGGATGCTGTGGATTGGAAGGGCTCTTTAACACACACTCCCCCTTTGGAGGTGTGCAGGGGTTCAGAGCCCTGCACAGCAGCTCCCACAGCCCCTGCCAGGAGCAGGGCTGGCCTGCCAGCTCTAACCAGTTAATCCAGAGTACTTAGATGCTTTTTCTCCACTGGATAAAAAACCTGGTCCCTACATGGCAGCTCTGACTAACCCCCTCTCTTGCTGCATATTAACTTCTTCCAGTCCCATGACTGAAAGAATTAAAATGAGCTTTTTGGCTCATCGCTGGCCAGAGGCTCTTGGCACAAGGAGCAGGGGATTCCTGCCATCCCAGCGATGGGCTGTGGGAGGGATGGTGGAGCCAAGACTTCCCAACTGCCTTGCACAAGAAGGAGTGCTCAGCTCTGCCTAGGGAGGAGGTTTTGGGCTGGTGGAGTTGGGCTTTCTCTCCCTCCCAGCAACGAACTTGGCCTGGGGTGCAGCTCCTTTCTTGCCCCTTTCCTGCCTTCACTACTGCCTGGATCTCACTCTGGTCAGCACAGCCTGCTGCTGCTCCAGGTCCTTCCCCTGTACCAGGAGAGCTGGCACCACACTGGGACATGGATGTGACCTCAGGGTGGCTGTGCTGTGCTCCCTCTTTAGTTTGGAGCTGCTCTCTCCACCCAGCCAGCCCCTCCTGGGCACTTTTCCACATGTCAACCATTGCCTAGGGAGGGGATAAAAAACACCCCGTAAGCATGATGGGTTTAGCCATGTTCAAACTGCTCCTGGATTGTGGAGAGGTGGGGTTCTCTGTTAGGAACCCACCAGCCACACGGAGATTCACAGGCAGTGCTGCCCTGGCTCCCACAAACCCCTCCCCAGCAGGCAGCAGTGACAAGCTGCATCTCAGCTCTTCCTTTGCTCAGCACCTGCTGAGCCATCCCAGAGCCATCCTGTGGACTCACAGCCATGCTCTGAGTGAGCACTGCTGTCCCAAGGGTCATCACCAGGACGGGGCTGGGATTTGACAGGGATTTTTTTTTTCCTTTGCCAAAGTGTGTTGTGTTGCTGCAGGACTCGGGAAAATGCTGTCCTCTAATTGAAGGTCTCTATAAATGGAGCTGGGTCTGTGCTAGGCTTAACTTTGGGCTAAGGCAGACTTGGAGGAATCTTTCACGACCCAGGGGATGCCAGGGCCAGCTGGGATTCTGCGGAGGGCAGGCAGGGCACTGCTCCTGCCTCAGGGCACGTTCACACACGGTGAACTTCAGGGACAGGCGAGCGCTCCCCTGCACAGCTCGGTGATACCAGCGCTGTCTCCTGCCCTGGGAATGCCAAAAGCAGGGCTGATGGTAGCAGGAGCCACCCAGGAGGATCCCAGAGCCCTGGCAGAGCTGGGCACAGGCATGGGAACGCGGGGGTTTTGCAGCAGATAAGGAAAGAAAAAATCTGCCAGGGGATAACCTCCAGTAAGAAACACTTCCCATGGGTGTCATCCTTTCATGAGCATTTAGGGGGTCTCTCCCGTTGTGCCCAGGCAGTGGGGAGGCACAACCATCTCCTGACACCCGGCTAAAATCCTGGCACAGCCCCCGGCACAAGGACATCCCCCGCTGTGCCAGTCAGCGCGGGACACGGGGAGACAGATCTGCTGGAGCTGAAGAGCTCGGCAGCTTACACAGAGAGGGGAGCTCGGGTGCCTGCAGGATGGAAACAAGCTGGGAATGATGAACCCAGGGTTAAATTAAACACTCCCGACAGCTTTAAATAATCAACTGTCCAGAGCTGCAACTCTTTCCATCTCAGTTTGGAGAGGGAAGTGCTGATGAGGGCGGGCTGCCGAGAGCAGGGGAGGCGGGGGCTTGAGATTTCATACTCCAGGCACCGCAGGACCCGCAGGGGAGGGCTTGGGAGATGGCAGCTTGGTTTTGGGGGGCTGGCAGTCACCAGGAGTGCCAGGCATAGGTGGCACAGGTGCTGGGCAGAGTCTGCCAGCAGTCCACCAGGTGCCCTGGTCCCAGCGGCCTCCCTGTGCCCTCCTTCCCTCCGTCCCTCTCTCCCTCCCTCTCTCCCTCCCCTTCTACTGGAGATCTGCAGAAGTGACAGAATGGTTTGGGTTGGAAGGGACCTTAAAGATCATCTTGTTCCAGATGATCACAGGCAGGGATGCCACCCACTGGGTCAGGCTGCTCAGAGCCCATCCAACCTGGCTGTAAACACTTCCAGGAATGAGGCACCCACCACTTCTCTGGGCAGCCTGTGCCAGGGCCTCACCACCTTCACAGTAAAGAATTTTTCTTAACATCTAATCTACATCTCTCCTCTTTTACTTGAAAACCATTTCCCCCTTGACCTATCACTATCTGGCTGTGGAGAAAGTCACTCCCCCTCATTTTTATAAGCTCCCTTTAATTACTGTAGAGCTGCACTGAGTTCTCCACAGAAGTCCAGCAGGTCTGAGGCTCAGGGCTGTCACACAAAATCCCCTGGAAAGCCCTGCCAGAGAGCAAGCAGCCCGGAGAAAAGACAAATCCCTTCTGTTTGAGACGTGGGTACAGGAGAGAATCATTTATCCATGAAAGCACCAATTTCCTCCTGACAACTCCATTGTGTTGCAACGCCGTGAATAGTTTAAACCAGCCCAAATTTCAGAGGGGGAGGGGCGCTGGCAGTGGGTTTATCAGGCTGTAGATTATCTCTGAGAGGGAAGAGCATGCTGAACTCAGCTCCCCAGCGATGCCGCAGCACGAACAGCGGCGGCCGCGTTGCCATGTGCTCCGCTAATTTCACAGCCCCATTGTGTCCCGGTAATCCCCACGCGCCGCTGACAGCCTGGTGCCTTCTCCAGTTACACGGCAGGGCCGGCAGGGCCAGGGGCAGGAGGCGAAATGCTGGTCCCCAGCAGCTGGGGGACCTCAAGGGAGAGGAACGGGGGGAGGAGATGCTGCACCCCTTGTCAGCATCCATCCATGGGGATCATCCCCACGCGGGGACAGAAGCGCTGGGCTAGAGCTCGCAGGGAGCCTCAGGGAGCCAAGACCCCCTTCATGGGGCTGGTGCTTGCCAAGGTTCCCAAGCACCCAACCCTGGCTCCCAGACCTGAGCCCCACGCTCCTGAGACCGTCCTGCCTCTCCCAGCCTAAGACCTGGTGTGGGTGGTTCCCTCTCTGCCACTTTTGGGAGCTGGGACAAAGGAGTCACACCCTGGCAAGGAGACTGAGGGGCAGAGCCAGGGCGGGAGGAGCAGAGGACTCAGCCCGGGTGCCCATCCTGCACACACACCTGCGGTCAGCTGGGTGCCTGCCACATGCTCGGCGCCGTGAGGGGAGCGTGCACAGCCGGAGCTGCTGGCCCTGTGCCTTGGCGAGCACCCCTGCCCGCAGCTGTCCCTCTTCCTAAATCACCGCCTGCCCCCTCCCTGCTCAGCCCAGGGCTGTGGTTGTCCCTCTCCAGCCCGTGCGGGATGATGGATACCCCGGCAGCTGCAGGGAGAGGCAGCTGTCGCCTTTCTCCAGTGGAAGGACAAAGGCACAAGGGTGAGCCCTCCCTGCCTCCCCCCTGAGTTGCCAGGCTGGGGCAGAGCCAATTCCTGCGGGAGCCTGTGGTGCTGAGTGATTTGTGGGAGGAGGACGTGACGGTCCTGCCCCATGACATCAAAGCTGGGACCGCAAAACCAAGTGCCAGAGCCTGGGTGGCACTGGGGCACCACGGCGTGCCCTGTGAAGTATCGGAGTCCCGGTGAAACCTTCAGTAACAAGGTCACACGTGCCCACACGGATCCACAGAGATGGAAGGCAGCAGATTTTTGGAGGGGTTGGATGAAGGATTGCTGGACAGCAGCAGAAGGCTGAGGCTGCTCCGGGCTCAGCCGCGTCTCTGCCATCGCACAGCCAGGGGCCAGCAGGATCCCGCCCAGCCGGGACAGCTCCCCCACTGCCGCCTCCTGAGATTCGAGTCCCCTGGCTGCAGGGAGCCCCAGACCACCCTTCCTTGCCAGACAACTCTGCTGGAGTGTGCCAAGCTCCACGGGTGGGGACGAAGGCACCCAGCTGCTACTGGCACACTGCAGACCCTCGGGATGTCACCCCTGCCAGGCAGGGGGCTCCTCGCTCATGGGTGCTGGGTGACAATGGCAATGGGGCAGGGACAGCCCTGGGGTCTGGGAGTATCAGAGGGACCTCACTGCCTGTGGTGACCCCTCAGAGCAAAAGCACAGCATCTCCTCTAAGAGTGTTTGTGTCCCTGAAGTTAGAGTAGCTGCAGGCACGCTCCAGTTGGGACCACATCCTCTGAAAGCAAATGGGGAATTGCCAAGCCTGAGGCTGGCCAGGGTATTAATAACTGTTTATGAAGGGATAAGGAGCTGGCTTCCCTTAACATCCTGCTAATCCCTTTCTTGAGAAGCTGCTGGCTCAGTCCCCACCTTTCCCTTGCTACTGAGAGGTGAAGCCTGACCTGCTCTGGCTCTTGGGCATGTGTTTGGGAAGGTGGCCCAGCAGTGGGCTTGTCTCAGGGCACAGTGACAGGCACAGTGAAGGCTGGAACAGCCCCTGCTTTCAGCCCCTGCAGGACTTTTGGGTGTTCCTGAATGTGCTGCTTGAACGGGACCTCCACTGCTCCTCCTCCTAATTTACCCCAAGGGCATCCAGCCCCAGGGAGGCAGCAAGCCCAAAGTACAGAGAAAGCTAATGGAGACACAGCATTTATTGCACCTTGCAGGTCTGCTCTCACCTAAAATGCTGCCAGAGCACAGGCAGCTTCCAGCACAGAGCAGTGCCACTGTCCTGTTGCCCACCCCAGGGCTCCTGGAGACACTGGGGACACCAGTGGGAAGTGGCAAATTCATTGAGGGCTGTGTTCCTCCATGGACAAAGCAGAGGTGGGACAAGTGTGGGTTAACTTGGTGTATTAAACTCTGGGCTGACTTGGCATACTAAATCCCCAATTTGCCTCCTAATCCAATTGAGAAGCTTAAATTTCTTTTACAGAGTAACTGAATTGTTGGGGTTGGAAGGGACCTTTGGAGATCATCCAGTCCATCCCCCCCTGTCAAGGCAAGGTCACCTAGACCAGGTTACACAGGAATGAGTCCAGGTGGGTTTGGAATGTCTCCAGAGAGGGAAACTCCACAATACCTCTGGGGAGTTGTTCCAGTGCTCTGCTACCCTCAATGTAAAGTTCTTCCTCATGTTGAGGCGAAACTTCTTGTGTTTCACTTCATGGCCATTACTCCTCATCCTGTTGCTGAGCATCACTGAAGAGAGTCTGGCACCATCCTCCTGGCACCCCCCTTTGAGATCTTTATATGCATTAATGAGATTCCCTCTCAGTCTTCTCTTCCCCAGACTGAACAGGCCCAACTCCTGCAGTCTCTCCTCAGAAGAGACACTTCATGGTTGCAGGGGGCTTGCCATGCTTTAATGCTCCCAAATAAGGCAGAGAAGAGGCTGTGTACTCCTGCTGAGCTGCCAGGCCAGGTCCCCAAAGCCTCGGGGGTCCCCAGAGGCAGCACTGAATTCCTCAGAGCCATTTATACCCCAGTGCTGAAACCCCCTCTTGTCACCTGTCTGCCACATGGCCTGACACTCAGCACAGCCCTGGGGGGGCTCGGGAGCCCTTCCCCATTCGGGAGTTGTTCCTGGGCTTCAGATTTTCCAGGCTCAGCCTGGGTGAATCCCACATGTGCTAAAACCTGGCAGGGGCTCGAGGCCAGGAATCAGCATGGGCTCCAGCAAGGGGCAGGTTTGCCCGTGCTCCTTGCCATGGACTGGCTGTGAAGCCTCTGCTGGGAGGAGGACAGAGTGACACCTGGGCTTTCCAACACAGAGCTCAGCAGCCCTGGGTCACCAGCTGGAACCCAGTGGCACGGGCTGCTGCTCCTTTGGTGGCCTCTGGAAAAGAGGTGGTGGGTTTGGCTGGGTCCTGGGGGGACCCCTGCAAGAATTCCAGCAGAGACCCAAGGGCTGGGAGGGACAGCTCCATCCCCAGGGGTGTCTCCAGGGAGAGGTAGCCCTGGGACAAGAATTCCTGTTCCCTGGCCAGGCTGCAGCCTGTCCCAGCACTCCCAAGACAGCAGTGACTGTTTCCTGAAGACACCAAGGCTTTCTGCAAGGATCTGCAACACTGACTTTCTTCATTCATTGGGATTATTGCTTCCCACCTCCAAACCTATTGGACACGGATGCTCAGCACCACTCAGAGTGCTTTTAGCTTTGCCATATGTCCCCATTTCAGGCAGGAGCTGGGCATGAAACACCTGCTCTGCTGCTCAGTGACCCGGCTCATGAGCCACTTCACCACTGCCAGCCAGCGACACGGCTGCAGGTCGCACTCCCAGGGCCACTGGCTGTCCCAGCTGGAGCCACCCGCCTCCCCCGACACTTGAAAGCTCTGCAGTGTTTTGTTTTCATCAGCGGGAGCCCTGCTCCCGGCGCTCCTGGCCGCTGCGCTAATTGGAACAGGCTGGGCAGGCGTGGGGGGCTCCGCCGGAGAAAGTATTTTAATGAGGATGGAGGGTACCTGGCCCGTTATCTGCTTCTTCTCAGAGCCTCTTGGCTGGGCTCCCCGGCAATTACGGCCTGCGTTGCCGGGTGAGGTCTCTGGCTCTCAAGCCCTGGAGCCCTGCAGAGCCCCACGCTCCGGCAGCCTCCCCGCCGGGCTGTCCCGGGAGCCGGGCACAGGCTCAGCCTGGCTCCCGAGGCGCTGGCAGCCCTGTCCCCCACCCCAGCATCTCGGCAGCGGCCTGGGGAGCTGCCCGCGCCAAGGCTGCGGCTGCTGTGCCCGGTATTTCCCGGGATCAGCGAGCAGCAGAGACGCTGGGAGGGACGCGGGGCCGTTCACCGCAGCTCGCTGCTCGGTCCCTGCCCACGAGCGGCTGCAGCGCGGCCCGGAGGGGCCCGGAGGGGCTGCGACAGGGCAGGAGCTGGGCAGCTGTCACAGCCTTGGTGTGGGGGAACCAGGGCAGCCGCAGCAGGATGCTCCAAAGCACACAGCTCCCCTGCTTTCTGTCATTTCCGTGCCCTGCCGACACAGGGAGAAGCCAGCCCAGAGCACCGACACAAGTGGGGGTACCCGCTCCCAGCGCGGCTCCTGGGCCGGTGTCTCCAGGGTCAGGAGCACACAGCACCACGTACCACGTCCTCCTGCCCAAGCCCTGCCTCGTGTGAAGGCCTCTCTGCCCCCATGTACTCATCTGCACAGGCTCCCACCATGGAGGCCACCGTGGCTGTCATTACTCTGCGGTGGAGCTGAGGCACAGGTGGAGTAAGTGACCCGCTCATGGCCAAACGGGAAGCACAGCAGGGCAGGGATTGACCCCAAGTGTCTCATGTTCCCCCAAAGAGCAGCTCATCCCCCTAGTGCACAGAGCAGCTCAGCCCTGAGCCTGACTCCATGCACGTGCTTCGGCACATGGTGGCAGAGCTGTCACCGTGTCACCGCCCGCCTGCGTGGGGGCACACACCGTGGGAAGGCCACTTCTCCCCTCAGAGCACGAGCAAGGGGCAGACTGAAACCGAAAGCCCTTGTTTTCCTTTTCACACCACAAAGAGCTCAGGCCAAGTTAGCTGACATCAGTGGTCTCCTCCTGGAAAAGGGGGAAATAAACCTGGACCCGATGGTGGGAGAAGCAGGGGAGTTCCTGCTCACAATAAATGGCAGCTCGCCAGCACACGAGAGCAGAACAATAACCCCACACGGCTCAGGGCTTGTGAACGGTGTCGCTCCAGGGAAACCAGATCCTGGCCAGGCTCCCAAGTCAATGGGGGCTGATGCTGGCAACAATTGTGCTCCATGTCGTGTCATGCTGCCAGTGGAGAGGGGATGTGCTGGTCTGGAGCACAGGTGTGGCACACCTGCAGGTACACTGGAGCCCGGGGGAGATCGGGGGGGCGTGGAATCACTGAGCATGGAGGTGGCAGAGCCCAAATATCCTACAGCGACTACACTGGGGAATAATAAAGGCTTATCTCTGCCAGGAGTATGGAGTGCTCCCTTCTGGGTGCCACAGAACCTCTGTCATTCAGGACATCTACCTGCAAGGAGGTGCTGGGGGTTTGTGGCTGTGATTTGGGATAATCTAGTCTTTAGGGAGGGAGAATGACTAGGTGTCCTGTACTGTGAGTCCAGCCCTGTCACTTACACAGGTCATTTCACCATCCTGTGCTTCAGTTTCCCCAGATAAAATGTGCTGGAGAAGGTACAGCCAGCTCCTGTGAGCAGGGCAGGAGCAGGGAGGCGTCAAGTGGCTTGCAAGGACCAGAGAGGACCAAAGATGGAGACCCAGTCCAGGGCAGGTAACACTGTTTCCATCCTCTCTCCCTGTTCCCACTCCCCTCTTTGCTCCCTGCTCCAAGCAGTGGGGAGCCCGATCCCCCGATCTGACCTCCTCCAAATGGGGGGCTCCTCAGAAAGGCCAGATGAGGCTGGGTGTGTGCCCCTATTCCCCATCCAAAAGCCATTCCTGGCTGCCCCCCGGGCCAGGAGGTGACCCAGCTGACTGATCTCTGTGTCTCTGCAGGTTTGTAACCCTGTGAGCGAGCGCCTGTAAGGATCTAATTGCCCTGTGCTCTCTGAACCACCTCCCGCTGTAATCCTAGATGGAGTGGGGAGAGACCAAACTTGGAGGAAGAGGCAGCTCCAAGAGTCTGGGAGCCAAAATTTACAATAAATCTTCATGCTTGCTGTAAACAGCCCCTGAGAGGGTGTCACAGGAGCACGGCAGAGAGCCAGGAGCAGAACCCCCATCTGGAACCTCTGCCAGCCCTGCCGGCTCGGGCTGGGCTTGGCAAAGAGCAAGAGCTGCCAAGGACCCCAGACTTGGCTCCAGCTCCCTGTCCTGGAGCTGGGTGCTGCTGGATGCTGCTGCTGGCAGCACCGCAGCCTGGGCATCACCTCTTGTCCAGCCAGATGAGACGGCTCAGACTGTGGCAGCTGCTCTCCAGCCTCCGCGCACAGGCATGAGGGTATTTGGGAGAACATCTCACATCCTTGGGGGCTTCCTGTTTAATTCTCAGCCCAAGGAACTGCAGCAAATGATCCCTGTCTTACACGCTTGTGGAATTCAGTGAGATTAGATTAGGGGTGAATTCTTCCCATATTTCTTATAGGGCTGATATCTCTGCCCTGGCTTTCAGATTGACTTCCCCATCCCCGGCTCATTAATCACCGGGATGTTTGTGTCTCTGTCGTTTTCAATACCGTTAACTCAGCAGGAGTAATCTATCTGTTCCAGCAGCCCATCGTGTCAAGCCAGTGACCCGTCAGGGCTGCCTGACCCCTCCCTTTGAAGGCTGAGCCAGGAGTGGCCGGCAGAAAGCTGGGACACGCTCCCCTTGGCCAAGAGAAAGCTCCCCGTGGCTCGTGCACGGGGCGTGTGGCCAGCATGTGCGCGGGACGGCCGCGGTTCAGGGACCAGATCTCCTGCAGCACTTCCTCCCTTCCCTTGGGCACATGGCTGCAGAAAAAAATGCTGCTTTCCAGTTTAGCAGTATTTTCCTGACAGTGCTCAGCAGCTGGATCAATGCAGTGGTTCTTTAAAGGCAATAAACTTCTTAACTAAAGGCAGGCTCACTGGAGCTGATTTCCAGTGGCAGTGCACCCCATGGCCCGGCTGCCTTCTAGGGCTGCCACACACTGCAGCTGTGATTCATGCCAAGGCTGGTCTCATTTCAAGGACAGAAAGAGAGAAATTACCCTCTTCATCTCAATTTAAATTGTTTCAGTGTTCTGTTATTTGTTTCTGGACATAAACCACCATTCAGCCTTCTCCTTCCTCCCTCACCCTGAGTGTCAGCCCCTCACACCGGAACGCCCACCCGGCACTCTCAGGACACTCAGGCATGCAGGGCTCCTGACTCCCGGCCATCCATACCCCAGATCTGTGATGCTTCCGAGCAGAAGGATCATTAGTTAAGGGACTCCTTTGGAGAGCACTCAGCATTTCTCAGGCTCTGTTTCTTTTCTGCCTGCTGTATCATTTGACCCGCGTTTCTGAGAGCTGAGGCATTGCAGAGGGGGTTGAAGAAACACAATTTCCCTGTCCCAACAGATTTTATAAAGCCCAAGCAGAGGATAATTCCCTCACTGATCAGGGAGGCTGTTTTTTTTTCCTTAGATCAAGAATGACACAATTGTTTTGGAGGCAGATGATTGATTTTTATCTGGTGAGAAAGAAATCTGACAAAGTTATCTCTGAGCAGTGGCAAAGCCCCCAGCATGGGCTAGTGACAATTAGCCCAGTGTGGGTTTCTGGGCTGTTAAACCTCAGCAGCAAAGCAGAGCATTGAAGCCGAGAAACCCTAGAAAAAGCAGCTCTGGAAACAGCTTCAGCGTAGTAAAAAAGCACAAAACCTCCTGGGACCCAAGTTACAAGTTACAAGATACAACACAAGCGTAGAAGATGGTGGCAGGAGATCAGAATAAGGTAATCCTTAGGGTCCCTTCCAACTCAAACCATTCCATGACTCTATAAAGATTAATAGAACTTTTCATGGCACGCTAGGGCAAAGAGCAGCAGAGTGAGCTCTGCTGTCTCCACAGGGGCTGGGGTAAGACCAGTCACTCGTGAGCCACTCGGCACGAGGCTGTAAAACCTAACGAAGCTGACAGGGAAAGCAGACGAACTCACGCCTGGTTAACCCCGGCCCCTACTCCCCCTGGGAGCGCTGCCCCGGCCGGCTCTCACGGCGAGCGAGCCAAGGCAGCCCGGGCCAGCCTGGGCTGCCCAAGCTCACGAACAATTAAACCCATCGCTCATTACTCACCGGCCAGCCGGACCCCAGCGGCTCCAGCGTCTTCTCCCAGTGAAGCCAGAGCACCTGGAGGCTGCAGGCGGCGGGAGGAGCCGGAGGTGGGGAGGACAGCCGGGGGCAGCCCCTCATTCACAGCCAGCCCCGGCTGCGGGAATCCTCCGTCTGCTCCGTCCCCTCCATGCACACGCGGCAATTGCCATCTAGCGGTGTGGGATCGGTGCGGCCGGAGCTGCGGGGCTTCCATGGAGTCACAGGGAAATATTCGTCTTTTCCCGCGGAGTTCCATCCCTGCAGCTCGAGGCCCACCTCATGGCGGGGGATAGGAAAGCATCGGATGCCGCGCTCCTGCTGTGGATTGGGAAGTCAAAGAGCAGCGCGGTGAATGGGAGAGGCTCGTGGACACAGGAGGCATCGGGGTTAGAAAGGAAAGCTCTGGTCCACGGGCAACTCCAGAGTGAAATGTGATGGAAAGGCAAATCTGGGAGGACTTGGGCTCCAACGCACAAGCACAGTGCAGCAGGAGCAGACACCGATGTCCAAGGACCTGATGTATTAACTACATATTTCCCCTTGCACCCTGTGCTCAGTTTTGGTCCCCTCACTGCAAGAAGGACATTGAGGTGCTGGAGAATGTCCAGAGAAGGGCAATGGAGGTGGGAGCACAGTCTGATGAGAAAGAGTTGGGGGAACTGGGGGGGCTCAGCCTGGAGAAAAGGGGATACAAGGAGTTTTATTGCTCTCTACAGCTCCCTGGCAGCAGGCTGGAGCCCGGGGGAGAGGGGGTGCTGTGTGTTCAGGCTCTTCCCCCAGGCAGCAAATCCATTGTGGTTTAATCAAGACAAGAGGACAGGACAAGAGGAAATGGCCTCAAGTTTTGCCAGAGAAGGTTTAGATGGGATATTAGGAAAAAAATTCTTCACTGAAAGGATTGTCAGGCATTGGAACAGGCTCTTCAGGGAAGTGGTGGAGTCACCATCCCTGGAGGGATTTAAAAATCATGTGGAAGTGGCACCTGGGGACATGGTTTAGTGATGGGCTTGGCAGTGTTAACAGCCAGGCTCAGTGATCTTAGAGGTCTTTTCCAATCTAAATGATTCTGTGATTTACAAGGTATTTTTTAGTTCCAGACAGGCTCTGGGCTGATCCTGCAGCCTGAACGCCCATCAGTGGCTGGGGAGCATGAGGTGCATTCCTGGAGCATATTGGGTTTAGTTTCATCTGAAAGGAATCTGGTTGATACTGGCCCAAGCCAGACCTCTCCTGAGCTGCTCCAGGACAAAATCCAAAAGTGGGGGAAGTTGTGAGATGGATTTCAGAAGTGCACCCCAGAGCCAAATTAATGGATGAGGCACAGCCCAACAGAACTTTGGGGGAAAGGGACTTTCCTGTCTTTGCAAGAGAGATGCTTGGCCCCTCTCCTATGCCCCAGCAGTAGAAGGACCCAAGGGAGTCACCTAAGACCCTGCTGAGGCCCTGAGGACACTAAGTGGCCTCAGGTGAGCTCCCACGCACCCATCTGCTGTCCACTGGATTGGGGACTCCATTTAGGGCTAGGTCAGTGCTGTGAGCACTCTCAAGCTGTGCTGCAGGTCCATCCTTCTCTCCTGGCCAGACTTCAGGCTGAGGTGGGCAGCCCCATCTCATGGATGGACCTTGGACAGGAGGTAAAGGCAGCTTTGTTGCCAGCTTGTTTTGACGAGCTGGAGTGACCCTGCTCCTGCTGTCCCTCCTTAACAGGAGGCCAAACCACCCCAACACAGGTGCTCCAGCTCCTCAGGCTGATCCTCTCCTTCCCTGGTGGCGATGGAGCCCAGCATGGGGCAGTGTGAAATCCTGCTGTAGAGGGATGTCCTGGGGTGGGAGATGCTCACCGGGTGTCTGCAGCAGCAGCAGCAGCAGCAGCAGCAGTGCCTGTGGGGTGATGGCTGAGGCAGCTCCAGGGGTGAACTCCAAGCTGTTATCCAGCCTCTGTGTTTTCTGGACCAGCCCATCCTTCCATTGTGTGGGACAGGGGACTCTGTCCCTGGGGGGCAATGCTTGCATTCCCAGCTTCCTCGCAGCCCTCCAAGCACTCCCCAGGGAAAGAGGTGCACTTTGTAACAGCTGGGCAGGACTGGCCTCCCCCAGGCTGCAGAAAGGGCAGAGCAGCACATACGCAGACCCACACAACCACCAGCAGTAGTTTGACCAGACCACAACCCCTTCAAAACGTGCTGGCAAGAAAAATCCACATGAAGCCTGGACAACTGTGTCCATGGTTATCCCAGCTATTCTGGGCACTGTGACTGACTGTAGTGTCATTCATCTTCCTTTGAAGCTTTGTGCTACCAGAAGGAAGTCCATTAAAGTGCAGCTTCACAAAGATTATACTTTGACATTTGAAAGCGTTAACGTCCCCAGTGCAGGAACAAAGAACAGAATGGTCTTTGTATGGATGTGGATAAATAAGGAAATGGAGAACTTACATTAAAACGGGGGCATGATTTGAGCAACAACCTCCTCTGAACACTGAACTCCTGTTTCTCCAGTCTTAAAACATTAAATGAGGAAAATGGTTCATCATATTCATCTGGTATCTGAGGGGCGACCTCCACCCTCGTCCTTCCAGCAGCCCTTCTCTCCCTGAGGCAGGTCACTGCTGCAGAGGGAAGTGCATTCCCTGGCTTCTCTCTCTTCTTCCCCTCTACAAACACTTCTCTCAGCTCAACTTACCATTCTTTTCTACTTACAAAGCACAGCTCCAGCTCTTTACATAAATGTGTTTCACTGAAAAGGGCCTGAGTCACTGCTCTATCAATATTAATATGAATAAATACTGGAAATCTAAGACTACTTTCTTTACATTGGAAAAGGGTGGAAAAAAAACCCACTCTTGCTCCAGAACCTCTCAGATGTCTGAAGCAGCCTCCTGCATACCAACCTGTGTGACTGACAGAGCTCAGAGATCGACACTCTCTTGGGCAGGGGTCCAGGCAGCAGCGCCTCCAACCCTCTAAATGGTGGCTTTAACCTCCCCTTTGGTTCCACTCAGTCCAAGGCTCCTGTTGACTGTTCCCTTTAAATTAAATAATCCCTTTAACCCCCTTGTTCTGCCTTTTCTCCCTGGGCTTTTTGTACACACAGTTCCATTCATCCCAACCTTGGTGCTGGTTATGGGTCACCCCAGTCCTCCTCCTGTATGAAACATCTGCACGCCAAGGAACTGCTCACAGGACTTACCCTGTGAGTTGTTCCAAATCTCTTATTAGGACCTTCCAAAAATAAAAATAAACTGTAACTTGAGCCATAGCCATCACCACAGGATGGCACACAAGGCAGTGTGCTGAACACAGCCACAGCAGAAGAATAGTGGTGAGTAATCTCTGAAATAAAAGCAGAATAGTTATAAGATGTAAAGGTAGCTGCAATTCAGCTATGGCTTTGGTTCACCATCCTTTAAAAAGTATTAAAGACATCAAAACCACTGCACCAAGGATAAATAGTTGGGGTTTCTGCATCGCCAACTACGCTGCTGTTTTCCCAAGAGAATATGATGTTTTCTGGTTTGGTGCTTCTTTGTAATGCTTTGAGCTTCTCGCTCCATTTGTCTGTTCCAGTTTGTGAATAACCTCGTTCAGTCACCTCAGCCCAGCCCAGCGGAGGGCTCCATGTCCCCTAATCCTGGATACCCCCTGCAGATGCACAGCATGGGTAGCTGCCATGCCTATGGAGAGGTGGATGTAGTCTATACACACACAGCTTCAAGGGAACACACAGGAGCTCACTCTGGGTTACCTTGGGGAAGTGGAATTTTGAGGAATTAAGTCAGTAATTATCCAGGGGATACCTCGATTTTCCATGGGCTGGCACCAGAATACTTCCTACAGTTCAGGTGTTCCCAAGCCACACACAGCACATCCCCAGAAATCCCACACTTGTGGGAGTAACACTGTGTTGCTCTGACCTCTTACGACACAAATATTCCTGATTTCCCATAAACATGTACTATGATCATCAAAATAGTAGAAGCAAACACAACCAAGTATTTCTATGATTAATACAACTAATGGGAGGTAGATCTACCAGCACAGACAGAAAAAAAATTTCTCTCAATTGGAGACGGATATATCCTGCAAGTAGATATTTTTAATTATTTTTTTTCTCATTTTCACAGCAGTCTGTTCCTGCTCCTCTTCTGTTCCTGACTTCAGCCCTGGCAATGGGCCTGCAAGGAAAGTGTTGTGTTGCTTCTCCTTTCACTCATGCACATCACAGATTAAAAGCAAGCAAGCACACGACTAAGCCAAGGAACATACATTATTTAGTGTGGTCCATCTGTCCAAGGGAAGCTGCTCTTACATTTATCTCGTTTATTATCTTCTAATTAATCACGTATTGTCAGTCGTTAACAGGCTTTCACTAAGATGCATGTACCCACTTAGCAAATTAATAAAATCAGCTGAGTTCCCACACTTGGCAGCTGTGAAGGCTCCCTCTGGTTGTCTTGGGAATGATGCTCTGTGGGTGCTCATTTCTGGCACACCCAGGTGCCCGACACACCCAGATGCAGGACAGCCTGTGCAGCAGCTACTAATCTGCACCCAGATTCCCCTCTTCCCTCCCTGAAAATGATGCCCCATCACAGTCATACTTCTTCCCCTTTTGTGCATGGATAATTTCCAGACTTGACAGCACCAGCTTGTTACGCCACCACCATTTCTCCCTGTGTGGGAGTTCATCCCCAGGAGCCCATCACCTTCCTCACCCATCCCTTACATGCCTGGGGCTCCCAGAAGACTGAAGGCCCTCACCCCGCCATGTACTCACCAGCACCATGCACACTTCTACCACCCCTGGGTGCAGCACCAGGGGCCACAATACTGCAAACGAGTCCTCCACACTCCTCTGGCACTGCCTGTGCCAGAGACAAGGAAACACAGCTTGGACAGGTCTTTTGCTGCCTTTGGAAGTTGTCAGCTCTTGCAGGCGGCTCCTCACCTCCAAATCCTGCTTTCTTCAGCTTCCACATCTCCTGCTTTCCCTTCTCTGGAGTATTTGAAAGCAGTGTCAGGCCCTGCTCTGTACCACGTGAACAGGAAGGTGGTGGTGGGTACCAGCTCATCGGGCATGAGATCTGCTCCCACCAGCCACAGCCATTGGCATCATCCTTATCCCTGCAGGGCACCCTCACCTGTGACCCTGCTGTGCTCACACACACAAACTTTCCTGTGCTTTGGTCAAACTGCCCCTGCTACAAATTCCTGCCCAGGAGCTGCCTCCACACCTCCCTGGGACAGGCCAGCAGCACCTACTTGGCTTTTCCTCTGTTCCCCTGACACCCTGGTCCCCACACAACACTGCCAGCAGGTCCAGCCCATTCCATGTGGAATGTTCTGCCCTGGCTGGGACGCCCAAACAACATCCAGCACCAATGAGGTCACCCTCAGCCATTAAGCTCTTGCTATTAATTGAACCCCATTGACCTTATCAATTGCCAGGATGAATCCCACTGAGATCACTCCTGCTCCTGAATTCCTCCCAGGCCTTGGGGCCATCTCCTGCTCCCAGCTCCCATCCTGACCCAGGAGTACATGGCACCAGGGGTATCTGTCCCTGAGATGACAGGGAACATGCTGCAGGACAGTGTCACCACTGGTAGGGTCTCCAAGCTACCAAACCCATTCCAGTCCCACTGACACAGATGCAACTCCCAGTGACCTCATCAGCAGAGAGCAAAACACAATGGGAATCTTTGAAAGCACCGTGCTTTTAAACCACACCATTTTAGCCACAAGACAAGCACTGACAAATTTTCAGTTTTATTAAAAAAATTCTAGCAGCAAAACCTGTAACAATTCAAAAAACAACAACAACAAAAAAAAGACCAAACCTTCAAAAGAGCATGACACAGAGAAAGAGATGGAGAGAGACAGATCTGGGGTTGCTCCACCGTTCACTCAAGTTCCTTATAGCGGGCAAACATGACCCTCCGGACGGCGTCGCGGTAGGTCTCATTGGACTGCCTCTTGGGGGGCTTCCCTGGGGCCCCCAGCCCAGGGCCCTTCCTCCTGTTTTCTGCCTGCAAACAGACACAGCTTGTGTTTGATTTCTCCTCCCATAAATAAAAAGCTTCCCTGGGCTGCTTCAGGACCGCTGACTGCTCCCGTGTGGATCCGCGAGCAAAGGAAGAGCAAGCGCTCTGCGTTTTTCCAAAAGCTGGTTGGGAAAAACTACAGACCCTTTGTGGGCAACAAAAGCAGCCAGCAAATGCCCAGTGGGAATCAAAGCCCAGGGATCAGCCGTGGAGGAGCATGTGGAGGAGTGGGCAGCCAAGGGTGGGCAGCCAAGAGGCAGTGCCGGCAGCCACGGGCGAGCCAGGATTGAAAGTGTGCAAAGGAAAGCACTGGCGAGAGCTGGGCTCCTGGGGAGCTGTTTGCAGTTTGCCTGCATTGGCACAAGCTCAGCTGTTCTCTCTAGCAGAGCTCCCATGGGCACTGGTACCTCGCTTGGAATTTCAACCAGTTTTCAAGGACTGGCTTTTGCAGCCAGCACCTGCATTATTCAGCAATACCAGCCTGGAGTTAGCCCAGGAGAGCAGGCCCGAGGCTGGAAGTTTCTCTGGCTTTTCAGTACAACCTACCTGAATACCAGAGACCTCACCAGTTGGGCCAAGAGATCAGAGCTGTGTGGGGTTGGTGTGGTCACATGGCTTTGCCCAGCACGACTTGGAAGTGAAAGGCAAGCACATCTCTTCTGGCCTTTCTATGAAGTGTAGGAGGGCTGTGCTTTGCCATCAGCTCCCCATCCAGATGGGGAGCCCTGATGGGAGCTCAGACCTCCCAGAGTGCGGTGCTGGCTCTGGGCAAAGCCTGTTTTGGGGCACGGGGACCTCCCCATGAGGACTGAGCAGCAGCTGGGGCCAGTTCCTGCTGTCTGCTCTGAAGAGGGACTCTTGCCTCATGTATATGGGCTCAAGCAAACATGCGTCACGAAGCCTCAAATATTTGCTTTAATGATCTACTTGACTGCAGGCTGAATGTCAGCCCGTGAGCCCTGCTCCAAGCTGCCTGTCCCTCAGCAGAGAGCATGGACACCACAGCACCTGGCCACCACGAACCTGCCACCAGAGCAGGGCGCTACTCATGTGGCCCTGGGCAAGGCAGAACAGACCCTGCCCCAGGCTGCTTCTCTGATAAACCCTCTGCAGTGAATTAAGGTCCACTAAGAGACCAGCCTGTCGCAGAAGGCAGGATCTACCTGACCCTGCCTATCCCTGACATCCTTTGCTGATGGGCCTCTGCTCCTCGTCAGGTGCTGTATCTTGGTATTATCTTCTGATGTCCAGAGTCTGCAAGAGCCTCACAAGGGCTAAGCAGAGCAGACAAAGAGCATCTTGGGCCCTGTGGCTTTGGCTGTGCTCACACCTCCCCAGGGGAAGTTCACCATTTTCCCCAGCTCAGACTGCTGCAGAGAACTGAGCGGGTGACCTGTTCAAACTCCACTCTGAGTTTGAGCAGGTACTAATGAGATGCTCACACCCTTCCTGCTCACTGTTACTCCATTTTCAACACCTCCAGATCCGTATAAATTCTAACCTTGTTCTATGGCCAACATACTTGCAGCCCCTCCCAGCCTGCAAAGTTCATCAGTGCACACATATTATTCCATCAAGCAGGTGCCAAGATTTGCAGCCTGACTTGAACTCCCTCCAGCTGTCCTGGGAAACATTATGGGCTGCAGGACAGTGGTGTGCTTTGAAAGGCAGGGAAGACTCACCTCCACTGGTGATGCTGTGCCCTGCTGGTTGTGGCCAAAGCCCTTCTTCCACCCCAGAGACTGCACCATTCGGTTCCCTTTGTTGTTACTGTCAAGCCTTGGGTCATAGTCACTGCAAAAGAACCAGAGTCAATTGTCCAGTCTTGCAATGCTTCGAACACATACCAGGGATTTTTAGTCCTGCTAACAGAACTTTCATTGACATTTCAGTCTCTCATGAGGGATATCCAAGTTTCTTGCCAGAAGCACACCGCCTAAGGAAAGCACCACGGTAGATTCTGTGTGTAGGGCTCACACACCTCTGACTGCAAAATTTCTTGCCCCACCTCAGGGGGAAATACACCAGGGCACAGGAAATGAGCTCAGACTCCCAAATATTTACAGTGTAAGCAAGCCAGGAGCCTTCTGTGCTTGTATTTCTTAATTAAAGTCTTAGCAATAGCAAGAAAGCAAAGTCTAATCCCTGCTGCTCTGTTAGATCTTTCCTTTCTCCCAGTGCAGTGGTCATGGAGCTCAACAGATGCAGTGTTGATTCGGACACTCTTTCTCCCACCTCATTACTCATCCAAGACCATTAACCAAAAGCCACAGTTTTGAAAACCTCTCAGCATAAAAGACTCTTCCTTCAGACAATTTCCACTTTCTGGCTGCTGGTGACACTGCACACAAACTGTTTTAGTTTATCTACAGCTATTCCAGGAAAACAGAGGGAAGAGAAGATGTGGATGTTTAAACTGCAAGACACAGAGGAAAGGTCTCCTTCTGAGGTGCTGTGCCAGAAGAAAACAGGCACATAACCAGTTCCATCTTCAACACATGCCTGGCCGTTCCCCAGCCCACTGAACAGGCGAGCTCACAGCAGGCAGGCCTGTCGAGATGTTCACGCAGCACGCACTTTCTTCCTCCACCTACTCCGAAGGAGATGGAAACAGCTCCCAGCGTTCCTCTGAGTCAGGGAACAGATGAAACACAGCTTTGCTCTTTCTTTCAATGGCTATACGCCAGGACAGGAGGGCAGCAAGTGCCTTAAGGACGAGGTGGATGGGAACAGGCTGCATTCTGCTCTCCAGCCAGACACACTCAGACCCCCATCTCACCCCTCCAGCACCAGGCAGCTTTTCTCTGCTCTGCCCTCAACCCTTGTTTCCACCCCAGCCTTTTCCTGACCTCTACAAGATGTCCTGCAGTACAACAGACTCACATTTTGAGGAACTCTGTCTCAGTCTGTCTGGCTGTTACTTTGCAGATCTACCCCACTGGACAATTCCCAGCCTTGGTCTGCCAGCAGCTCACATCCCATCCCAGCATCAGCATCCCCAAGGAGATCCAACCCAGAACAGCCATTACCTCTCTGAGTCCCGGTCATATCTGAGTCGTTTCCTCTCTGGTGAATCCATCTGCTGGAATTTCTCTCTCCGGTCATTTCCTTTGTCTTTATGCCTCCCCTTCACAACAGAAAGAGCAAAGTAAGTACAGGAGCTATGAAGGATTCAACACTGCAGGAGACTGCTCTGCATCCTGGTCTCATCTCATCCTCAGGCTGGAAGGCTGTCCTGGGGACTCACAAACACTGAAAGCTCACATCCCACAATACACTTGCTCTGTTCACGTGCCATCTGTTGGGCTGACCCAGACCTGCTGTTGCAGCCTTCCAGCTACTGCACCAGGAGCAGCTCTGTGACCTTCCCAACAATGGACAGGTACAGCTCTCCTGCCCCTGGCCAGGCAGCAGCAGCCCATACACCCCATCAGTTTTAGATGGAAATTTGTGTTCCACTTAGCCCAGAGCCCAGTGCTGGCTTGCAGGACAACAAAACCACATTCAGACCCTTCTGTGAGGAGCAAGATCTGCTCTTAGAAGTCACAGAACTACCTACAGGTCCCCATGCAGAGTGAGCCCACAGTTCACTTTTAGGAGGCATCTGATGCCTGGTGCCTAAGTGGATGCCTGCTGACACCTGGTGCATAAGTGGAGGGTCCTCCTGGGACCACCACCCCACCCCCCCAGTGCAGAAGCACAAGCAGCTGCCTGCCCACCACCACAGACACACCTCACGCTCTCTCTTCTCCAAATATGCCAGTTCCTGCTCGGATCGTTTAATCTTCATATGAATCTCTAGGTTTTGCTGGAAGGAGAAAGACAGAAGGCAGTGTCAAGCGGAGAACACAAGCTGTCAGGGTCATCTGCTCCACCCATAAGGAGCACAGGTAAAGCAGCATGCTCTTGTACCTGCACTATACCAGGCACAGCAGACTCTCCTGCAGCCCAGACTACCTGCTCCCCCACAGAGGCCGGGAGCCCTTCCTCCCTTGCAGTAAGAAAGCAACTAGTCCTATTTTAACCCATGTGCAGCTTGGCTCTCCTAAAAGCAAGAGCTCAAAGGCAGAGCAGAACATGGGGGTGCACGTGCCAAGTTCTTACTGCTCTCACACTTGTGTGTGCCAGCACCCCACTCTCCCCCAGCCTTAGCTATCTCACTACAGCTTACAAAGTCACACCTTGATGCTGTAAGCACTCCCATGGCAGGAACAAGCAGTTCACACAATGCTTTGAACAGAGCTTTGGGGGAACTCTGCGTGCCACTGTATCAATTTCAGCACAGCTCTTCCCACCCAACCACTGCATTTTCTGTGCAGCTCACAAAGCCAGCGAGCCAGCGGCAGCCCCCAGCTTCCCCATACCTTGTGCAGGTTGGAAAGCTGCTGGTGCTTGATGAGCACCTCCTTGTTGGGAAACTGCCTCCTGCACAGCAGGCAGGCCAGCTTGTTCCAGTCAGTCAGTTTGTCGTCACCGGCCTTGGCCTTCCGCGGCTGCTCCTCGCGCGCAGCCGGTGGGTGCGGGGGCGGCGGCAGCCACTGAGCCTGGGACTGCTCCTCCTCTTCCTCGTCCTCTTCATTGTCACTGTCTCCTCCATACTCTCCCAGAAGTCCTATCAGAGGGTTCACCACCTTGGGCTGAGGGAAGTGGAGAAAGTGTGATAATTTGTAGCATCAAGCCTGCCAGGCCAGCAGGGCTCTGCTTCCCCAACCCCTCTCCCTGTGACTTCTGTCTCTGTTCCAGTCCAAGAGGCAGAGAGTTGCTTCCCAGCAGCACAGGCAGGGAACAGAGAGGAGCTGGCTGGCTTCTTTCCTTTCACACCACGGGGTGGAAGCCCTTCTGCTCTCTAGACAGGCTTTGGTGCCAGGCTTTTCCAGCTTGCCACACACCTGAGAGCACAAGAAGCCAACCGAGGCAGTGGCTGTTTGGCAGCAAGCTGCTGTCACTCACTTCCTCTAGAAATGGAGATCGGTGAGATTTGGCCTTCCTCAGCCTGGAGGTGGCTGGAAGAGTTTTCTGCCTTAGGACTGGTTGAGTGAGATCATGCTCAAATGCAGGTACCAAATTTTCCCATGCTAGAAGCCCACAAACAAGGTCAGACTTAAAAAACAAACTGCCTTCCATGCCCAGCACTCCCTCCTCTGGCATGAGAAACATCTCTGGCACCTCTGGCACTCCCAGTTGCAGCCAGGCTGTGCTGAGTCTCCCTAGAACTGTATCCAGGCTCAAACAGGTCAAAATACAATCCTATGGAGATACTTACTGGGGCTGCACTCTCTTCCTTTTTCACAGAAGGAGGTAAAGGTTTTTTAAAGACATCTTCTGCAGAGAACTTCTCCTCTCCAGTCTCAGTCTGAAACAGTCAAGATCAGGTGTTGAGACTGCCATAGCATGGATTCAGAGCACACAATAGCTAAGCACTCATTCAAACAGGCTTCCAAGGAAACCAGGTGGTTAGCAGAAATGAGGTGGTGGTTTTGGTGGGAGACATTCCCATTCTGGGGGTTCCAGAGCTCTCCTGGAGCCATACTCATGATTTCAGAGACAGCTGCAGCAGGTCACCATGCTGTCCCAGCCCACCCCACTCTCATTCTCTGCTACACTGTGATGCTGACAGGTCCCAGTCATGCCTCGTATCAGTGAGGGAGATGGGGCAGGGCCAGGTCACATCTGAGCACCTCTGTGTGTGCACAAAGGACATAAAGACCAGGTTCAAAGCCACCCCAGTGCCAGACAACACCAATTTTCTCTGCTATGACTGTGGCACAACATATGGCCAGGCTCAGCTAGCATGGTGGGGTTTCCAGGATCTTCTTTATCCTGGACAGAGGGCACCAGAGACTGCAGTCTGCACTGCAACAGGATGAGCCTGTGATACTCAGCTCTGTGCTCAGCAGCACAGACAGTAGGCTGGGATGAAGCTTCACTTTCACACATTTTACAGAGAACTGGGCTGGAGCCCTGGACAGGCTCCAATTTAGTGGCTCATGAGTTACTCATACTTGACCAGGGAAGACAAGTGTAACACCTTACCAGGCCTGTGCTCTCATCCTTCTTCACAGAGGGAGGCAATGGCTTTTTGAAGACATCTTCTGCAAAGAATCTCTCCTCTCCAGGCTCATTCTGAAAAATCCAAGACTGGGCGTTAGGCCAGCAGTAGCACAGGTGTCAGTGAGCGCACAGTGCAGCCAGGAAGCCACTTCTGAGCATCCATGGAAAACAGGCAAGGGGAAAAACAACAGAATGATTTCTACTGGAGATGTTTTTACCCTCCATTCAGACAGGACCATGCTTCTCCTAGATCAGTGTCCCTCAAAGCCTCCATACCTGGTAACTCCTTGGCTGGCTTGTTACCAGCCTCAGGGACAGTTACAGCCCTCAAGTCCCAGGTGCCCAGGACTGGTCACGCCACTGAGCACATTCACACCAAGAGGCAAGGAAGAACACAAGGTATCTGCACTGGTGGCTAAATCACTTCTACCAACTCTCCTGGCATTCCTCAGGCCCTGTCAGTATCACAGCCCTGGGCTGTGCTCAAACATTGCTTTGGGCAGCTACTCACAACCAGCAGCTTCCACACTGGGATTTGCTTAGTGGGAACAGCAGTGAAGGGCACTATCCTGGGACTGGGAGGGGCAGAAACTGCAGTTAGGGGAGAGCTGAGTATCCATCATCATCTGACTTGGTGTGTTTAAATGTCTCTGCCAGTTTTTTGTTGTCTCTATTACAACAGCTGGGTGCTTTCAGCAGCGTGAGTGAAACATGTCTGTATGTGTCTGAATCCTTCACCATAAGGAAGGGGTGAGAAGCCCTGGATTTAATGTAAGGAGAGAAAAATTTCGGGAACTTACTCCCTGGCTGGACAACTACCATGTTCCTTTCCATCTGCTGACCCCATTGTCTTCCCTCACTGTCCCTTCCTTTTTGAATCCTCTAATTACTCTCTGTTTTCTAACTAACCTCTCTTCCCTCAGCCTCCTGGCCTCAGGTCATTCTGATGCCTGCAGGGAGTTACCTTAGCAGAAGTACTTTTCCCTTTGTCCTTTCTGTCCCTGTTGTCCCTGCCGTGTGGCTCCTTCCTGTCACCCGTGCGTTCTTGGCTCCCGTGCCGCCGCCTTCGGCTCTCCGGTGGGGGTGAGGAGGGCTCCCGGTCTATTGTGACTTCCCTCTGAAAGAGGCATTTGGAGCAGCCTTAGCCCAACCCCTGCAGTCTTCTTACTGGGCTTCCTGTCCTTGCTGAGCTGGGGAGACCAGCACAGTAAGAAGGGACTGCAGGGGGAAAAGGCTTCAGAACTTTGCTGGGGCAGAAGACAGTCGACCACAGCCAGGTCACCAGAGCACTGCCCTGCTCTCCCACAACATGGACATCCCCAGGATCATGAAAACAACATTATAGTTCCAGAAAATCTCTGCTGATGGCTCTTTTTTTGGCATCTTTACAGCTATTGCTGGCTAGGGTTGAGCAGCAAAGAGACCACAGATGAAAACAGAGCTCTGCTGTTCATTTTTTCTTACAGACAGTCACATATCACATGTCTACAACAAAATTTAGCTATGATGCTCTGCCTGTAAGTCTGCTTGAGGAAAAGCAGACCAAAAACTCTCCAAAGGCAGGGCTTCAGAGGCAAGAGGCAGCTACAGCTGGTTCAACACACAGCTAATGGGTTCCTAGCCTCTCATTAAGTTGATATTTTGCAACGTGCATCCCTTTCACACAGGTCAGAAGACAGAGTTAAAAACACAAAGCTGCCTCTGTACTGCCCTATGCTGGCTTGTCTTCAGGATCTGACTGCAAAATCCCTCCAGAGAAGAGCAGTTTGTAAGAGCATATTGCATGTAAGGCTTTCTTGTCATGCACTCACCTGAGTTCTGGGGTCATAGTATGTCCCAGCTATGGGATCATAGTAATTCCCAGTGTCAGGATCATAAATGTATGTGGACACATCTGATGGTGCTGAAGAGAGAGACGAGAGTTAGCACCACAGGCTTCCAAAAGCAGAACTTGTCTTTTACAAAGACAAAAGCACAAACAAACATTACACTGGTGAAAGGATCAAGAATGGGAAAGAATTATTTTTTTCTCCTGGCAGGAGAGGTATGAGTATCTTCACATCACTTGACCAACATAATCTTTTCTTTAAGGAGAGAGAGGGGTGATGAGCTTTCACAATTCTGGTTAGGACTCTGGCAAAACTTCCACAGCAAAACAGATTTACAGGAGCTGTGCTGAGATCACAAGACCACAACACTTGGTCATGAAATTCAGTAATTTCCCTAAGAATGGGGTAATGAGTATCTACATCCACCCACTCCTGTGAACAAGGAAAAGCTGTTCTCTCAATCCTGTTTAAAGTGATGACACTCCCAACATCCCCTCCACCCCATCGGTGCATGAAAGCTCCCGAGAAGAAAAGGGAGTGAACTATTTCTACAGGAAAAGCCAAAGACCTTAAGGGTGCTAGGCCCATAATGTCAGGAATGCTTCTCATTTCCAAAGTGTCCTTTGACAGACCTCAGAAATGCTATATATAAATCAGTAAAACAATCAGGAGTGCTCTTTATTGCTGCATCAAGTGTATTTTCTTCTGTCTTCTCTAGTAACTGCCAGGCTGATTTTATCCCATCAGTTTTCCACAACAAGGAAAAATAGGCAGTAAGTTTCCTTTATCTGCATGTAGTTTCGCACAGTGAGAATAGAGAGAAACACATCATCAGATAGGAAAATGTGACTAAACAAAGTTGGCAAAGGAACTCACAAGTGGGTGTAGCAAACAAACCTACTCTTAGCCTTTAAAAATATTTTTGGGCTGATTTCTACATGTCAGTGCCCTTTTAAGGAAGAAAAGTCTCCACAGTAGGAGTGAAGCAGAGTTTAACTTACACTGTGCTCTGGTGCGTCTCTGTGATTCGCCACCCCTCCTGTCTCTCATGCCCCTTCTGCCCTGGAGTAAGTGAACAACACAAACAGATCAGAGACTCTTTAACAAACATCACACTACTTCTCCTCCCTCTGACAGGCCCAAGGTTCAGGAGAAGGGTTCATTTAGCCATCCTAAACAGAGCACGAGCAGACACGGCTTTTCATCTGCAGAGCAACGGACGGTGTCGCAAAGCACGAGATCTCTGCAGCTTCCGTGAGAGGCGCTCACAGCAATCCGTACGGAAACCTTCACCCCATCCAGTACATGGGAAGAGTCCTGTAGTCTAGTAACAAACACTAACGAGACATTCACTCTGGGAACTGAGATCAGTCATCAGTGAAACCACTCTGTAAAGTGTGACATCGAGTAACCCAGCCCAGAACTTCCTCCAGCAGCACTGACTTGCACCTCCATGCACATGATAAACAGTATGAGGGGCAGAGCACCAGTGGGCACATTTCAGCATTATCACCCCATCTTCAAACGTGGTGAAACATGTTCTGCAGTATTTCAGCAGCCCAAAGGGAAAAAGCCTAACACAGCCAGGCCCATCAGCCCCCAGTGCTCCCTCCCTTTAAGCAACCTGCAGGGAAGCTGTGCAGACCTACCGGGCCATAGTAGGAATTGTCACCGTGCTCCCCATAGTCATTCCTGTTGAGATAAAGGTTGCATATTAATGGCAATTTGGTTTTACATTAACCTCAGTATATTCAAAATGATCAGCAGGACCAATAAAGGCAGAAAGACCATCTTTTCTGGCCACATGTTGGACTATGTCCATCCCAGGAGGCAGACCTGGCAAACCACTGTCCCCACAAGAAATATGACTCCACTCTGCTATGTCTACAAAGATGAATCTCTCCACATGTTTTTTTTAAAAAGCTGAACCCACTAATTCCTGCAGAATGGGATTTGATGGCTGGACAACAAGATGCAGTATGATCACTAATCCTATCCTGCTCAAACACTGAAGCTTCACTTCTCCAACACATTTTTTGGTTGTAGGAACATCTGTGCTAATTCCCATGCCAAACTTTAAGCACCTGCTCTGACAACAGAGTTCTAGCCTCACTGCACAGCACATAAAGGACAACCCCGCTGCCTCATCTGTCTGTACCTTCTCCTCCCTGTAGCAAGATTCACTTCCAACGTACGCCCATCAATGCAGATCGGGGGATCCAGGTTCTGCAGTATCTTTAGCAACCTCAGTGCCTCCTGTAAAAGGAAAAAAATGTCCCTTTCCATGAGAATGAAAAGGCACATTTTCCAAATCCAATCTGCCTGAAAGTTTTGTGCTCAGTAGGACAAGAAACACAACACTAAATATTAGTCTAGGTGTCAGAGAAGAGTATTTAGGATGTGACAAAAGGGATAAATGCAACGTGAGGTTCCCTGCTTGTCCTGTGACCACTTACAGCAGCCAGCTGGGGACGGCATTCTCCTAGGGCTGCCAGACAGTGCAGCACTGTGGCTGCTGCTGCCCCAAAGTGTTTTGGTAAACATCCTCTGGACCAACATCAAAGAACAGCTACGGAGTCTGGGAGCCACCCAGACACAGAAAATGTGAACCCTCTAACATGGGAGGGTCTGTTAATTGAGATTCTTGCCTTCTACAAACAAAAACGGTTGGATTCAAGTTCTCTGCAAACCAAATACCTATGCAGGAAGTGTTCAAGTTTAGAGTGTCTAAAAAGGAATGTACTGAGGTGAGAAACTCAATCAGTGTCACAGCTTGTGACAACAATCAATCTTTGATTCCTAAAGCCAGAGAATAACACCTGTACCAGCTAATTCCTGTACCTGGTCAGACAAGCAGAAGAGAGGACTCGCTCCAGCACAGGAGCTTCACAAGTACAGAGATTTCTTGCATTTCTGCGGTTTCTCTACTACAGATATCAGATGCCAACAGAGGGAGCAGGTGAAAGCAGGAAACTACTTACAGCATGAGATTCCAGCTCGATGAAGCCATAGGTCTGCCCCATCCGCCCAGCCTTGTTCTTCATGATGCGCACGCTGGACGTGGACAGACGCACGTACGGGGCCAGGAGCCCCACAATCACCTCTGGGGGGGTGAACCGAGTGATTCGCTTCAGCATAATGGCTGAGAGACACAGCCAGGGAGGTGGCCCAGGAAGAAAGAGTAGTGAAAAAAGATAATTTAGAACCAAGTTTACTTTGACTAAACCCACTCAAAGCAAGAGCACGGCTTCTTGCAGTTGAGTCTCAAAGCCATTGCTTTTTTCTCTCCACTTTGCAAGATGCTCCAGTTATCGCCTCCAGTTGCTAACCTTTCCTTCCCAGAAAACAGAGGAGAAAGTAACCCCTTCTCAGAGCTCAGCCCAGGGTAAGTGCTGGCCCAAAAGACTTTTGAAGCTGTGGTAAGTTAACTGCACCACCCTAAAGCCAGCTCAGCCCGAACTAATTTTCCTAAAGGCAATTTGTCAGCACCTTTGGAGCTGGACACAGCTACGTCACAGATTTGCACAACACAGAAATAGGATTTAGTGAAATACTGCCCTTTCTGCAGACAGCCTCATGGAGTGCAAGCAAGAGGAATCCAAAACTGGTCTTTGTGTCACTCACTTCTGCTTCCTCCACCATCTGGTGGCGTGGCTTCCTCTGCTTCCCTCTGAGAGGGCAGCTCCTCGTGCCGGTCCATGTCCCTTCTCTTCTCCTGTGAGGGCCGACGCTCTCTCCCTTCATCTCTCTTCCTTGGCTCCTGCTCCTGAGGCTGACATTCCTGCTGTGGAGCAGGAACTGAGGGCTGGAGAGGCTGCTTTGGAGATCCTGGTTGACCTGACAATTCTTGCTCAGGTGTTTCAAGCTTTGTCTCTGCTATTAGAGAGGAGAAATGAACTGGTTTCACATAAGAATGTTTCAGCAGGTATTTTTTTTCTCCTATTTTCTGGCCCTTGCAGCAGTGCTCCTTTTAAAAGGCCAACCTGTACTGCCTATTGCATATCCACTGTCTTAACACTTGGCAGACACAAAATTTGCTCAAGTACTGCCATCCTTTCATTGCCTTGTTTTGTGTTGGGCTGCTTTACACGACTTTTCTAGTCAGAGACAAGAGGCTTTTTGGCCTCCTTTTAGGATTGGCTCTTGCCTGAACAAACAAGAATCAGGGATGGATTTAGACACATTCCTTCCAAGTCCAGGACAACCTATGTGGCAGTGATATCCTTATTATCCATGATGTAATTCTGATCATCCACAGCCAAGCAGTACCAACTAGTAACTGTCACCCTGTTTATAAGCTAGAGGAAAACTGGGTTCAGACCCCCCTGAGACCACTGAGTGAAACACATCTATAATACAGTCACAGATTTTATCAGGTGCCTACTGACCACAGCTGAGGCAGAAAAAATGTGGGAACACTCTGCCCCCCCAGTCTAGCTATGTCTTTCAGAGAACATAAACCCCAACAAGCTTCTGTGCTTGAAGGCCTCTGAATGGTGTGGCTTCACTGCAAAAGAGATCCCTACCTGAGCTTCTGACACTGCTGGAAAGCAAAGCCATATCTGCGAGGCTTCAAAGGCAGATACCACCAGCCTGGCACCTGCTGCTGAAGCCTCTTCCCACAAAGAGAAGCAAATGAGGGTGCAAGACATGGCACAGTGAAGCTTCCCTCTTTAATGTCCCTGAGAGTAAGTCCCTGCTCTCGTTCTGTTTGGGCAGTGGGCGGCATGGCAGAACACACGACGATTTTGCACACAACTGTTGGGAAACTGCACAGCGCCTTGCTTGGTTGCCAGCACAGCTCACCTTGGACAGGCTTGTACTCATTTGTCTGCAGTTTGTAGAATGCAGAGTTTTGGCTACAGAACCTCATGTAAAATTTGCACATGAAACCAGTTTGCACCTGCAGCTGTGAAAACAGCCTGTGCAAATCTCACAGACATGAGCACAACCCTAGAGATGGGGAGGGCAACTCTTACTGAATTCTTGCTCAGCCGACGTGTCCTCTCCCTCAGCACCACCTCTGGACTCTGGGCCTGCTCTGCTCCCTGTAAGAGAGGCACACTTAAGTCCATTTCATACCCATCAGTCACAAAGCATGCCAGAACTCATACAAAGCTTCAGTAACCACTGTAAATGCCTAGAGAGCTGCTTTGTTTCACCCAGTCATAGAGAGGTTACCTTATTGCACCCTTTCCCAAGCAAAGCAGGTCAGTAAGAAGCACTCACCACAATCTGTCTTCACAGCAGCTTAAAGGCTCTGTTTAATTTGCTCTTGGGCAGTTTCATTACAACCCACAGCTGCGTTGGGCCAGCTGTGTGAATTCTGCCTTCACACCACTAATGGAGGAGCCACAGAGCACAGAAAGCACAACCACAGGGACAGTGCTTCAGTAAACAGATCTGTGCATCAGCAGTGGGTGTACTGCCCTTCTTCCAGGGGCAGGAGGGCAGTACATAGAAGTCTGCTCAAAGACACAGAGTCAAGGCTTACACAGTGGCTGCAATGCACAGGCAGTGCCAGAGGAGGGTGGAGGACTCACTTGTGGCACTGCAGCCCCTGGTGCTGCACCCAGGGACGGTGAAGGTGGGCACAACCATCATCCCAAAGAAATCAGTTCCTCAAGGAAGTGTGTTTTGGCTCTTGTGCCCTCCCACCCCAGAAATCAGAGGTGTAGGTGGGGTGAGGAGAAGCTCCTGGAGAACTCCTCTCCTGCCTTTTTTACAGCCAGCAAGGTGAGTTCAGCAATTCCAATCCTGGATTCACCTCTAACCTCCTCTCCCAAGAACAAGTGATAGGACAAATGGAAGTAGTCCCAAGTTGCCCCGGGGGAGGTTTAGATTAGCTATTAGGGAAAATTTCTTGACCAAAAGGGTGGTCAAGCATTGGAACAGGCTGCCCTGGGAAGTGGTAGAATTACCAACTCTGGAAGTGTTCAAAAAACGTGTAGATGTGGTACTTAGAGACATGGCTTAGTGCTGGGCTTGGCAATGATGGGTTAGTGGTTGGACTTGATGTCAGAGGTCTTTTCCAGCCTTTATGATTCCATGATTCTGTGATCCTAATCTGAGAGTCTCAAAAGTGAGGCAAATCTGAGAGTCTCTGAGTGACACTAAAACCATGCAGCTGCATGTCCCAAGGAAGGTGGGTCGAGGGGAAGCCATCTCACCTGTAGCGAGCAGTACCAGCTCACAGTCCCAGAGGACACACAACTGTAACTCCCTGGAGGAAAGGACAATACCAGACAACAGGAGGAAAGGCTGTGGGCAGTAAGACACCTCTCCACCAAGCCTCACAGGAGCAGAGAACCTGACAGCAACCCATTGCTTGTAACATCTTTAGTGTGGACAGGCAAAAAGGGTCTAAGTGAAGCAAAACTAACAATCCTCCCACACAGTGCTCAGCTAGTCCACCAACAGGGATGCCGTGGGAAACCAGAAGAGAAACTTACTTGTCAGGGTAGATGAAACTTAACCGACCAAGCTCAGGGGACCAGATATACTCACCATCTCTTGGGAGCTTGCAATAGGAACAGGAAGATCTGTAGCCCACAGTACACACCTTACACTGCAATGGAAGATGGACAGCATGAGGAAGTCATGTTTTGAAGGCAGTGGGTACAACCTGCTCCAGAATTCCAGACTGCAGCATGCTTTCAGAAAGTAGCAGCCATGGAAAAGTTACAGTGATGGGGAATGGCAGCAGGGGCCTTTGCTAGAATTGCAAGTAAATGCTCATATGACTCACAGCTGGGTTTGCCTTGGGAACAGAGCTTTCACACAACTACGGAGCACACATTTATTCACTAGTCCTTGAGATGGGACTCTTCCCCCTCTCAAGTGATGCTGGATCAAAAGCTCCCTGCTAGGCACAATGTTGATTCAAAGGGTCCAAAGTTACCTTGGCATTCTCTAACCTGAACTCACCTCTCAAGCAGTGACGAAGTCCTTATCTGAGCTGAACTGTAGATACTGATGTTATTTGGAGAGTTAATAATGAGGTGTCTTGCAACCAAGAGGCAGAGCTGTACAGGCTTGGATGGTTATCCCACCTAGAGCCACTGTAGGGAGAGCCAACTGCCCCATTTTAACAGCTCTCTCCAAACACAGCACTCCTGACTTCCTCCTTCAGCTCTTTGCAAATGCATTGCTTCTGTTTAATAGCAATTTCTTCCTATGACTGAAGCCTTGTGGATGCTCTGGGGCACAAGAAAGCTCCTTCAGGCCATGGCTACACACAGCAATGGTGGGGACATAGAGTGCAGCCACCTCAGTGCACTGAGAGCTGTCTCAAACCACTGCTTGAAACTTGTGTCTCCACCTTTGGAGCGCTGCAAGCAAAGATGGGGCACAGAACAACAGCTCTGCGTGCAGCTGAGTGCATCCAGTCAGCTGGATGAGGGTCTCTGTAGCCCAGGGTGATCCAGTGGTCAAGGTAGGACTCTAAGTAGAACCAATCCCTTCATGTCCTGCTGCAACCCCTCAGCCTGTAGTCAGTGGGAATACAGGCAACAATCCTGTCCTTTCTTCAGCAATCACCTCCAGCCTGCTGCAGCCACAAGTTCCTGTACTGGGAGAACCTTGGGAAGGCACAGGAACAAACTGACCCTTGGGCAACTGTGCCTTCCCAGAAATGGACCGGTTCCAGCATGTATTAGATTTGGCTCATGCTGCCTAGACTTGGATCCATTTCCATGCTTCCTTCCCTGCTGCACTTACTACAGTCACAGCTAGACCACAGGTTCCTGTGTGAGGCAGAGGGGTGGTTACACACATGAACCAGAGCGAAGCCTGCTCCGTTCCGGCTGGCGGAATCACTGTCTCATTGTGGTTTTTAAGGAGAAAGGATCCACACGCTATTTTTCCCACATTTTAAAAAGAAACCACTGCACAGGGACAAGGCTGTTTGTGCATAAAAAATCTGGCTACCCATACCAGAGCAACATGCACGCAGAGGTGGGACCAAAAACAAGGTAGGCAAAAGCACAGTTTAGAAGGGGCAAGAGCTTCAGGGCAGGTATTAATTACTCTGAGAGACTTTGGCCACCGAGCAAATATCTAAGACTCCTCTGAGCTGGCACTGCCACTGCCACGAGTGCCAGCAGGGGAAGCACAACACAGCTCTAAGCACATACTTACACGTTTGCAGCGCCAAAACTCTGGGCATGGAGTGTATTCAAGGGTCACCTCTTTGCCACCGATCGTAAGAGTTCCCTGTAGAGACAAGGGGGTAAATGACAAACGTGCCCAGAACACTCAGGTTACTCAGAGGCAAAGAAAGGGGTGAAAGCTCTGGTTCCTAAATGTTTTGCAAGTGAAAAAGGGTGAAAGGGGGAGAAAGTCTCTCAGTTCAGTTGGCTGGAGCTTTGCCATGGAAGTGGGTGGGAAACAGCCTGTGCCCTGCTCTAGCATGGGGCTACAAGGCTGTGTTAGCTAGCTCCAGAGGAACCAGGCAGGAGAGGCCTTGCTGCCTCCCAGGAAGAGCAGAGACAAGTAACTAGAGTGGGAAACTGCTGTAACCTCTGCTTTAGTCCAGGTGCTGGCAAGGGGCAGCTGGACAGACTTCCTCACACCAGCCACCACCAGGCTGACCTCAAGGCAGCTACTCGAGGAGGAATGTGTGGAAAAATCCTCTCAGGTGAGAGAATTTTCATACTTGGGTTAGTCTTCATGCCAGTCATGAAACCCTGGCTTTTCTTCAGAGAAATACACCAGAAATCTGCCACTGGCCCTGCAGCCAGCAGAGCCACCACTCTGCAGCCAGCCCTTCCTTGCTGAGGCTGGCCCTGAGCGTCTGAGCAGCAGCACCTGAGGGGCTCCACTGCCCACAGATACACTGCTTCCAGATCCACAAATGAAGCTCTGGAGACGTGCCAACACACCCACAAGCTCCGCTGAAATGCAGATAAAATGGGTCGTAGGTACAAGTCCCCTGGCTCCTGCCTGGAGCAGCAATGATTCCTGGTGGCTCCCATCTGCCACGGACAACAGGCCATGCCTGGGCACGCAGGATGCAGGCAGGCCAAGTCACAGATGCACATGGCCAGGAGACATCTCCTGTCACTGGAGGCACTGCCGGACCACGCAGCCTGGATTCCCCGATACCATAGTTTGAGACTCAGTATCAATAAAGAGCCCCAGACCCAGGTCTCCCAAATCCCAGGAGAGCAGCTGCCAGATAGCACAGACAGATGTCAGGGAGCCATAAACAGCCCCAGCCTATCTTGGGGACCTCTGCTGAGTCAGAAGTTTCCCAGGTACTCTGACCCAGTAGCCTCACCGTGCAAAAACCCCCAGTGCAAACCATGAACACGAGAAAACAAGTTCCCAGAGTTATTATTCAGAAGTCATGATACACCCATGCATAAACTGCTCTGCAGAACGTGAGGGAGATGCTAGGGAATATGCAAAGTGGGAGTGAAGAGTTCATAGGAGGGAATCACTGAGTGGCAGTACAACAATCCTTTAACTCCTACGAAAGAACACAGCAGGGTTCCACCACCTCCCCTCTTCATAGCCTGCCTTTTATGAACCGAAGCCATCCTTTCCTACCAGGCCTATGTGGAACACCTTGAGGTGTTCCTTTCTGCCACCCAGCTGCTCAAGCACTGCTTTCCAATATGGGTTTGCCTGACAGAAAGCTGAGCCATTCCCGGACCTTGCTGAAGGCTGGTGTGTGCACCCAGAGCACACTGCCACACCTTTGGAGAATGCTCGGGGTCTATTCACAGCAGGCAGCATTGCTCACTTTACCTGTCTACAGGAGGCTTTTGCACCTTCTTTAAGGCATGTGAGGAAACACAAGTGAGAAAGAGAAGTGGAAATCAAGGCTGTCCCACTGGAAATGTTGGTCCCTGAGACAGACATGCTCCCTCTTCCAAGCAGGGCACCCACCACATCCCAGCACACACTCAAGAGATGGGCAGCGCCAGGAGCAAGCTAGAAATGCCCATGGTGCCTCGGGACACGCTGAGCAGAGGCAGGAGGAGAAGGCAGGGTGCACATCCTCACGAGCCCAGGGAAGTCCTTGGGAACAGCAGCCCCTCACCAGGCAGCTGCAGCCCTGCCTACGAGCTTAGGAAACAAAAAACTCAATTAGAGAACATCTCCTCTGGCAGGGGCAATCCGTCACAGAGCTTCATCCTTCTACCAGCCACTGAGGACAAACCTTGCCAGAAAGCCTTAAGATTATTTTTGGTTTTATGGAAAGTGGTATTTAAGTGCATGTTGTGCTGGTGGTGCTGGTCCCTTCCGCAAATTCCATTTTCGGAGGCTGCAGAAAGTGTCACTTGCATAATTACTCCCTGATTTCCCTAACACCCTGCTGATTGCCTGCTCACTTTTTCGGCAAGCTCTCTCCTACTGATTTCTTCTTGATAAAGTAATTTTCAAGGTTGCAATCATCATTTAACGCTCCAAAATGAGTCTTTTACTTAGGACACACATTGTCAGGATTCAGTGGCTTTGGATTCCTCATTCTCCTATTTTGTTACTAGATTCCATCACAAATATTTTCAGAACCTTTATTTCCTCTAGTGCCTGTCTCCGCTTACTCTTCTTCATCTAGATCTTCCACTGTGCAAAAATTTTTGGACAGTACTCTAAATTTCCGTCCAATTGAACAGATTTCAATTGAGCAAATCTTGGTGAAATGACAAAGATTTTCTGAAAATTTCAGAGAACAGTGCTGGGGGGTGGGGGGGAAGGGTAAGCTTAAAGTATGCCACATATTGTGTCTGGCACCATATCTCTTCCACATTCAGGCATTTTATCCTGGACTTTTTCACCAACCTGCACTATGTTAATTCCTCTGTATTTTTAATACCCTGTACTTTAGAGCAGCTTGGCTTTTTCTAAGTCAGAGTGAAAGAGAAATGTCTCTCTGGTCTTCCTAGTCAGGAACCTCCTCCTCATAACTAGCAGTAAACACAGAGTTGACTCACCAGTGAAGGGTTTAAAAGGCAGCATAGCTTTGCAGTAACAGGACAGCAAGCTCTCAGCCATGGAAATGCCCAGATTTCCAAGGGCATGAACAGATTCTACTGCTTTCTGAATTGCCAAATTCATCAAAACAGAGCATCAGGACTTTACTGCTGGGAGCAATGATTTGTGCTACTGTTTGATACCTTTCAAACACAGTTATACATGGATTTTGTGCTTAGAGGTCATTGGAGATGCAACACTGAATTCTAATCTAAGTGATACAAATCAGTCCCAGCCAGTTCAGCTACTAAAAAAATCTGCCCTATGGCCAAGTATGTAAATACTCCTGTCAGCAGACTGATCCATGGAGCAACCCTACCATGAGATGGTCCTAGAGAGCTGTGCTAGGAAACCATAAAGCCTTTGTTTGCAGAGAGCACACACACAGTGCAGACGTGTCTCAAAGCTTTTCACTGAGCAGGGACAAACCCCACAGGAACAGGCTGCTTTTACAGAGGGAAAGAAAAAGGAGAAAATCCCTTAGCCAGGATATCCACAAGTGATGCAATCCTTCCGAAAGCACTTTGGAGACTGTGTCAGCAGGGCACAGGGCTTCAGCAACAAAGCTAGTTTTATTAAAGCAGTTAAAGCTTTTTGTTCCCAGAAGAAGCATTAAAGAATACCAGGAAATAGGCCTACCTGTGAGAAAAAAGCCAGACCACACCCTAGGACACATCATGCCCACTTCTGAGGCTGGGTTTAGCTCACCTCTAGTTTACCCTGTTTGTAACAGCACTGCTCTGCACAGAGCCCAGCCTGGCTCTGCAGGTACAGGAGCACTGAGCACTCTGATCCCACCTCCTAGGGAGCCTTTGGAGCTACTGCCAGGGCCAGGAGACAGCCTGCTGCAGGTCAGGCACTGCACAAGCCACCGCTTCAGCTGCTTGTCTGTCAATTAGCATTTACAGTTAGCATGCTGGGATTTTTCATGCTTGTTGACAGCCTTTTAATGATGATGACTGGGGGTTGAGGAGGGGGAGAACTTGCCAAAAAAGTATCTCTTTGCTCTCAAGGCTGAGATGACAGAATACAAATCATCAGTGTCAAAGCTTTTGCTAACTGTTTCTCTGAAAAAAAATTAGAGCATCCAAGAGTGACCTAGAAAATTGGAAATGTGGAAGGAGAGCTCTCGGAACACGGCCACTCCTTCGAATCAAACCAGACTTCTCCTTTAACTGAATCTATCCAAACACTGAAACCTTCAGTGAAATTTCACTTTGGAGACTCCAAACAATGAGCTGACAGCGTTCCAAGTATTTCACCCCACAGGTCATGCTTTGGCAGCTACAGCTGGGCCTGTGGAACCACACAGAGATGGGGCTGCAGCAAGGAACACCACCATGGACTGCTGTGGAGGAATGTGCTCCAGCTCTTCCAGAGAGATGGCAACAGCCATCCATCCAGGATGCCACCATCCCTGGTCACGAGGAAGACCACGAGCGCCTGACTTAGTGGAACAGCAATTGTCAGTCTCACCTTGACAGATGACACACCTGGGGCGGCACACATCAGTTTTGGAACAGAACCAAGGCTTAGCTACCAAGCACCCAAATCCACAAGGATTAATAAGCCAAACTTTTCTTCTTGGTTACAACCCCAAGGAAGTGCAGGAGATGCCTCCACCACAAGTGAACCATCTTCAGACCCCCTTTAGCAGCTAGCTCATGCACAAACCAAACACCACATCAGCTAATTATTTCCTAATATTGTTTGTGGTCTGATTAAATGGAAAATACCTGTACCATGAAATGAAAGGTTCAGGTATCCTTCTCACTGAGTAATAACCAAGCTGGAAGACCGATGTGGTTCAACATGATAAAAATTAACTGAAAATACCATTTGTAAACAGATAAAAAACTGCATAGGAAGATGACGACAAAGGAATGCTTACGGGCAGCACAGTAAAGACAGTCACATTAAAATACCAGAACTAACCTTGTTTATACTATGTTAATTCAGCCCTCTTATGCATATTTACTATAATTAGGATGGTTATTCAAAAATCAGTATACATCCGTCATTTAAAAATTATTTAAAATGATTAATGACAAGTGTTTATTGCCTTGGGAATGCTCAGACACTACCCCAGGAGGCAGTCTGGGAATGCAGTGGCTGCCCCTGATCCCAGCAGCACTTCCCAGAATAAAAAGCTCCTACCATCCTCAGGGTATATTCCAGCCCTGGCCCCCAAATGCGTTGGATGGCGCAGCACAGGAGACAAGGGGCTGACAGCACAAGCCAGGTTATCTAACTGGAACTGCAAATCAGAATGCTTTCAGGTTCTGCTCCTATTTGAGTATGGATTAGAAATGCAGATTTAACAACCCCCAACTGCCACACAATGCAAGTTATGTAATGGCATCCTATTCCACTGGCATGCACCATACAGAGGCTGAGTGGGAGCTGGCAGGGAGAGCACAGGGTTCTCCCCCTGACAGGATTCACCTTCAAATTAGGCAGGCAGGTGTGGTCAAACACCAAAGGTCTCCCTAACTATCCCCAGCTGCTGGTGGAATTGAGGAGGCAGCACCTCCCTGGGATGAAGCAAAGGGCCAGCACCTGGGAGGACAACAGACCAGCTGGATGTATTTCAGAGCAAGATCATCTCAGCCACACAAACTGGCTTCTCATCCCGTTTTCCATATACTGAAGTTTTTATCTCTGAACTCATCAGCAGCTGCTGTACAGAGCAACAGGCAGTACATCTGCTTACCTCTGACAAAAAGCAGATGAGAAAAGCTGTGAAGCCACAAACCACAATCCATCTGTAATTAAACAGTTAGAAAACGGAACGTGACATGGAGCTGAAGAAACAAGAACAATCCAGGCTGCTGCAGGGTACTGCAGCAATCTGGCATTTCCTACTGCAAGAGTAACTACAAGCATATTCCTCATGAGGTGGGATTTTCCCCAAGGCTCTCAGCCTCTTTCTCAAGCTCTCAAACTAGTTGCAGCTCAGGGGTTTCTTCTTATTGGCCTGATCTAGCAGTGCATCCAGCACTCTACTGCTGAGTGGCTGACAGCCAAGGCAGAAGATTCAAGATATACAGGGGAAAAGGATGGTTTGAAAAGTGGTGGATCCCTGAGGAATTGTTACATCACCAAATCGATCCAAACAACTTTGCTGTGTACTATTATTACATATTTCCATCAAGACTAACACTGAGATGACAACTGACAACATAAACACTGTGTCAGTGGTCACCCAAAGAGCAGGATATTTGGCTCTTGGGCATCAGAGATGCTACCAAGCTGAAAAGCACGTGGCATCACCTTGAAGCATTTAGCAGTAAGTGATCCAAGTGATAACCAGCATGGCATGCTCAGGGCTCCTGGTCTTCAAGGTCAGGGGAGGCCTGAGAATGAGAGCCCAAAGCTGTCATCATCCATCCTGAACTGACAGAACACTGCTTCAGGCACACCACTGATGGGCATGTTCAACAAAACTGGCACTAACAAAGAACTGAGGCATTAGGAAGATAACTGAAACAGTCCCAAAGATTCAGTAGCTAAATGTAACAGATTAAGATGCTCTATAAGGATTATTTTATCCCAGACAGCTCCTGGTACCTCTTTTTCAAAGTCCTTTTATTCCAAACCCATTACCCACTAGCACTGGGACCATCCACCATGCCACACAAGCTTCCATATCTACTTGCTCCCTCCTCAGGCCTCCCTTCCTGCCTGGTTATCCAGGCCATTTGTCCCTTAGCAGGAGGTGCCAGTCTGCATCCTTTAAGTACTTTATTTCCACAGACACCTCAGCTAGCCTGCTGAGACACCTCCAGTTTTCTTCCTACAGTTTCTAAATTCCCTGGATACCAGCCATACCCTTTTTAAGCAAGTCCCAGTATCTTTCTACAGCTCACCTCCCCCCACCAATATCCTTTTCGCAAATTCACACAGAAATTGCTTTTCAGACTGTGCCAGCTCTCTACATTTTAATGCCTGAATCTTGAACTCCAATTCAGTTCCAAGTTAGGACTCTCAAAGAGCTTATCTTTTAAACACAGCATTTGCTTTGCTTGTCAGCACTCTCAGCCCTGCTCTGAGAGCACCAGAATGGTGGGCACAGGCAAGCTCCCAAGTGCAGCTCCAGGAAGGACAACAGCGATGTGCCGCAGCTGGGGAAAACTTACAATGTGCTCAGCACCTCACATGCCCAAGGGCCAGCTCTGGGCAGCAGGTGATATGAATAGCTTCTGCATTTCTCCCTTTAAGTAGATTTCAACACATCTGGAAGTTTTCTTTGATCCAGTGAAGGCAAGTGGACTTTCACCTGCCACTCAAGGCCCTAAATGCATCTCTGCCTGACTAATGCCAACCTCCAGCTTCCCTCACTCCTCTGTAGAGGGCACTTTGCAGATCAGCTTATAGGATCACTGGTAAAAAAGTGGAAATTTTAAAATGAAAGCCTTTCCTTTACAGCATGAAGGAGTCAGAAGATTTCTAGAGTCCAGACAGTGAGGATCCAGGGACAACAGCTCAAAGAGGGACAAGTTCTGTGCTCTGGTGTTACTGGCTGTGCTTCCACTCCACAGCTAAAGAGAAGCATGGATGGTTAAGGCCATGTAACAAGGTAAGTGGAGGAGGCCATGCAAGTTTCTTTAACAGCTGGACTTGATCTTAAAGGTCTTTTCCAACCTAAATGATTCCAAGTCAAACACTCACCTCCATGCTCAGAAAAGTATCAAGCAGGTTGAATCCTCTATTTGAAAAATATACTTAAACTATCAAAACTTAAGAGTATTTAAATATTTAGCACATTGAGTATCACTATTCATAGATAGCTCTAGGGAAGGACCCTATTGATGGCTCTGCCTCATCAATATTCCTTGACGTATCACGGGCTACTGCACGGACAATGTTTGAACAACAACTGCTCCACAGACCCCTTCTCTCCCAACACAGGGACTTCCCTTCTCTCTCCAAAATGCTGCTCTACTGCCTGGACATATTTCTCACTATTTTTTTTTAACATGGCCACCTTTTTCCACAAAGGTTATCTCATCCCATCTCACTGTTAAACAATATAAAGCTTAAGCACATTAGCACAATGCACTAATCCAGTCCAGAACCTTCCTGAGCAACTCCCTCAGGGATACTTTACAATTAGCAATGGCCATAAGGAAGCTGGGGAACAATGAGGAAACACCCAGCACCTTAATCATAGGTTTGAAGCAGAAATATCAAAACCCTAAAGAGCAATCCCAATGCAAAATCATGGTGGAAAAAATTCAGTCTGGAAAGCTCTGCCTTAAAAGGATAAATTTATTGCTAGACAATTCAAGCTATTTAATTAAGCATTTGAAGACCCCACATACAAACAATACATGTTCTTCCACTGGAGCATGTACCTATGGGATTACACACCAATTCCAACACCTGCACAGTGAACAGAACTCGGGGTGTTCTGTGCAGCAGCAAAGGTTTGCTAAGAACACACCAGCTGTAATGGGGAAGGGCGTGCTCCAGAGGCTCCTCCAGACACGCCTCCAAACTCCATTCTCAGGCACTTGGAGCCTTCCCTGGCAGTGCCTCCTCTGCAGCCAGTGCTCAGGCAAGCTCCCTGCAGGACAGCCTCTCCACTGAAAGGAAAAGACCCAAAAACCCTGGGAAGAGGAAGTACCTCTGAAGAAAAGAGGGTTTTATCCTTAGAGACATCATTTCTCAATATTCCTAAATTCCCAGTTAATGACAAAAGTGGGTGTCTGATACTGCTTCCCACAGGATAACAGCCCTGCCATTTGCCACCAGCAGTGCAACACTTACCTGGGTCATCCCAGTGATGATTCCCAGCACATCATTGCGACCTTGAGGTGACCTGTCCAAAATCTACATCCAGATCCTTAATGGTCACACCTGAACAGTACCTCAAGGCAGCTGGCCTACCTTCAGGCTGGCACCTGTACAAATTTCTGTGTCTGAGCAGATGCTGCCTCCTGAGAGCTCTTCTTAGGAGTTGATTTGGAAAACAGCTGCTTTAACATCTTGGGTCAGTATTTGCCAAGAAACCTGACACAGCATGAGAACAGTTATCCAAGCCCTTTGAGGGAAATGATTTTTTCCTGCCAGCCTGGCTGGCTTGGGTGCAACGTAACACTAGTGGGTGTCACAGTTCCCTGTGGGATCCAGCACCTCTTCCTTTTTCAGGGCACTGGGGTTTAAGAGGTTCATTCAGGAAACTGCACTGCACAAAGTCGAGGTAAATTCAGATCGTTCCTTCCTGGTCAGTTCCCAGAACTGCTGAAGAAAGGAATTTAGTGCCTTGTCAGGGTGCAGAAGCAGTGACTCTCCAGGCTCTGAGGCTCTGGTGGCTGACCTCAGCCCTTTGGGAGAGCAGAGCCAGAGAGGTGAGTGTGCAGGACAGCAGTTCCTCTGACAACCCTGACCCCAAGGAAGGAAAAGAACACAGGTCCCTGTTGTGTCAGAAGTGCATCAGCATGGCTGAACTCCTAAGGGATTGGGAAGGGGAAACAGCATGCACAGACACCTCTTTAAACTGTCAGATAAGCTGCACAGCAGTGTGTGGCTCAGATGTTGTGACTTGAACCCCCTGTGGGACTTTAATACCTGGTGGCTCAGGACAGAGACTGGCCCGTGCAGACCGAGGGCAGCCAGGCACAGGGTACTGCCTGCAGCTCCCTGTGTGCTGCTCACCTCTCTGCAGCAAGCACTGGAGCACCAGAGGTGATGCCTTCAGCTGCTCCTCTTAGAACCAGATGGATCAATCATTTTCCTGTCATTAGGAGGTGTCTGTGAAACTTTCTGGAACTCACTTCTGATATTTAGTGATGTGCCCAGTACACACTGGAAGGAAGAAAAAGAGATGAGCTGAGCTAACAGAATGGACAGAGAAGGCAGCAGTGGCAGTGGACACATCACTTCCACATGAACCAGGAACAGAACAACAGTTTGTCAGGGAAAAAAAATCCAAACCACCTCAGCACTCCTCTTCAGTGATATCACAGGTTGGGAAGAATCAATCAGGCTTTCAAAAACTTAGGGCTATAAACAGTAAAATACCTTAGTCATCGTATCATTAATGTACAGCTTTGCACCGTGAGAAAGCTTCTTAGTGAGACTTCTCAACCTGGTATTAAATGTATGAAAATATATCTTGGGATTCTTAAGACTTAAAATTACTTTCTCTGTTAACTCTGCTCCTGAGATCCTTGATGGAAAAGTACATCAAATGTTTGCTTGGGCTTTAAATGCCATCCTGGCTCAAATCTGGCTCATGAAGCCCATCTGAATATTGCTAATTTCCTTGTTAGACATGGACTGTACATCACAAAAACCTAAGATTTCCCCTGTTGTCTATGAAAACAGGAGAAAATTACTTTCGTTCTCTTGTTCTAAAGACAGTTTCAGAGTTTTAAATACTTAAATCTTATGTTTACAGCTTTATAGCTTTGACCCTCATTAAAAATGTAATTCCTTACATGTCAGACTTGATTTTAGACCCCTGTCCTTCAGAAGCTGTTTGCTCATCCTGTGGAAGGCATAACTAACTGAACTTCTAGGTGGCCTGAAGTGATGGAGATGCAGGAGGACACTTGGATGCAACATCTGGTAGCATCTGTCAACATATACACACAGTGCAACAGTACCACAAAATAAACCTTCAGGCAGAATGCTCCTTTACATCTGATAGCTTTTGTTCTGCAGAAGCCAGGAAGAACTTTCCACCTCTGTCCTGTGTCTCTTTGTACAAAACAGCTCCAAGATTTTCCCACACAACCCTCCTCTGGGAGCAACTGTAGCCAGGATTCAGTAAGTTGGTCACACAGTGCTACTGAGGACCTGTCGGTGGCTGTCCCATTCACAGATTCCCTGATATGATGGAGAAAGAAATTCTCCCCCATATGTGAGAGAACTGGGGAAGTTAGTGCCTCTCCTCAGCAGTGCAGAGGGATTTTGCCTGCCAGCACTCTCAGTGCTCTTTCACCTCATGTGTTTCCTGGTCCTGCACAGATGCAGAATGACAGCAAAACTCCTGATCACTGATCTTATAGCACACAGTGTTTCTTGTGCTCTCAGTAGGTATTAAAGCTTTAATAAGAGTCTAGAAGGTGCCCTGTGGCTTGCAGGGGAATGGGGCGGGTAATAACTCCGTGTCCTCCTGTATTAAATACCTGTTTCCTTGTTGCCTGTGATTGATGGATAATGACACAATAGCCCACTTAGGCATGCCACCCCCATTTTCCACTGTAATAATTTCATTTCTAGACAAGAACATCAACAACCCAGTTATAGTCAAATGGAAACAGAAATTCACAAATAAAAGTTGCTGACTGCCAGAGCTTTGATCTTGCATCTTCAAACTTGAATCTGAATTTAATATTTTACTTGTGTTAGTCTCACAACCTGAGCAGAAAACAGGAAAATGCAATGTACTCCTTTTGAATGAACCCCAATTCCAGGTAGTCAAACTTCCATTATTTATATTGAAAAGGTCCAATACAAACTCAGCTGGGAAGAAAACAGACAAAAATCCACATCTGAAGGGAATTCCAGCTCTCTCTCACTATCAAAACTGCAGATACACAAAAAACATACATAATTTCTACAGAAGGGTAGGCAGACGGTTTCTTTGAAGAGAAGGGAACAGTGGTTCTGCCATCCTTCTTAACCCCAGGGAGCGTGCAGTTTGACATTTTTTTCCACTCTGGAGTCAACATTTTACCTTCCTGTTCCAGCAATCCAACACCAACAGTGCATCAAATAATGGAAAAGCAAGATAGCATAAAAGCATGAACAAACAGTTCTGAGGCTGAAGCTCACAACAACAACTCATCAAGTGAAAACTGCAACATTTTGGTGCGCTCCCACTTATCAAAACAGTCCAGATGGAGTCCTAGAGTTATAATCTGGCTCATATGCTTGTAAAACATATCTGGTGTTCCCCTCGACATTGCTGGAATTGGGCTGAGGACTCACTGGACTCAGCCCAACAATTTATGTCACCTCGTTCTCAGTGACGGGTCCTGTGCAAAGCATTATGGCAAAACCGTGATAGGAAGTGGTCTCACTCTGGAAATGAAAGTTGTGCTGCATTCACTGAGATGTCTTAATTCATGACTGAACCCATCCAGACATTTCCCTCTCACTGCCTGCTCATCTCCCTTAAGACTCTTCAGTCGTATCATCAGCACCGTCCACTTCTAAGAGTACAGAGGGAATTTCTGAGAGTGCAGCCGCAGTTTGGTTAGTCACCAGCTTACTTAGAGGATGACTTCAAAAGCATCAAAGCAAATTAGTGACATGAGTCCTACTACTTTCATATAGGAGCTTGATCAAGGGATTTTACGTCCTAATCCAAAATCCCCTTCTGACCACATACACAATCTATCAGCTGCAGCACCACACAATCTGTCCTACACCTGATTTACCATGTTCCTTCGAAGCACTCTGAGGCTACAAGGTACATACCTTCCAAGTGGTTACACAGGGATATATTTAGAGTTTCTACAGATCATCACATTGGTGAATACAAACTCAACAAAGAATGTACAGTCTGTGAGAAAGAGCAGCCAGCAGTAAACCATCACTCTTTGTTTTAAGGTGAAACTGCACCTATACGTAGAATATATATCATAATCTATGACTAAGATTTCCCCGCTGGTGCACAATTATTCCATTAACACGTTAGGAGGAGAGGACCTGACAGCTACAAAGACAGGGTGCCATCCTGCCCATGCATCCAAAGATTACTTCAAATCTTTCCTAGCTCAAGGCAAGATCTCACCTAGAAACAAATTCAAAGGATGAGTGTTCCAGATGCCTCATCACTCAGGAAAACGCTTTGCATCCTGAAAATGACCAAACCAAAGCTATTTCTTAGGGAATGCTCTGCCAATGAGTCCTCTACAACACAGCTTTAGCCCTATGGAAGGGGCAGAGGCAGACTTACCCATGGTACACACTGCACTTTGCATGCACAAGTAGAAGTTTCCAAGTACCCCCATTTTTACATCAGTGCTGGGCATGACCAAAGGTCTGGCTGTCCCATGGTGGTTCCTCACTTTGAGCCACCAGTGCAGGGAATATCCAACCTTTTTCTGCCCAGCAGCTGTAAGTGAGGCAGCACAAGTACTGATATATCAGATCACACAGCCAATCAACCAGAAAGGACTGGACGCCTGTCTTGTCCATCACTCACAGATAAAGTTATTTAAACAAATTTCAGAAAATCACAATTATTCCCTCCAGCTCCTGGCATCGTAAACAGAACATCTAATCCAACAGAGAACAACTTGATTAACAAGGCGTTTTTAATCTATAGGGAAAGAATGGTTATTTCAGAGTTACATCATCACACAGATTTGTTAATGTCAATGGGCAAAAAATTCCAACAAACCCATCATCAGAACAGAAATGCAGGGGCCAGGAGGGAGAGCAGTTTCATTCTAGAGAAGGGTAGGGAGTGATGCTTTATGTGAAACAACCTATTTATATAGCAGCCCAAGCCAACCTCAGCACACAGAACAGATAATTCTGTAATATACAGCAATATTTGAGTCCTGAGATAACCCTGCTGGGCCACACATCCCCAGCAGCAATCAGAGTTACTGAGGAAGTCCCACTTAAGTATGTGCTCCAGCCAGCTCACCCAGAAGCTGTCCTCTGGGACAATCCCATTGCAGAGCAGCAGTTCAGTAGCAGCAAACACATACAGTCCCCACCACATGGGTAAGGTGAGGCTGAAGGAAAAAGGAGGACAGGATTTTGGAATACGAGCAGGGAGGTGGAGGGACATGGCAAGCTGGGAATCACACAAGTAGAGCAGGAAGATGCAACTTCACAACTCTTCTCGTGAAAAGTGAACTTATTTTAAAACACATTGGGTAGCATGGTTTGCTTCTTGAGGCAAGGCAGGACAGAGCTGCCAAGAAGGAGGTTGTAGTTTTCTTATCTGGGTAGGGATGGAGAAAACACATTGATGGGAAGCTACTATTGGCTGAAAGGAAGAGTACGTGAAGTCTCTGGCAGAAGATCTCTTACAACCTTCTGTGCCAAAGGAAGAGGGACTAAGAGGATTCACACAGCTCGGAGAGCTGAGATGACAGAAGATGTTGAGAAGACAGAAGAGAAAAAGGTCCAGAGAAATATTTTCGGTACTTTTTGGCAGTTACATTTTACAACAAAAGCCACCCTTCTCCACACATGGAAGGTCTCTGCAGCACGCAGAGATTAAGCCAGCCCTTCCAAACAGGCAGTGCATTTATCACAGCTTCATTGCAGCATACACACAGGTACACCCACGCACCCAGCCCTGTCACAGGTCACTGCAGGCAGATCCAACTGCTTATTCACAGTCAAGTGTCTGCCCAGCTCCAGGAGCTTCCCACTGCAGGCTTCCATACTGATCTCAAAAGCTTACAACTCCAGTTAAATGCCCGTACAACGCGGTGATTAGTGAGACACAAGAGGGAATGAAAAAATGATTGACTCAACATGTCAAGCCTCTGTGATTTAAGACCAGGGTGAACTCATGACAAGGTCACACACTGAATCAGATAAAAAAAAAAACCCAACTCAGCTCTGCTGCCTGGAAATCCACTCATCCACTAGCCTGTGGAGAGAACTTTCCATAGGTCAGGTGGCTCATAAAAATTCCTCCACAATGTGCATGTTTCCCAAACGATTAGGATGTTTACAGAAGAAACTGCCTAGGTACACAAGCCTTTCCCTCATTCCAAGTGGAAGACTCCAAAAGCAGATTCTAGAAATCCACAATCAAAAGCAGGGCAGGCTTCATGGGGGTGAGGGAGAGCAGGGGAAAAGGAGGTGTGCTAATGATACAACCTGAGCAAAATCTACACACCTAATACGCAACAAGAAAAGCAGAAGATAATGCCACCTGTGGATCCAAGGAGGACAGATCAAAAGCAAGGCCATCTCCAGCACCTTTAGCCTAACACACAAATGGATTTCAGTGTATTTGTGGACATGCCACCACCACTCTCAACTGAAGGTTAAAGCTAAAGAGACGGAGTAACATTGTCAAGAGAATAAATGATGGATACCAGACAGCCCGTGAAAATGCATTTGAGGCAGGTGTCACCTTCCATTACAGGGGGAATCTGGCAGATTCCAGAAAAAAAATTCCACATTCCACAATCAGCCACATTCTTACCAAAAGGAAAGCAATTAGTTTTGATGCTTGGACACACATTTTCTCTTACAAATTGCAACATACTCCCTGTACAACAGGCTTCAATAAATACTCCAAGGTTACAGGTCACAGAAGTTCCATTCTCAGGATAAGCATATACTCCTTCTTTATTTAATTGGGAAGCCACACAGAGTTGTGGCTTGTTACTGCAAATGTTTTCAGGACAGAAAGTCCTAAGCTTTGCCTGTTTGTCACAGCATCTTGTGGATTTTAACACCAACAGCTACAGTGAAAAGCCTGTGAAATCTGATCTGCACCAGAAGCTCTGTTCACACAGAATACAGAAAGGCCCTGCAGTGAATGGATACAGGGGAATAGGCTCAGAGCAGGAGAAACACACAGCTGATGTTTCTAGTTGCATGAGAGTGGGACATGCTCAAGTGAGCACTCACAAAATCCAGTAAGAATCCCTCTTACCCTCTCCAGCAAAAAACAAGCAATGAGTGGAGACACTGGTGTGCTCAGCAAGCTGAACCAGGACAGCACTGCAGGGAAACTGCTCTGACAAGTGCTGGCCTCAGTGCAGGAAGGCACAAGAGCAAGTCTTGAACAACCAGTCCAGCACATGCTTGGAGACCTGCACAATAATGTACAGTGTGTGCATTTTTAAAAGTTCATGCTATAGCTCTCCTCTTGCCCTCTTTCTTAAGAAATAGGAGGAAAGGATTAGAAAGATGTTAGTTACTAGCAACAAAAGCTAGGAAAAATTCATGCAGCCAGCGTTGCTAAGTTTGAAGCCTGAGGGATTTGGAGACAATACTACAGAGTCAGTTGAGACAAACCATTTGCTCCTGAGCTCAAAAACCCCTCTTGTTTCCATATGTATAACAACCAGCTCCACCTCAGCGAAAGCAGTAAAATATGCAAGCAGCAGAGACAGGCTCCTTCCATTTCTCCTCCTCCTGCCTTTATGACACACAACAGTACACAAAGGGTACTTCATTTCCCACCTGATTTTCTCACACCAAGTAACATGCTCATTATGTCTGTTCCTTTCTACACATGAAGGAGGAATGCAAAAGATCCCTATGGACAAGAGCAGCCATGGGATGTATTCCCAAAGTTGCTTCCAAGAAGCCAACCTGGTGCCCCAGACAGGAACACTACTGCACCAAGGGCTACGCCAAAGAAACACCAAATGCCACATCACACCCTTTCAAAAATGAGAATAAGGGAAGGAAAAATATTTAGGAGAAATCATGCGACTTAGCAGAGAGAAATCCCATTTTCCATTCAAAATAACTTTCTCCCCAACAGAAAAGCAGCTCATCACAGACAGAAAAGAGGTCTCACACAACTCCAGTGACAACCACCGTGAAACAAATGGCCACCAGGAGCATCACCAACCATGATGCTGCTACAAGGGCTGGATCTAGGCTCTGCACAACAAATCAACAGCTCATCTGCCCTGCCGGGGCAGAGCCCCTGCAGAGCCAGAGGGAGAGCCAGCACCTGGCACCTCACTCATCCAGCCCTGTGCCCAGCACCTCCACACTGCAAACGACAGCGACCCAGCAACTTCCAGGCATGTTAGGTGGGACCTTGGCACTGGAGGTTGCCAATGCAGCAATCAACAAGTCAAAGCAATTAATAAGGGACTTGTCATTACTTTAGCTGTGGCAGTTAATACACACAGAATGAAATTCTCCTGCAAAATTAAGCCAACACAGAATATGGGTGTTTCCTTACCACAATATTTGTAACAGAAAAGCCCCCTCAAATCTCAGCAGTCAAGATTTACTGAATGGAGGGAGTTGAACCTGGTAAATCTGTAGTTTGCAAGTCTGGCAATGATCTTAAGTGGGTGCTGGTGTGTGTTGAGTAAAACAAAAGGATTTCACAATATCAGAATGATACAATATAGGGATGTAGCAAATTGTTCTTCAGGCAGGGGCAGTTCAACAGGCATTAAACAGCATCAAAAATGCTGGTTTTGCACAAGCTATTTATTCCCAGCCTCTAGATGCCTGAGAAAGAGGCAGGTTGACTAGTGAGGGACCAGCATGTCACTTGCTATTTATGCTCTCACAAGTGACTGAATTTGACAGGGACAGTTGATAACCTTCTGAAAATAACTGAACTATCAAAGAGTCTGCATCTTAGCTAACACAGGTTTTTGGTTTTGCAGCTTGCAAAAATGCAGACTCTCTGTCTAAGGCAATGATCTTGCAACTCTGCCCTGGAAGTCACTGAAGTAGAATATCTATTCTCTAGGGAAAATTCCTAACTCCCTTTCTGAAGATCTCTATTTGTCTCTTACTGAGAATTTTAAAGTCACCTATTTCCTTTGCAGTATGTCAGGTACAAATACTGCTACGTTTTTTTTATTTAGGTAATTAGAAGGACTCTTTTTCATGTTCAATCAAAAACAGATTAGACAAGCTAACCCATGTGGGGCAACCCAGAAGTTACAGCTCTCCTGACCAAATGCATGTAGCTTGGGTCATCCCAAACCCCACATTTCCAACTTCTCTAATTACTAACTACTGTAGGGCTACTAAAACATGATGAATATTGGCATAGGAGGCTTGGGAGATGATCCCTTCCAAGCAGCCCACCTTCCAGCTTTCATCTGCACACACAAAGAGCCAGGTATAGCAGGAAGAAACCTGGAAGACTTTCATACCCTGTCTGTTTTTAGCACATCCCAGGTGTCTATGGCTAGGACCTCAGCTCCTGTCACTAGTAGGGAAGGGAAGCAAGGAAAGCATTCCCCAGCCTGAATGGCTGCTGTAACTGATGCTGGGGAGGTCAGTCTAAGCAGCAGTGGAACACCAGCCAGAGCTTCTTCCCATGCATGTGTGTGCAGTGGTTTACTGGGCACCTGCAGGCACTCAATTCAGTTTAAGGATCGGTGCCTACAGGCTCTCTGCTGTAGCAATGGACCAAACCTGATCAAGTTAAAACACCTGCCCAATTCTACATACTCCAAATGGGAGAAAAGGCAGAGCAGGTATCAACAATCAGAAAAAGAGAGATGACCAAATTCCCAGATACTTGGGAATTGCTCTTGCATAGGAAGACATTATTTCATGTGAGCAGAATGGTGAAGATAACATGGAGAGGCATTCGGTTAAAAGCAGTGTCATCTATAATTATAGATTCCCCAGTGACAACAAAATAAATTGGGAATTGTAGAAACACTGAAGGGGAAATAAAAATTGTCACTGATGGTAAAAGTAATAATTATTCTGGAGCCTTCTCACTCTCTGCTCCTCACCACCACCTCGGTGGGAATGTGCCAGGCTCTTTCCCAGCAACAGAATTATTTCTGTAAAACATTTTTGTAAGTTGCAATACCTCCGTAACTGAAAAGAGGCAAATGCAAGCGCTTAGTGGGACCTTTGAAACCCCAGCTGTGAAGACTCATTAACTGTAAGTACATTTTTGCAGATGCACAGCTCTGAATCTGACTCATAACTCTCCTCCCTTGACAGCAAGACCCGGGATTCAGGTAAAAAGGCTTAAGATAATTGATATGGATTCTTACTCAGGCAAATTAGGAGGAAGAAAGCAGCAAAGAGGAGACTTAAGGGATATGGTGAAGGAAGGGAGATCAGAAGTTGGCTCTGTTGAGGGATCCATCATTTGCAGTTCCAAGGCACAAGGAGGGCGGTATGAGATGGGAATCTATGTTTTATCTAACAAATTTTATGCATCTTGCTCTTATATGGGGGAAAACAGCTCTAGCTTCACATAGCAGGTCAGAGTAAAGGCCCCTCTTGAATAGTTAGTGGGGATTTCAGTAATTTTGTCCTTTATAAGGGCTGGAAATGTTCAGGTTTACCAGGCTCAACTGCACGTAAGGGTAGTCTTTGTGTCTGCAGCTCCGGGTTGCCAAAGGACAGGATAGATATGGGGGAGATGCACAATTAAGCATCTCTCCCACACATAAGGCATATGGCAAAGTGGAGCACTCAAGTCACAGCTGACTCAGAGCTGCACACGAGGGTATGCACCTACAGTCACATGTGCATGTGTGTGTGCACGAACAGCCGGGGGAAGCATTTACTGCCAGCACAGCTCTTCCCGACTGCATTTCAGTGAGTACAAAATAGCAGGGTCAAAACCTGCAGTAGGAGTCTGTCAGCCACCAGCCTCTGACTGCAGCCAGCATGCTGACACACACCAGGGAGGAGGGCAGACCACTTGGTGTCCAGCAGCTCTTTCCTGCTGGCATTTCTAAGCCTGATACAAGATTCTGGTAACAACATTTAAACCGCGGTGTTGTGTATTATACAAGAACAGATCTTCCTTCACAAAAACCTCATTGGCTTTCCACCACCCCACCAAAAAAAAAATTAAAAATCTTCTAGCAGCATTGACCGAATTGTAAAGCAACCTGGTTGGCTTCCATGCATCCGATGGCCTCTTCCAAGAGTGAAAACTCCACGCAGACATAGCCATAGTCGTAACCTGGGGACAGCATTTAAATACAGACGGGAGTCATGTTAGTGCCTTGTCATAAAGAAAGCCACATTAAATAATCAATTTCCCTTTCCCTCCAATGACAAGCCCTCTAACCACCACCCCTCTACCTCAGAATGAAAAAGAAAGAAACCAGGGACTAGCTGGATGATGATTAACTGTGCAGTTTACCATGAATGTTAATAGTAGTGTTCCCACTTTCCCTTACACAACCCAGTGACAGTCACACCCTTTCTTAGGGCAAGAAACAATTGCTTTGCTGTTTGTTTTTTCTAAGCCATAGTGACTTTCCATTGCCAGTTTCACATATTGTGCTACCTTGGAGGCAGCACTCTCCAAAGTAAATGTTGATAAATCATTTCCAAGTACCTTGCTGCAGATGTATTTTACACAAATAGCCAGCATTTTAATTGGGCAATATTTCAGAAAGAACTAACACAATTCCTTTGCCTTTGCTATTTTTCTTTTAACACCTGCTTACTTTTTGAAGTCCAATCCCTTACATTATGAAAAAGTGCAGCTGAGCAGGAATGAGAACTCCAACTTTCTCATTTTGATACAGATGTCACTGCACACATAACAAGAGGGTGTGGGAGCTTTAAGTTTAGATTCAAGGAACTATAGAGCCTTTACTCTTCTCACTCCTTGGAAAGCTGTCATCTCCGTCACTGCAGAAGGGACCCACTGATTTAACTGTGTACTCCAGTTACCTGCACTGAAATATTAAGTCCCAAAGTAAAGTGCAGGGTGAACACTACAGACTCTAAGATCAACTCAAGATCCATCCCTGATGTTGAAACTCTCTCCAAGAACTGGAGCGCCGAGGAACAACCTAAAGTCACAACCTCACCCTTCACATGTCAAGGCCATTACACTCCAAAACAGTACTTGCCAGATGCTCATGGGCAGAGATGATCCTACATGGGCATAAGCAGTGAGAGGGCTTGGCTCCCTCCTCCTGCTGCTCTTTTGGCTGGTTTGGAGCGAGAGGAAGGCTGGTCTGCATGTGATTTGTGCCATTTTAGGCACCTAGCTGTCCTGGTGAAGAGTTCGTCTTCCCTCCTACTAAAGATGCACATCTCAGCTCCGGTATTTTCAACCCAGGATGTATCTGGTTCCTACTGCTTCAGCCCCTCACCTTCCATGAAAAGGTAACTCCATGCATGCTTCTTTCAGGCAAGGCATTCCAGCCTCCTAGAAAACAGCCCCCATCTCCCTCAAGCCTATGCCTAAGAACATTTGCTGCACTCTCTAGTTTTTCCTTCTCTCTCACTTTACCATCTTTGTACTTTACCACATCAAAGACAGGACCACACAAAACTATTTCATCATCAAACCCTACTGGTTTTTTAATCTCTTTTTTTTTATTCTAGGAGCTCTTTGCATGCTGTTCTAACAACACAATCCTGACTTTGCACCTTTGCCTCTAATAACAAGACTCCAATTTGAATCTAGCACCTCTTCCACCTCACAGAGGAATTTATTCCCCTTTCCCATATCATTTTAGTCAATATAATTATGCTAAACGGAAATTTATCAATCTGTGTGCTGTTCAGCTCAGTGGAAGATGCAGTCCAGCAGCACAACATCTGTGGTGGATGGCAGATAAAGCCACTTGACACTCTTACATCAAGTGGGCACCTGGAACTAGAGGTGTGGTTTCAGCTGGCAGAACCAAATTGATCCAGCTGTTCCCGTAGCATCCATTCTGCTCTGCAGTACAGGCACACCAAATCACATTGGGAAAATGAAGGAGTTCTCCTCTCTGCAGAAGGCAGCTGCTCTCCAGAAGCAGTGCTGCCCCTTGCTGGGAGACTGCTCTGCATTCCGGGCAGACACCTCTGCTACTCCATGCACGGTGTGCAGCCTCACGTGGTACATTTTAAAGCCTTACTCAAATCCAGAACTCTCAAGCCACTTCTTTCCCTTCTGTTTAGAAAAGGGCTGCATGAATGGTATTTGTCAGCCCATAAGGCTCCTGATGCCTCTTCAGAGAGGATTTTTGAAAGCTTGCTGTAATCAGCAAGGCAAGATCAGAGCACTATCTTACTTCCATGTGTAGGAGACCTCATGAGAGACTCAAAGCAAGATTGCAGAAGTTTTCATTCCATTTGCTCTGCAATAAGAGAACGTTTACATCCCAGTCCTCATGAAGGGAATGAGTAGTTCAGACATGGATTTAATCCAGCATGACACAACTGAGAGTGCAAGGCTGAATGTTATACAGAGATACAAAAGCTCAGACGCTTGGAGGAATGTACACCAGAGGATCATTACAAGCACTACATGGAGACGGTTAAGAGGAAGCCCAGCACATTTCTCCTCCTGGACTCTCCCCACCTCTGCTCTCCCTCACCAAACTCATAAACATAGCAGCAATAACATGTACAAAAACAATAACCATGGGCCCCAGATCCTGCCAAAATGCAGCTCCAGGCCAGACGTTCAGCTCTTGTGGTCGGCTCGCAGAGGGACGCAGCGTTCTGGAATTCACTACAAGCTGTCCTCGCACAGACAGCACTGAAGTAGTGATGCAAGAAGAGAGCAGCCTGGAGCCACTTGCTGAAAACCACTGCTGAAGATGTGTGGGGGCTTGACACTTCTCCCCTCCCCCAGATCCAGAGCTTTGCATGGATCTGACAAGCACACTCAGGATGTGAGAACTATAGAGTAACATCAGCCTTGGGCGGCACGCCACCCCTGCTCTGCCCCCCTGCCCCCAGCTCCTCCAGAGCATCCTTCCATTTCAGACCATGGCAGGGAGGCAACTGAAATGGAAGCCTGTGGAACAATGGCCCCACACCTTCAGAACACAATGGCTGCTGATTTTTCCACCGTCTGCAACAATCACATTACCCAGAGAACAACATCTCAAACAAAACCAAGTGGCTCGAGGCTGGTTCTTAAGGGGGAGCAACTACAGAGGCTCCTGCCACCAACCATTGTTGTGCCTCTTCCCTGCCTCCTCCATGGGGCTGGTTCAGCTCTGTGGAGCAGCTGCTGAGCTTGGATACTTTTGTTTCCAAAGCCTTCACACAGTTTGCCTGTCAGAATGCCAACAACTTAGGTGCTGTTACCAGAAGCAGGGCATGGGATTTTGATGGAGGAATAGGGCCAGGCACCTAATGGCAGGAACTGGTTCCATAGGCATCCCAAGGTAAGCAGTGCTCCCCTGTGAGTGAGAGCTCTTGGACACCCTCTGATATTTTTCAGGCCATAGCAGTAAAACCAAAGCAATCAAAGCAGCAAAGCAAAACCACTGCTGAAGAAGAGCGTGGGGTTTTTGACTCAAAGAGGCCTAACGTCACATGCAAGGTTTCACATGAAGATATAAATCCTGCTTTCTTCACCTATTGATTAGTACAATACTACAGTTTCAGGAGCCACAATAAATTAGAATGGAGTAATGATTTGCAGAAGTATATATGATCAACATAAACTCTGTTAAAAAGGAAAGAAATCCTTGTGTGGAATTTCCCCCACACAACCTCTGAGCACACTGCAGCATAGCTAGACCATCCAAATGATCTTTCCAACAGGAACACTTGAACTTGCCCAGATTTTGGCCCTAGCACAGCCAGAAAACATGCATGTCCTCATCTCCCCCCATGTTTTAGGTCAACTGTGTAAAAGGACTCTTGTACCTTATTTAGCTACTTCCTTTCAGCTGTGCAAGTCTACAGTACCACAGGCTGTGTACGACAGATGAAATCAGAATGCAAGGAGAGCGTGCACATAGATTGCAGAGGACTTCTGCTTTCCCTTAAGTGCTTCTATGTATACACAATCCTTTACGAATGCTCCCAAAGCATGCTCGGCTGTCTTCTGCACTGAAAATGGCACAAATGCTTAATACTTAGGAGTAAGGACATATTTTGAGCTCCAGGAAGCTGCTCTGCGAGCATTGGAATAAGGAACATTCTGCCTCAGAAACAGACGTGTTTTAGCAAAGTGAATTTTGACAGCAAATGGAGGGTCCCTGCTAGCATGCAGTACTTTGGCTAAAAATCCTGAAAGCCTGCCTTAAAATTACTGTTCTTTGGCTTCAGATATAGAGATCAAAGACTTGAGATTTAAAATAAGTCTTGTCTCTATACAGACACGGTTTCTACTGAACAACTGACACACAGTAACGTGTTACTTCACCATAGTTTGTTATATCAAAGATCTAAATAAAGGAAAACCATAATGTTGTTCTCATAGGGGCTGTAAGCAGTGTGAAGACAAAAAAAAAAAATCTCTGGAGTTTTAGAAGACCAAATGAAAAGATCCTGTAGTGACAGCAGCCCTGTCTGTGCCAAAGCAAAGATAGTTTTGGAAAGAAAGCAGGATGGCAACATGACAAAGGCATCCAATCCAAGAGGCGATCCAGCTTCTTGATTCTAGGAATGAGTGTGCAGTCAGTTATGCTCCTGCACAACCCCAATAAGCTTAGGGCATTAGGTCACCTCACGTCCATGGGGAGCCATCACCTGCCTTTTCAAAAACAACTGTGACAAACCCCCAGCTGCTCTGGTGTTAACAGCCCACCAAAGGACCCTACACTAAGCCGAGCAGCTGAACCATGTGCCAGTGTGGTGGAGGTCCCTGCTTCTGCCAGCTGGGCCAAGCTGCCTCAGGGCAGATGGATGCTAAGCAGTCTCCATAGGCAAAGAGCTTCCTCACCACCACTGCAACACTCGACTTGTGTTTTTTCCCCTAGGATAAGACAGAACTACCACAGAAGAAAAGCATTTGCAGTTCTGTAGACTTCTAGGATTCAGAGAGATGGCACATTAAAGCAGAGCCATGGCCAGCAGCTGAAGCAGGAGATTCTTGCTGCTTGCTCCCTCCAGAGACAGCTTGGCAGAGCAGGGTGCAGCTGAGGAAATGCTCCACAGAGTTCCACCCATGCTAGAGAAGAAAGCTCTATTGCTCCAAGGGCAGCTACAGCATAAAGTACGGAGTGACTATAAAGGACTTCTACATCCCTGAAGGAATCTGCGGTCTCACACACTGACCTTTGGGAGCTCAGGTAATGGAGACAGGGATTGTGCAACCTGTTCTCAGAGAATTTGCCATTCTGTGGTTGAAAGGAAGATCTCATGAGTGGGAGATACTGGCAATGTGCCCATGACCCCACGCACAAGATTCGCCTGTTTCCTCCAAGGAAAGATGCGGATGTAGGTCATCCATATCAGGGTGAGTAATACTGGAGAACACAGGGCTTTCTCTGGATCTCTGTGCTATTACACTGGGCTACTATTAGGAGTCATCATACACTCAATGCTTCCAAGAAAACAGGAGCTCCTGGACATGCTCAAGAATGGCTGTACCTGTGCTTACCCAGCAGGCGCTGCCTTTGCAGTGAGGATGGGCACCAGAGTAGTGCCTTCCATGGCAGACAGAGGAAATCAATCTGTCCAACCAGTCTGAAAAGCTGGAGGGCACCCCCACAGCACAGTGGCAATCTATCTATGCTACCACAGAAGCTAAAATCATGAGCTCTCTCAATACCAGCTGGTGGATTCTGAGCATCCATAAATTTGTCAGATCTCTTTACTGCACAGATAAATTGGTCTTCAGAGCTACTAAAGCTGAAGAGCTGTACTAGAATAAACAGGACAATCTGCAACAAGCCATATCCCCAATCCCTTTCAAAGGCTGAGCATTTACAAGCCACACCTGCTGCTGGGAAAAGGCCTGTCACTCCTGCTGTCCCTCTGTGTAAAGAAGTACACTCTTACACACTCATTCATGACAGAGAACAACACTGAAACCACAGGAAATGACACAGAGCTGTATTCTGAAAGATAAAGTCCATCCTCCTTCCTCCATCCTGGAGAACAAGACACAGAAAGGACCTGCCTGAGACACCTTCAAAGGCGGACACCAGCAGCTCCATAAACTACAGAAACTACTGCAGTCAGAGCCCCAAATGGTTGTCAATCCTTCTTGGCCCAAGGAGGATAGTTTACACCAGCACAAAAGAGAGGAGGGAAAAAACCCCAATGCTAAGATTGTACACACTGTAGTTTTATTAAAGACAAAGTACTGCCTTATGTTTGTAGAGAAACCTGGAATCTGAGTAATGTTGGGGCTTTCACTAAACTCCATGAGAGGACTGTGAGCTGCATACCTGGGAAGATGTTCCATCCAGGAACTTGGTTTTAAAGTGCTGCTAATGTGAACCTGGTCTCCAGGATATACAACTTGTCATCTTAGCACAAAGTAATCAAGGTAATGTCAGTACACTGTGCAAAGCCTTGAAGTTTTGCTCCAGAGATGCAAGAGGAATGGGCACCTTCGTAAAAATGGATTCTGCATGTCAAAAAGGCTGTGAGCATGTTTTATGGATGGATGTGTTTGTTGCCTTTTCAGAATAGGCCTTATAACCCTGAACCAAGGTCGATCATCATCACAAACACTGACTTAGACCAGATTTGTACTTCCTATTTCCTAAGCCACCACAGCACAGATGAAGAAAGAGGAGCAAGAACACCTTTTGCTTCCAAGGGACAATGCCCTAGTGCCCTGAAACCAAGCAAGGCAAGCCAAAAGCCTACTGCCCACACAGCTGGGAAAACTGGCAAGGACTGCTATTGATGACCATGGACTAATTCCAGCTAAGAGTATTTTTTGGTTCTTGGCAGGCTATTCTGGCTACAAGCTAGAATCAATTGGTTCAGGCAGATCAGTGCTGAAGATATTTCCACAAGTCCTGGCAGGTGAGCCCTGCAGTCTGCAGAACTCTGCTGATGAATGGGGGATCTGACCACACCTCAAGGGGAAACTCCTTGTGTGCAACAGCATCTCGTGAGATCAGGGATGGTCACCTCAGCTCCCAGCAAGTGCCTGAGGTCTGCATGCCTGAGTCATGGCTGATGCTGCAGAATGGGCCACACAACCTTCATTGTACAAAGCACTAAGCACAGCAACAGGAGATTATTCGTCCTGTGGTGCATCAGCACCAGCCTTGATGGTGAGCCAAGCTGTGTAATTACCACAACGGGCCAGATGCCCCTCTGCACCACAGTATGTGCTAGAGCCATCCCACAGCAACCCACAGCGTGTGCTTTGCACCAAACCCAAGAATCCAAAGTCCTTGTGGGACCTAGTCCTCATCTAACTCCAGAGGGTTGGTGCCAAGCCCTCTATATGGGGAAGCCACCAGCTCACCACAAATCCACCTTTCAGAAGGGTTTCCCCAAGGGCACTGCATCACTCCAGAAAGGAAACAAAAAGGTTTCTGTTTGGCACAGTTCCAGAAATACTCCGTCTCCCTGCAGAGGAGCAGCTCAACTCTCTAGTCCTACCTAAGGCTGGGAGCTGCAGCAGGATGGCACCTCTGGCAGGAGCAGCATCTTGCCAGCATTTCTGGCCTCCAAGAGCAGCCCCACCCAAACACCACCCACAGCAAGGAAGCTAAAACCCTGTTAGATGTGGGCCTGACAAATGCACAGCCACGTCTGCCTCAAGGGAAAGGTGATCTCACTGCCTGGGAATGCACTCCAGCCATGGAAAATGGAGAACTTATCCTTACTGAGGAGAGGTGNAAAAAAAAAAAAAAAATCAGCACCAACTTTTCCATCATGAGCTGGAAACTTCTGGACCCTTAGATTATGAGTTTTAGCAAAATATAACACTGAAAAATACAATTCTGAATTCCAGAGGCTTCCTGATATATTCCTGAAACCGGTGATTCACTGTTGTGATATACAAAATAGACTGCACTTGGAGGGGGGAAAAAAAAGCAGCACCTTTTAAAGATTTATCTAAGGGGCTTATTAATATTTAACAGGGCACCAATGCGGCAGAGCTTAGAGAGAACAAGCAAGATAATCCAGTTTCTTGTAGGACTTGGCTGAGATAATTTTAAGTTTAACAGAGGAAGGGCTAAGGGAAGCAGTTCCAAGCACCACATAAGGGGCTGGTCTAGAGATATGAAACAGAACACGAATGCTAGAGCAAGAAGGTGGCTGAGCAAGCAATAAAGTAAATTTAGTGGCAATAATACTTGCTAAAACAAAAGCTTTTCAAAATGGAGCAGGCAGCTGCCACAAAACAGCTCACGTTTTCAGGTGACACTACATTTCTCGGGTCTTCCTTCACCACAGGAAGAAGCCTGTCCTTTAGGATCAATCACCTGTATCCATGTGGACATTGCTCTGGCCCCAAGCATTACTGCTGTTCAGGGAGCTTCTACCTGCTCCAGGCAGGTTCCTGTTCCATGGGTGCTTTGCTCCTCAGGGGTGCTGTGTTGTGTTCCCACATACACACTCAGGGTTCAAAAGCAAGTATTTGCAAGGGTCAGAATAAGGTTAAAAAACCCAAATCTTCCAATTTCTGAAGTGCTGCACTGATTTAAAGACTACATAAAGGGGCTGGGGTAGATCTCACTGCTCCTGCTGACTAGAATCCAGCTCACCTGGTCCCTCCAGGTCCACTTCAGAGCTGCTCTGCACCATGCTGCTCTCCACCCTAGTGAGAGAGTCCATTCTCCACCAGGCTCTCCCAGCCCAGCAAAAATTCATCTCAGTTCCCCAGATGGGCTTATGGAGTGAACTAGAAAAGTCTCGTGGGCTGCCAGCCATTTCTCAGGCTCACTTTCCCTGAACAGCTTTCACAGCTGCTGGTACCAACACTAACATGAATCCTGGTTGGAAAACACATGTTCCAAGCTTGTCCCACTGCATGCTGCATCGAGGAGAACAATTTGAACAGAAGGCTCAGAGTGTGGCTTGTGCTTTCACTTATTATTTTGGACACCACTGCAGTGTCTTTTAAGATAAGCAGCCCTTTAAGATAAGGCTGGCTCCATGTGCTTCCTTCTCCAGGGCACACGTGTGTGACTCAGCCAGAGTTCTGTGCATATCAGACCCTCAAGATGAGATCTCAGGCTTATGTCTGACATTAGTCAGGGAAGTAGAAATAAAGCTGATGAAAATCAGGCAGGAGGTAAGTTTAAAATATGTTCAAAATCAAAACCAGGGCAAGGTGTGTTCATGTTAGACTCCTCAAAGGTCAAAAGGTATCAGCTTCAAGTTCCTGGCAGTCAACACTGAGGCGGGAGCACGGACAGTAACGGGAGGAGGAGAGACCCCATACCATGAGCAGCCAGTGTTGTCACACACTGCACTAACACCTCCAAGGAGGGGACACCATGGTGCAAAGCCTCTTGAAAGCCCTGAGCCCAACAAGCAGAGAAAAGCACCTTCAGATGGGATAGGGGAGCTCACAACCCCTTCCCAGAGAGTTGCTGACAAGTCATCACCACAAGCATCTACAGGAGCAGTAGGACATCCACGCTCTGCCTCCACACAAGGCTCCAGGACATACTGCACACCAAAGCAGCTGACAGTCTTTGAGAAGGCTCCATGGTCACCTCTAGGTTTGCTCTTTGCAAAGATTAGTTGGACAGACATGACCAAACACACTTGAGAACGCAAGCTGAAAGATTTAATATAGTTATTTCTGCCAAGGCTTACACATCACGCTGGAAGAAGTGCTCTTCCCCCCAAAAATGGATTTGGCACTTTCAGTCTGAATGTACAGGCATCAACTCAAAAATCTAACTGATGGAAATTACAAGTTAATGTCTTTTAGGGTAATACTATAAAGTCTGACTTTGACATTTTATCATTGTAAATATCTGCCTCTTTGATTTAAATAGAATTACTATGCCACTTCTTAAGGTCTCTCACTGCCTTGTTTAAAATCTAGCCATCATTTCAGTTTGTGGGCTTCAGAGACAAAATAATCTAAAGAATCAACAGCTTGAATGCATACCAAAATCACACCAGGTATATTAAGAACTGAGTTCCATTCTCAGCACAGCCTTCAGTGAAAATAGACTTTCCTTCGCACATACAGAGTATGTAAAAAAAGAGGCTTTATAAAGAAATTGAGCTGCTTTTTCCAAGAAAAATCAACCATGTATTTTTCCCCAAACCAGAAGGAGTCTTGTAAAAGATCATACAGTGGAATCATTACACTGAAGCTGCTGAGATAAGCTTTATGATAAGCATTATCTTTTTGAGAAACTGATCCGAACCTCACTTATTTTGAGTTAATTGCGTGTTATTTGTTACGGCTGTTATTGTTACCCCCACAGCTGCAGGCATTCTTCTCTCAAACACACTCAACATGCATACTCATGATTAATGTTATTTTTAACATTTCTGGACAGCTCTCAAAAATATACAACCCACTCAGACTGGCTTAGGACGTGCTCCTCTGAGCCAGACTGCCATCATCCCACCGAGACGATACAGCAATGCAGGTGTATCCCTGAGACATCAGTAATCCAAAAGGTTTGCTTTTAATGCTTATAGATATTTACATACACACCCCATCACAAAAGCATTTTTTTAGCCCATGACTGGCCTCTAGTTTCAAAGAGGTTCAGCTTTTCAGAAGTTAGTATTAATTCAATTCTATACACTTCTCTAGGAGGAGCTAATGTAAAAAGCTGGATTAATTTTACTACGGCTTCTAGTTACCCAGTTTCTAAAAGAAGTATTCACAATGCAGTAAGCTTTTATTGCCCTAGACACATCCATCTTGTGCAAGAAGGATCAGAGAGCTGTTTAAATGCAGCCTCAGGACACAATGCAAAACAAAGACTTTGGAGCCTCCACGTAACCTTGAACAAAGCTACACCGCTTGAATGCCTGATGTTGACTGGACAGGGTTAAACAACAGCTTTACACAGCTCATAAAACATGAGCTAATTTTAACTTCATTCTTTGCCTCCCCACAATTGCCAGAAAAACTTTTTAAAAAGCTAACTTTGTAGCTGAAGACACAGCCTGAAACAGAATGCAGCTTTTGGAGAGCCAGCAGAAAACTGCAACCCTCGCATCACATGTGACCACCCGTAGATACCGGAGCTTCTGCACAGAACTTCAGACACTGTCTCATCCTGAGCAGCCTTTGAAACAGGGAAGGGGAAGGAAGAAACAGCAGCTCTCTAATGAGGGCAGTAAGTCCTAATAACGTACACGGGAAGAGACTCACGAAGAAATCTCCAGTTCAAGTTGATTTATTACTGAAGTGACATGTTTCAGAAGGAAGAAAAACACAACAACTGACAAATCTCATCAGCACAGGCAAAAAGAGCGTGTTGCAATTATTGTGTTGCATCCAGTGCTGTGTGGGTGACGACAGCCATGCTGAAATATGCTTAGGAAAGAGGAAAGGAAGCAAGAAAGACTAACTGTGCCCCTTAAGCCCTGCTTGTTGGGCCAGATTACATGACACAGGGATGTTCTTTAGTTCAAAGGTTCCTGAGAAGGTTGTGAAATCTCCTTTGACAGCCTCCAGAAACAAAAATACACTTGAGAAATACCCCACTGCCCCAGTTTCTAAACACATTGGAAGCCTTTATATAATGTATTGACACCAAGAATTCCAGCTGCTTCACATACAACCCATACTGAAAATAAGAAAAAGCACTGATGAATGTAGAAGCCTCTGCTCTCCTAGGTTTAAAAAAAAAAATAAAAAAATACCAGTTTCCAGGTATTTCCTACTAGTATTATCCACACCAATCCCCAGGACTCACCCTTCCTACCATCGCACATCTTTGTTCCAGTACAATTTTTTCACAAAGCAGCCTTGTAAAATATTTCTTTCTTCAGAATCCTATACACACTGATCAGAAGTACAGCAGAACTTTATTCTTTGAACGAGGAAAAACATCCAGACCCAGTGTTCGGATATCTGCTTATAAAACTTACTTTGTCTTTTTATTTAACCTGTCTTCATACCTAAGCAGGGCACCAGTTTCAGCTTACTGAAGGAGAAATGTTAGGATGGAACAGGTTTCCTGAGGACACTATTTGTGCAGCATTTGTTCCACAGTAAGACCACCTCAGAAACAAGATTCAGAACAATCCAAAAGGATTTAGTAACAGTTAAAAAAAAAAAAAAAACAAAACTATGGAAGAATTAACCTGCTATCCCATGGCTTTACTCTTGATAGCTATTGGAACAGCCTTAGTGCTCTTCCTGCTGCTCCTACACCTCTCCAGAGGCAGCTGGACACATGCTTTACCTCTGAGGCAGCAGTGAGTATAGCCATCAGTTTGGAGGACAAGAGGACACACTACAAAACCCAGAGGGCATTTTCATTAAAAGATACCTGCAATTAGGGCATGTAAGACTTTAACCAAATTGCCTAAGAGGATATTGGTGTAAAAAATACCCTGTTGTCACCTTGAAACTAGAAGCACTGGAAAAGCATTCTCACCTGAGCTGTAATCTTTCAGTCGCAGGTCCTTCACAGGGGTCCCATCAGGCCCTCGGAAAGCGTTGAGGATCTGCAGGAAAAACGAGATCCACTTCATCTCCAAAATCAAACCTCCAAACCCAAGGTACTTGCCAGTGCACATTTCTGTCTCTCCAAGAGTTCGATTCTTTCTAGGTTAAGTCCCTTACAAACTGACACACTTTACAGCAGTACCTGAGAATTAAGTTCCAGCAGTGCCTGAGAATTGTTACTGAGTTCCTAAAGTATTTTTGGGTTTTGTTTGAACAACTGAGCACCATTTACACCACAATTCAACTGTTCAAAGGTTTATTACACTGGTTTCAGCCAGACGGTTCAACTCAGATCCTTATTTAAGGTCAAAGATGTCCTACTGCCTTTAAGAAAATCAAAGTACAAGAGCAACTGTTCTGAGTCTTACCACCCTCTGAAAGACAAAGTTCCTGCCGTGAGTTCTCCTTTATCAAGCCTCAGAAGATGATCACTACAGCTAACCCTAGCAAAAACTGCTGCATGTAGGGGTTCTCATGCCTAGAACTTTCACCAAATAAACAAAAAACCCCAAAACTGAAGTCCTAATTCATAGCAGAAGCTTTAGGAAATGGAGCTACTTTCACCTTGTAGCCTACATCATTTTATGTTTTTTTAACTAAAACCAGCAGGAACAGCAGATATCTTTTCCATCTTTGTAAGATCTCATTTAAGCAATTTCAAGTAACTAAGAACAAACAAGTTCACTTAGACATTACACGTCTTCTGAGCCCAAAATAGCAGTAACAATATTTGGTATATATAAAGCAGTGATGAAGTAAGGCATGTTGCAGAGTCTGGAGTCAAGGCTTCTAGCTATCAACACCCCACATGCAACCACAGGAAAACTCATCACTTCTAGAACCCCCAAAAACCCAGAATAATCAGATAACAGGTAACACTGCAGTGACTTCTAAATCTGGATTTTCCCCTCGGGAAATGACAGACCATCTGATATGCATTAACCAGACTTAAAGGTGGTGCTTTAGAAACCCTTAAAAGAAGTTTCTGGATGAGAAACATCCCACTTACATCATCCTTTGTGGCAGTTTCAGGCACTCCTCCTAGTCGAATGAGCTTGCTTGGCTTCACATACTTGGGGCAGGTCCGGTAATCTTGGTCCTTGAGTTCATACAATCAAGATGGTTTTACAAATGAGAGATGCTGGCTCACAAGATACACAAGCAGTAGCAAAATAAAGCAGGGGAAAATTCAAAGGCAAAGGCCCATAAGCAGCCAGTTTCAAAGCTTTAACCCCTGTTGGAGACTGGGGGCTCTGGAAGAGCTCTTCACATGCTCACTGAGCTGTATAGTAAAATCTAGCTCCAGGAAAATAAAATGGGCAGATCATATCTCTCTGCTTTCCAGCAGTGGGAGATTAAAATTCAATAGTAGTTATTCAAATTCAATAGCAGTTATTAACTCAGTAGTTACCACTACCTTCAGGTTTCCAAGATAACTCTGAAGGAAAACTAAGTATATATGAGATCAGTTGTACACAGGCCCACCCAAGCCAGTAGCTTCTCTCTGATACTGCTCATAAGCAACATCCAGGGGAAAACAACAAAATAAGTTTATCTGTAACCACTTCCCCCAACACCCTCTGTCTGGCCATTTTCAACGTGGGGACTTTTGGAACCAAATCTATATATTTAGCAACTGTTTCTATATATTTAGCAATTCTCACTTGCTAAACTGTACTTCTCTTGGGAAGTGCTTCTGAGAAAGAGAGGGTGCCCATTAAATAACCTGGAGCAGAGACTGATCTCAGAGAAGGATGGTGAATTGGAATAGAACTGAAGTGAAGGGATATGGATGAAGACTCCTTCCCAACTCCTTCCATTCTTTGGCCAACACACATTTAACAGAGACATCAACTGACAAAACCACCTACCTGAAGGTTCTTATAGGGCCTAGAATCTTTGCTGGGTTTTCCTTCTGCAAAGGACTTGCCATGTTCATAATCAAACATCTGATGCCCTGGCAGCCGGTGATCCACATCACGATATTCCATGTTCCGGTAGTCGGTATCTTGCCTCCCAAGGAAATCCAGGTCACCTTCACCCTTTAACCCAAGATCAGAATCGGATCTTTGCTGCTCCCCCCCAGAAAGCTGCTGCTGTTGCTGCTTGTTAGCAAAGGTCTGAGGTTGCTCCCCTTGGTCCTGAAGAGTAGGAAGAGGTCCGCGGCTATTTTGGAAATTGTGCGAAGTGTCATCTTCAAGACCCAGTCCCAGGGATTCCTCTTCTCTGGCTGGTGCTTCCAAGTGTTGAAATTCTCCTTTTTGGCTACCAAAGGGACTTCTATCTAGACTAAGTGCAGACTCATCTCTTTTGCTGGTGCTTAAACCAGAGCCCTCTCTTTCTGCTAAAGGTACAGTAGATTGGTTGTGCCTAAAATCTACAAGGCTTTGATCCACGGGAGGCATTTCCCTATCTGAAAAGTCCATGGGAGGAGCCACATCTCTGCTCCTAAAATCCTGATCAGATCGGGATCTGTGCCTATTTCTGAAGTCTGACGATGGTGCGTTCCTGTTTCGGAAGTCCAGATCAGAGGTGCCCACACCCCTGAAGTCCAAATCAGGTACATCCCTATTTCTGAAGTCTGAATAGGAATGTTCTCTGCCCCTGTAGTCTAACTCAGACATGTCTCTTGCCCTAAAGTCTGAATGAGGCCCATCTCGACCTCTGAAGTCAAAATCATAAGACCCCCTTCCCCTGAAGTCCGACGGAGGTTCCTCCCTGCCCCTGTAATCCATACTATGTGCTTCCCTATCCCTGTAGTTCATACGGAACGTGTCCCTGCTCCTGTAGTCCCCTGAGGGAACATCCCCACCCCTGAAGTCCATCGGGGGCCCTTCTCTCTCCCGGAAGTCTCCAGAGTACATATCCCTGCCCCTGTACTCAGAAGGAGGTGGCTCCCTACCTCTGAAATCCATCTGAGACTCATCTCTGCCCTGGAAGTCAGATGGTGGGAAATCCCTGCCCCTGAAATCATGGTGCCCGTCCCCACCTCTGAAGTCACTACGTGGTCCATCTCTAGCTCCATAGCTGAAAGAAGGTTCCTCTCTGTTGGCAAACTGAGGATTGAGGAGGCCTGAGAGTGCCTGGATATCAAAAGGAAGTGATTTTCTGCCAGAGAAGTTGCCAGAGTGTCTTTCTTGACCAAGACTATCAAGGGAAGGAGGATATTCCCTGTTCCACCCGGGAGCAAACCTTTCTTCTTGGCTCCCACTGTAGAAATAAAGACAGTATTATTCATAACGTGCTTAAGAGTCTGAAATCTACACAGCAGCACATTCTTCTCTAAACTTTTATAGAGCTGTGTAACAGTCTAAGATCCGCAGAAGATATTGATGTTTGGCAGTCTAAGATGAGGCAGCATACGACAGATGTGAGAAAGTAAACTTGGGTGCTCCCATTTCAGCACAATTTCCAGAAGCACTCAACAGAGAATACCTGCAATATTAATGGGTTAATGATGGTAGCAATCCACATAGTCCTGCACTGCACACAGCTCTGCAGCTGTCTGAGGTGCCAGCAGCTGGTGCGTTGGTTCATTAGCACCACCAGCACACGCCTGTGAGGAACCCAGGAGCTTAAGCTCTCCAGGCAGTATGGAAACAGCTAACTTAACACATCATCCTGAGGCACATGAAAGCAGAGGTTACCAAACAGGCTTTATTGACACGCTACAAAGACTTGTTTATGCTTCCTTGTGCTGGAGTCCAAACTGGCAAATTCTGAAAGCCATCAGTTCAGACACTGAGGGTGCCTCACAGGACTATGCCAACAATCAACACCCAAGATATCCCTGTGCTCGTGCCTCCAGACTGTCTTACACCAAATTCACAAGACTATAGCTAAGAGCTCTCCCAGTGTCTCCACAAAAATACTCAAGAAGAAGTTTCCTCTTAAGGCAGTTCTTCAAAATCCAATGGGGCTTTTTTTCATTATTATTTTTCATCTAAGCAAGGCTCCAATACATTTTTTAAAAAACAGAATGATACAGTATCAGCACATTTTAAAATAACACCAAATGCTACCCAAAGCAGTGGACATTTCCTTAGCAACTACAGCAAGTCATGTTGTACTCTGAGTTTCACTTCAGAATCACTCACCAAGATTAATCAAAGCATACACAGATTTCCTAAGGTACACGGTCCGTTTCACCACCATGTAGAAAAGCAATTAAAACTTGGATCAAAGTCAGCATTCCCCACCCAATACATTAAAGAATGATGCCAATAAAATCCACTTAAAAATCATTAGACCAGCACTATTGATATCATCACAAGACACAATCATTCCCTCATCAACACTGTTACTACATATTCTGGAGGGTACTGATTTTCATCAGCTTTCTCAACACATTGGCTACATACATAGACAATTATCTGAAGTATTCTTATGGCAGAAACCTAAGGCATGCCTTTATCACACTGATTTTCAAGGGACTGAGATGCACACATGAGCAAAGGATGAAAGAATGATGCACAACAGAGGAAAATTCTAGATTTTGGTGGCTTCGTTTTTATAGCCAGCGCTCTCTTGCAAACACAGGTCCCAGTAACAACCAGAGGAACACAAGCTAATAAAAATATTGTGCTGTGCAGGTCAGCTGCACATGAATCTTTAGAACAGCTACAGTGACATTCAAAAATGTCTTATGAAGGAATATATGGGGATATAAACTTTTTGCAAGTGCATGCAGTGGTAGGACAATGGGGAATTGGTTTAAACTGAAAGAGAGTGGGTTTAGATTAGATACCAGGAGTAAATTCCTCCCTGTCAGGATGGTGAGACCCTGGCACAGGTTGCCCAGAGAAGTTGTGGATGCCCCGCCTCTGGAAGAGTTCAAGGCCAGGTTGGACGGGGCTTGGAGCAGCCTGGGATAGTGGAAGGTGTCCCTGCCCACAGCAGGGATTTGGAACAAGATGGTCTTTAAGGTCCCTTCCAATCAAACCATTCTGTGATTCTATGATATACGGACTCATTAACCTCATGGAAAGAATTAAACTCTCAAAGTTTTCATAAAATTATGTGTGCAATGAATGTGCTAGTATTTCAGAACTCATTTTCTTTTCTTACAGGTGTTCACAGCACATAATACCAAAAGCCATATAGCACATCACTTTAGCTCACAACAGCTAAACTAAGTATCGCTAGAAACAGTGGTGTGGAGGACTAGAAATATTAAAGCAACTGTTGCTTAAAAACTAAATTAAAAACTTCACAGAAATGCAGAAACCATCAATTAACTTGTCTGTTCTTTGGCAATCACAACTAGCTCCATAGAGACCTCACATCTTCTACCAAAACAGTAAACAGTGAGTTCCTGAGGCTTATTGTATTTAAGAATGTTCCTGAAATAAACTATACATTCAAGTGCTTACCGAAAAGACCCCATTCTGTTGCCTTGTCGATGGTCTCCCCACATTTTGATCTTGTCTGGTAGGCTTCCAGAAATGGTTAATTCACTCTAACAACACCCAGACACCACAACCTGTTGAATAAACAACATGATGATAAGCCACAAGGCAAAGAACACCCATGACATGAGAAAAACACTGCTGGTTAGAAGGGGTATGTGTAACATCTGATCAGGATCCACAGATACACAAGACCAGACTTAGGCATGAATGAATTCAAGTGTTGCATTTCTCCACGTTCAAATTTGTAAGCGTCAAACGACTCCTGAAATCAAACTGTCAATATGGTGGGCAAACAATTTGATATCTGCTTTGATTAACATAGAGCTCTCCAACATACTGTGCTGTCTGACACTATTCAGGGTGCAGCTAGAAATGTGAGAACGCCGCCATCTATAAACAACAAGGACCGCTGCCGAACAACAGTTTGCAATTAATGTTTAATCCAAACTATTTTTGCCAAAAGCTCTTTGCTGCTCAAGGAAATGATCACCACTCTTGGACTACTATGGATACTCTGCCCTCAGAAGTATGTAGATAACAGAGGAGGTTTTGCCAATAAATCATGACAGGCACTGTTCTCCAACGCTGCCCTCATCAAGCAGAGTGACGCAAGTAACACTTGCCTCAACAGAAATCTAAAATTTCATCCACTTCCTCCCACCAGCGGAGAAGGTGAGGATTTCCTGGCGATAACCAAAGCCAGGACTTGAAATAGGAAGTACTTCCGTCTGTCCAAAAGAAAAAAAAAGGCTGCAGTAGAGCATGGAGAAAACTGAGGGAGATGGCAACCTGATGGCCTCAAACCTGCTCTGGCCAATCCAGCCGCAGTGGTGCAGGAGGGCTGCCGTGTCACCAGACCAAGGCTGAGAGACCTGGTGCTTACACGCTGTTCCAAAGCAGCATTATTTAACTCCAGTAGTTGAGGGGACAGAGGATAGTACAGACAGTCACTGCCAGGCCTGGCTGGAGCAGCTCTTGTCAAAGAAAGGCACACAAAGTCCTGTTTGTTCTCCCTTCCAAAGGTCAGCGCCGCCATAGCGGCAGCAGGTCAGCAGAGCAGGTTGTGACAGACCTTCCACCAGGGAGCAATTCCGGATGCTGCTGCTGGCAGCTGTCTGTGCCAAGGAGCTGGGGGAGCTGCTGTGCCAAGAGAGTCCATTCACTTGCCAGGGTCCACTACCCGCCAGGGAAGGCTCAGGTGGGAGCCAGGGACAGCAGGTTCTGGCAGAAACCAAGTATGCAGAGGCTGAGGAAGGCAACCTGTGCAACCACCGCTGATCCATCCACCCCAGTGTCACTTCCAAAGAAACAGGTTCATTCCGCTGGGCCACTCAAGCCCGAGAGTACCAATCTACTCACATTTTACATGGCTCTTGATAAGTAACCACCCTGGTCCCAAGGATTTCCTCCGTTTTTCTATGAGGAAAAGTTCTCTTTCTAAGAGAACCAAGACCACACCCCCTTCACAGCGAGGGCAGGCAAAGGGAGATTGTTCCTGTCCTCAGCCAGTCCTTTCATCCGAGATCTTTTGCAGCCTGCAGACCTCACGTTTCTTGCTCTTCCCTTCTGGATTTCCCTCCCCCACTCCAGTTCTCCTTAAGTCAACAACCTTACAAACACTTAAAAAAAAAAATAAAATCCCTTGCCAGCTGGGAACTATTTAGACATAATATTCTAATTATCAGATGAGAAAAAAAGTGCCACTGGACAGCTATCAGGCCTGGCACAGACCTGCTGAGCCATGCAGCTACCTCCAGGAGTGTGAGGTCATGGTTCAATAACACAGCGAGCAACACTGGCTCTGACAGCCCCCACTCAGCCTGATTTGCTCCCAGCCTCCGCCTTTGGCAAAGCACTGGGTGTAAGTTGTGCCAGCCTGTGCTTTTCTGGGTCTGCACCACGGATGACCCTCAGAAGAGAGTTATATTTAACCCAGGTCACTTCAGTGATATGCTTTACCACACAACCCCACAAACCAAGGTGACAGCAAACTGCAGGACAGGGACAGAAGGGTCTTAGCCTGGCTTCCACTGACGCCGAGATCTCCTGAAGGTACACCCTGCTACAACTGCTCCAAAAAAAGCACACCGTGATGAGACATCGTGAGGATTCACCCTTCTGCCACGGGCAGGTATCTGCCAGCTCAGCTCCCACCTCCCAGCTCACAGGTAAATGCTGGGAGACAGGTCAGTGTGAGTGAGGCTGTTTGCCAAAGACACCCCAGGCCAACAGCAAATCATGGCAAAAAGCCACCTGCATGCTTGGAACTGTGCATCCATTAGTTCTGTCCTACTCTGGTCACAACCAAGTGTTTGAGGAGATGGAAACAGTCCAGTCACTCACAAAGCCCAGACTGACAGCTCTCTACGGCAATAATGAGCAGTTACAATTACCCTGAACATTTGGGAGGCAGACATGCATCATCTTTCCCTATTCCTATCCCAACTGGCTCTACCTTCTGGTTGCAAAGCCTCAGCTCCATCGAAGATACAGAAAGCACAACTAAACAAGGAGAAGCTCTTTTGTGGTTTTAGTTCCTCCAATGACTGGTGGTCACACAGCCCTCCCAGGAGAGACTGGTGGAGCTCCGGATGCTCCCTGGCAATTACACCCAATGGCTTCCTCAGGACCGTGCCCCTGCCCTCCCCAGTGCTTCCCCAGACAACTCTGGGGAGGTTCCTGACTCCACTCCCCAGACTGCACGTGCCAAGCCCGACAGCAAACTCTTGGATCTCTTATTCCAATTTATATCCTGCTATGGTAAAATAATGGTTTTGATCATGGGAATTGTGCAACTGAGCCAGACTAAGCAACTGGTCTTCTTGAGGATTAAATAAAGACATCTGTCAAGGGGCCGAGTGGGAAACGCCAGCACAGCCCTCAAGTGTCTCCTCACCAATTTACACCCAACTTTGCACCTTTTTTCCAAATATGGGGGAGAGAAGAGTAATTGGTGACAGAGTGGGTGCTATTTTCAGAAAAATACTCTGATATTCAGAGCTTTTCTCCGAAGAGATTTTGCCAAGACTTGGTATTTATAGAGCACGAGGAAATCAAACACAGAACTACACACGAGAGCAGAGGAAGCAGTTTGCTGTGGAACAACTTTCTGTACTCAGTAAAGTTTTTGTACAGCTGAAGAAAGGAAAAGGCCTCTGTGAAATCCAAATACTGCAGGAGGTACAAGAGAAAACTATTCCCCAAAGCTACAGAAACTGCAAGTAGCCAAGAAAGCCAGTTACATCCAGTGTTAAAGTCGGAGATCCCTAATTCAGAAGAAATATCAAAAGCATGTCACTGACATGTAAAAGTGAAGGGAGAGGGAACCATTTTGGCTCTTACAAGTGTCAGGCTGGAGGATTTTAATTTTAAAAAAAGGAGAGGGCCATACTTTTCATCTGTATGATGCTTCTAAAAACATGTGTTAAAGACAATCAGGTGAATTTCTAACACACAGCCCACCCCATTACTATCCTGACCTTGCTTGTCTCAAAGGACTTCACAAGAGCGTTCCCAACCAGTGAATGTTGGGAAAGACTCTCACACCACCAACATGCTGCCGGGATAGGAGAGTGGATTCCACCTTCAGCAGCATTGCCAAAAGTAACACCACACAGCAGCAGCAACGCCAGCCTCTTGAGGTGCCAATTGTTTTTAAAACCAGAGCACAGGAGGTCACTGTCATCACTCCCAGTCGTTCCTGATCACTGTCTTACCTAGCCTCCACCATAGCCAGACCACATCCTGCCTCCACCTAAGCATTTACTTTACAGCCCAAAATCCCATTTAGCCCATCACTTGGGACTACATCGGCTAACACACAGCTCCCATCAGATCCCTCTGCATCCCAGCATGAACCCAGCCCACTTTGATCCGTCCCTTTTACAACCACAAGCATTCCGAGATGGACACACATATGACCTGCTGCAAAAAAGGCCCTAATCTTGGTCAAGGCCTCAGAACAACACCGAGATACACAGAAACACCACAACTGTTGACAATGATACACACTGGCAGGCCCCAACACTACCATGTGGGATGCCGTATCCTGATCCAGGGGCCGAGCATCCGAACCCCACAACCCACATCCCACTGAGGCGTGGGGTCCTAGTGAAGACAGCGAGCCCACAGCACGCAGCTGCGGGCCCACAGCGCCAGGACCTGCTGCCTCACGCCCCGCAGCGGGCCGCCCCCAGCCTCACTCTATTCCTGCACCACGGGTGACCCCAAAACAGACATCCCCCCATCCTCATGGACTCGGCAGCCTCCCCTCCTCTACCCCGGGCAAGCCCACCCCGGGAGCCCCTCAGGACACTCCTCGCCCCTCTCAGCCCACTGAGAGAGATCCCCTTTATCCCAGGCGATCCCCTTTATCTCCCGGGAGACCTTCATCACCTACTCCTCCTCTTCCTCCTCCTGCTCCGCCGCTCCCGCCTCGCACAGGCCCCACGGCCGCCACGGCGAGAACCCGGAACTTCCGGCTCCCTCCTCTCCGCGGACACCCAGGGCGTGCTGGGAATTGTAGTCTCTGTAGCCCCGTCCCTGCCGCCCCTTCTCAGGCGTGTCCTTGCCGCTCACGGACTACAACTCCTATGATCCCCCTTGGAGCGCACCGCCTACAACTCCCATGATGCCCCGCGGCGGGTCGCCGCGATGGCGGGGGTGTCTCCGCGGTCGGGGCCGGGACCGGGGGTAGGGCGGGGGGTGACCGCCCGCCGCCGGCTCCGAGCCCTTCAGCGACCCGCCTAGGCCGTGCCCAGGGGGCTGCAGGGCGGCCCCGGGAGGAGCCGCGGAGGTGGGTCCCTGCGCGTTGTCTTTAAGGGGGGTCCTCGGCCTGGGTCATGTCGGGGCTGCAGGAGCGGTGACACCTCAGCATTGAAGGGGGAAGGGTCGGGGTGGGTCCGTGCTGGGCCGGGGGGCCGTCCTGGGGTGAGTCTCGCCCACGGGAAGGTCAGCAGGGTGAGGAGGAAAGGTGAGGAGGGGGCCCTGACCCACTCCCCGGCACCCTCCAGGGCTGTCACAGGATTTTAGTGGGGTGTCTGGGTCCCCCAGGTGCGGACGGGATCCCAGTAAGCTCCCCGGCACTCTCCAGGGCTGTCACAGGCTCCCCCAGATGAAGACAAAACTCTTATCTGTTCCTCAGTACTCCCCAGAGCTGTCACAGGGTTTTGTGGGGTGAGGATTTAGTTCCTCGGGGGAGGACGGAGTTTTGACCTGTTCCCCAACACCCTCCAGAACTGTCACAGGTTTGGGAGTGGGGGCTGCATGAACTCTCCCAGGTAAGGACAGGCCCCTCCACTCCGTGGTACCCTTCGGGGCTGTCACGGGACTTTGTGGGGGCTGGTCTGGCTCCCCTAGGTGCAGCATTAGTTGGGATTGGGTTTGGGAGCAGAAGGTGTGCCGGGGCACAGAGCAGAGCCTGGGCTGCATGAGCTTCCCTAGCAGCCGGGTTCAGAGGCACAGGCTCCTAGCCAGCCTGCCTGCCTCCTGTTGCTTTTGCTTGTGCTCACTTTTGGGCTGGTTTTCCCCCAGGGAAGGGAGGAAGGAGCGGGCGGGAGGCATGGCCTCTGCTGGAGAGGGCACCCAGCTCCTGGGGTGACGCCATATGTGCCAGCTCAGGCGGAGCGTCACCAGCCTCATCCCATCGCAGCCGCCTAACCCGGTCCAAGGAGGGTCATAAACCCCTCCCTCTGCAAACACGAGGCCTCTGGGATCTCAGGTGTGTGGGACAAGCCCCATCCAGGGCCGTGTCCCTTCCCCCTCACTGCACAAGGACGCTGAGCAGCTTTCATGGGGGAAATTGGGGCCAAGCCTGGATGAAAGGTTCTGTGGCCGGGGACTGGAAAGAGCTGGGGCTGCGTGAGAGAGGAAATCCTGCTGGATTAAAGCAGCTTTCCTGCCATCTCACCAGGGCTCGGTGCTGCTTGCTGAGCCAGCGGGATTGGGCCACGGGTGCTGGCCTGGCCCCTCTAGAGAACAGAGCATTTCAGGGCCTGCTTTGAAAGTGAGGGGACACAGGGGTGACACTGTGGGTCACGTGCAGGTCCTGCCCCGAGGAATGGCTGCAGATGTCCACAAGAAGAAAAGCTGGGAAGTGCCCAATGGGTCCCTGGCACCGAGAGATGGGCAGCAAACTGAGAGATCCGAGAGCCCCACGCCGGGACTGGCACAGGGCACAGAGCCAGGTATGGAGCACAGCTCACCAAGGAGGAAAGCAAGGGGGGAAAGAGCAGCTCCTCATGCGGGCTGGGACCTCCACAGCCCTGTGGGCAGGGAGAGATGGGCCCACTCATGACCAGCAGGACCTGCACCCACAGGTGCTGTGGGGTGGGGAGAGGAGGCAGGTCCCCTTTGCATCCTTCCCCCAGCATGGGAGACACCTGGACGGATGCTGCATGGCCCGTTGTTCCCAGGGGCGGGCCAGGAGGGAGCCATGTTCGTGCACACCCGCTCCTACGAGGACCTGACCAGTCCTGAGGACGGGGCGGCCGCTGCGCGCAGCCCAGAGGAGAGGCGGGGGGAGCCGGCCGAGCAGAGCAGCATGGAGCAGATCAGCAAGGACTTCAGCGAGCTGAGCACACAGCTCACAGGCATGGCCCTCGACCTGGAGGAGGAGATGAGGCCGGGCAAGGAGGGGAAGCTGGAGCCATCCCCACAGACCACCCGCCGCGACTCGGTGCTGTCGGGGAAGGAGGAGGAGGACGTGACCATGGATGCCTGGCGCTTGCACCGGAAGCACGTCTTTGTGCTGAGCGAGGCGGGCAAGCCTGTGTACTCCCGCTATGGCTCTGAGGAGGCCCTGTCCAGCACCATGGGTGTCATGATGGCCCTGGTGTCCTTCCTGGAGGCTGAGAAAAACGCCATCCGGTCCATCCACGCAGGTACCGCCCTGGGGGGGAATGGGATGGGGGGTCACAGCCTGCCCATCCATGCGCCTGCCACCATGGGCCATGTCAACTGTCCCCAGGGGCAGATGGGTTGCTGGGGGGAGCGGCTGCAGCATGACTGTAGGCCCTGGGAGCCAGGCTCACAGGTCTGTCCCCGGTCCCCCGGGGACTCCCTCCCAAGCAGATGGCTACAAGGTGGTCTTCGTGCGGAGGAGCCCACTGGTGCTGGTGGCAGTGGCACGCACCCGGCAGTCGGAGCAGGAGATTGCCCACGAGCTGCTCTACATCTACTACCAGATTCTGAGCCTGCTCACCTGGACCCAGCTCAACCACATCTTCCAGCAGAAGCAGAACTATGACCTGCGCCGGCTGCTGGCTGGCTCCGAGCGCATCACCGACAACCTGCTGGACCTCATGGCCCACGACCCCAGCTTCCTGATGGGCGCCGTGCGCTGCCTGCCCCTGGCCGCCAGTGTCCGGGACGCTGTCAGCAGCAGCCTGCAGCAGGCCAAGGCCAAGAGCCTGGTCTTCTCCATTTTGCTGTCTGGGAACCAGCTGGTGTCTCTTGTGAGGAAGAAGGATCAGTTCCTTCACCCCGTTGACCTCCATCTGCTCTTCAACCTCATCAGCTCTTCTTCCTCTTTCCGGGAGGGTGAAGCCTGGACTCCCATTTGCCTCCCTAAATTCAACTCCAGCGGTTTCTTCCACGCCCACATCTCCTACCTGGAGCAGGAGATGGACCTGTGCCTGCTGCTGGTCTCCACTGACCGTGAGGACTTCTTCACCGTGTCCGACTGCAAGCGGCGCTTCCAGGAGCGCCTGCGGCGGCGGGGGGTGCACCACGCTCTGCAGGAGGCCCTGCGCACCCCCTTCTACAGCGTCGCCCAGGTGGGCATCCCTGACCTCCGGCACTTCATCTACAAGTCCAAGAGCTCCGGGCTCTTCACCAGGTGAGGCCCCGGGGAAACACTGGGCCAAGGCCGTGGCATGTGGCATGGGCCAAGCCCCTTCTCCAGGGGGTTAACGGGGTGCTGTGTTCCTGCAGCCCCGAGATTGAGGCTCCCTACGTGCAGGAGGAGGAGAAGGAGAGGCTCTTGGGGCTTTACCAGTACCTGCACAGTCGGGCCCACAACTCTTCACGGCCCCTGAAGAACATCTATTTCACAGGCCCCCGCGAGAACCTCCTGGCGTGGGTAAGGCTGTTGGTGGGGTTTGGTGAGCCTGTCTTTTCTGGTCCTGTGTGGTGGGGAAGGAAGGTGGTAACACTACACAGCACCAGCTCCGTGGTCCCCAGGGAGGACCCCCTGTGCATGATCCTTTTGGAGGTGAGCTTGCCCCTGTGTGAGGGAGGGACAGGCAGGGGTAGCAGTGGGAGCTGGTGAATTCTGGCACCAAGGGCTGTGCCATGTCCTGTCATGAGCTCAGTGCTGTGGAGAAAACCCACTGCAGGGACAAACCCCAGGGTTTGGTTCTCCCACTTCTGAGCAAACCAGATGCCACCACCCATCTAGAGTACCCCACTGCCACTTTGTGTCCCTGCACTGGAGCCCCTCTGCCCATTGCTGGTAGCCCATGGGGGGAAGATGGAGTGCCGGCCCCAAGTGGGGCGCAGTCCTGTTCCCAGCATGTGTCCTGTTCCTTCTCCCAGGTAACCAATGCCTTTGAACTCTACATATGCTACAGTCCCCTTGGGACCAAGGCCGGCGCCATCAATGCTGTCAACAAGCTCATGAAGTGGATCCGCAAGGAGGAAGACCGACTCTTCATCCTCACGCCCCAGACGTACTGATGGGCATCACCCAGGGCATGGAGCCAGCTGGGAGAGCCCCCACTGTGCTGGGGAGCCCATTCCCAGGGATTCCCGGGCTGTGTGTCCAGGGGAGAGGGTATGGTGAGACCCCAGAGCACAGGGAAACCCCACCTGTGGGACTGTCTGACCTGGTTGGTAGAGATGGGGTGCACAGGGAAAGGGAAGGGGATGAACAGGACTTTCTCTCAGCTGCAGGCAGTGCCTCACCTGGGGGGCTGCTCTTCCTCTGCAGTCCCCAGCTCCATCCCTTGTTGTGGGGGTCCTGGAGCGGGGCTGCTGGTACCGCAGGTTACTGGAGGGGAGTAGAGCCCCTGGGTCCTGCTCCCTGTGCCTGGCACCTCCCTTCTCTGACGTCCTGAGGCTGTGCCAAGGGTGGGGGTTCCCAGGGGAGATGTGGCAGCACTCAGGGGAGCCCTATGTTGCTGTGCCCACAGATGGCGGGTGACACCGTCCAGATGAAGGACGGGGCTGGCCTGGGGCACACACTGCTCCTCTCCCTGCCCTGGGGGAGCTGGACCCCCCGAGTGCCAGGGAGCCTCTGCAGTCCCAGAGGGGGTTTGCCCCCTTGGCATCTGTATGAGCCTGGACCCTTCCCACTGTGGCTGTGAAAAGGATGTCTGTCCCTGGGGATGCTGGCAGGCAGGGTGGGTCCGCCTGCCCCAGCTGGGACAGCAGGGTCCTGCCCACCTCACCACAGGGACACAGAGCATTTCCAGAGAGCCAAGGTGCTGGGGTGTTTGTCAGGGTGCTTGTGGGCTCATGGTTCTGGCTGTGGGTAGTGGACCCTAAAGGGGCAGCTCAAGCACATCTCCTTGGAGACCCCCATGGCGCTCCCTAGCCCATGGAGAGTTTTCCCCTTGGCATGGGAGCACCTGTCCCCCAACCCAAACCAAGCCCCTCGAGCCAGCTACGCTGAGCTTCCTGCACCTCCCTGAACACCCCAGGCACTGGTGTGGGGCTGAGCACATGTGAACGGCCCAACTTCATGTTTTGGGGCTGTCTGAATAGTGCTGGAATAGGTGTTGGAGGGGCAGAGCCATCAGGGTGACACCCCGGCACAGAGGGAGGTGGGAAGGATCCGGCAGGGCTAGCACAGGGATCTGCTCCTGTATTTATGCTCCTGCCAGAGTGTAATCGCTTGTCTTTGCTCATAAACATTATCTGGACCCTAAGTTAAGTCTTGTCGCATTCCTGTATGTTCACTGGAGCGGGGGGATGACCAAGCTGGGTCATCCAGGCTGGGGGGAAGTTTTTTTCCAAGTTTTGGTACGGTGCAGTCCAGCCCCGGGGATCTGCTGGGAGCCAGGAAAGCTGCCTGGGAGTGGTGCGAGGCTGCCGGGGTTGTGCTGGCTGGAGTTTGGGAGCGGCAAAATCCCCGGGCTGAGCTGGCCACGGCCAGCTCATGTCGAAACCGAGCAGAGGCTCAGCCGGAGGAAGGAGCTCTTGGGTAAGGCCTGGAGCCAGCGGAACTGCCGGGCCTTGCACAACACGGGGCGGGAGCCTGGGAGGGCTGGGGTTGGCCAGGCGGCAGGCACAGGGCATTTTCGGCAGGCTCAGCCTCTCCTGGGACCAAAGTCCCCAGCACCCTGCTCACCTGGAGGAAAGGTCCATGTGCAAAGCTGGAGTTCGTGGCCCCAGCATCTGAGGGCAGCAGGGCACTTGGAGGGCAAATCCGTGTATGGATCAGGATGTAAAGAATCCTCCCGCATCCCTACGAACAGCAGTCACTTCCAGAGGTGCTGGCACCTCCTGCCACTGCGGGCAGCCAGGGAGGAAAGGGACATGAGACACAGAACGGGCACAACAGAAATAACCCTCACAGCTGCCCTGGCAAAGCTGTGGCTCTCCCAGCCCTGCTCTTTTCTCCCAGCTGGGAACTCCGGTGCTGAGCCTGCCGCACCCCTCAAGGCTGCCCTGTTGTCCTGGAAGGGAGCAGCAAACGCGGTGCCTGTGGGGAAGTGGCAATTTCGATTCCATGTGTCGGGGTGTCAGCCGTCCCTATGGCAGCGGGGTGGGGGATGCGGCCAAGGGGCCAAGGGGTACCGACATACAGGACCCCACTCGTACACAGGGATGCTGCTGGCAGCCACCTCCCAGCCACGGGGATCCCCCGACGGCCACTCGGACCTGCAGCGGGCAAGCGAGGCACTGTGCCAGCCCTGCACCCGTGTTCCGATCAGCGGCCCCGACTCACACCCGTGCGCCTCTTGCGCACCGTGCCCAGCCGTGCCTGTCCCCCCAGGAGTGCCCAGCGGCCCTCCGGGTACCCCGATCTCCTTGTTCCCCCGAACACCGCCGTCCCCCCGGGCTGCGTGTGCCGGTGTCGGCCCTCGGGGAGCCCCGGGCGGTGCGGGGGCAGGACCCGCCCACCCCGTTCCGCCCTGTCCCGTCCCGCCTCGCCTGCTCCGGCCCGGCCCCGCTCCGCTCCGCCCTGTCCCGGCACGGCACGGCACGGCAC
>VZSE01007653.1:0-54122 GCA_013398275.1 Promerops cafer | reverse complement strand
GCGTCCCCGCCGCGTCCCCGCCGTGTTCCCCGGGTGGCCCCGCCGCGGGATGAAGGGCCGAAGGGGCCGCGCTCAGTGTCCGTGCCTCGGGGACAGGAGAAAAGCGCTCTGCCCGCTCCCCGGGGGGCAGGACCCAAAATGGCCGCCCTGGGGGCAAGGGAAGCGAGGCGGGCACCGAGCTGACACATCTCCTTCAGCAGCTGCAGTCCGGCTTTAAATCTCTTGGGTTCGGGGTTTTTCCCCCACTCGCGGTGTGTTTCCCCATTGCTGAACCCATAGGATGGTTCTTGGGGGGCTCTTGCATCCATCAGGTGGATGATGCTCTTGCATCATCCGCATGATGAGCTTGGGCAAAACAAACTTGAGAATGGACTTGGTGTCTAAGTTAATGAAAGTGGAGGAACAAAAAGTGTTAAAAATTGAGGCAAAGTCGTATCCCAAGTGGATACATTTGAGAACACTCCTGAGGGCTGCGTGCTCCTGCTGAAGAATGTTCTATATAGTGCATTTATGAAGGTTTATTATAGGGTCACATAAAAAACGGACTCAAAAGAAGGCAAAAAAGGATATCCTGGGGAAGAAGCAGGCCGATAATATCCAAATGTGTTATGTTTATAAAATTGTAATTTGAATAAAGACACTTTAAAACAACTGGAGTACTCTGCATTGTCACAAAGCCCTCAGAGATGTGTTAAAGCAGCTTTAGAGTGAGAAACCACTTCAGTGTGCCCCTGTCCACGAGATAATACAAAAACGTGGGTGAGCTCGTGCTAAAAATCACTGAAATAAATGATCTTGTGCAGTCTAGGTGTCTTGTTGATTGATCCCTGGGTGCTGTTTGCATCGGCACAAGAGACCACGTGGTGCTGGAGAGGTTTGGTCCCTGAAACCACCGAGAGGGAAAATGCACATTCCTCTGGGAAAGCAGCAGGGAGGAGTTCCCAGTGTAACATCAGGGCCTGCGTGGCTGCTCCGAATGCTGCTCGTTTTTGTCGCCCTGAGGTGGAGGGGCAGCGATGCCTCTGCTCCAGGGTGCTTAAGGAGGGTCCCTGTTGTGTTGCCAAGGGGTTAAAGAACAGCAGAGGGGTGGGCTGACAGAGCCCATCTTCACAAGAGGCGAAGGGTAAATTCCCAACTGCCTGGGCATGTTCTGCATCTGTGACAGAGTTCCAGGGTGTCACAGTTCCCTTTGTGGTGGAACACAATGTGGTGAGCAGCCCCCGCAGCCCCTGCGGTCCCAGCGTGGATCTGTGCCACTTCACTGGGTGATTTGGGGGAAGTAATGGTGTTTTTACATTATTTAACAAGCTACTCACAATTTAACAAGCTGTTCGGTTATTTGCCAGCTCAGCAGAAACACGTTTTGGAGTTCCCATCCCTGGAAGTATCCAAGGGATGTCAGGACGTGGCACTCAGTGGTGTGGGCTGGGTGACAGGGTGGTGATGGGTCAAGGACTGGACTCACTGATCCTGGAGGTGTTTTCCAACCTATGATTCAGGGATTCTGTGATCCCTGGAAGTGTCCAAGGCCAGGTTGGACGGCGCTTGGAGCAACCTGGAAGAGTGGAAGGTGTCCTTGCCCGTGCCAGGGGGTGGGACTGGGTGAGCTTTAAGGCCCCTCCCAACCCAAACATTTCCGTGATATTAAAAAAATCCAGCAAGTCCCCTTCCCACCAAAAACAAACAAACAAAAAACCCACAGAGATCCTGATTATGCTTTTCCCAGGTGTAGGGAAACTCCATCCTTTGCCAAGAAACGAGTCTCTATTTTCAAAAACTCATTAAAACCACTGAAAGTTATTCTTAAAGGCATCATAAACCAATGGTAAGTCTGCCTGCTTGGTGAAAACCCTGTTGCATAATTTCTTTTGTGTCTTAATAATCCTCATAACTGCTTTAAATGATTCTCTTAATTACCTTAATGAAGTGTCTCTTTATAGAAGTATTAGATGTTTTCTTCCTCATTACTTTCCTTAGGTCTGTGTTATCAGTGGAGTGTTTAGTTGGATATGCTGCACAATACTTATTTCTCAGAGTCATTTTTGGCTTTCTAGCAAAACACATATGTGAGGAATTAATAAGTTATGCAGAAAATAAATTACTGGGAAGGCAAAGGCAAATAATCTTGCTAAAAAAAGAAGCCAACTACTGTAAAATGACAAGCTTTTGTTCTCAAAATGGGAGCAGTGGAAACCACGGCTTTCCAAGGGAGAATAATGCACATATTACCCATATAACATCATTGCTTATTGTTATTCCAGATGAAACTCGGGAAGCAGGAGGTTTCCCAAGCAGAGCTGCAGGGCTGGGGCTGTGGCCCATGGCCTGTCATCGCCCAGCTCTGTCACAGAGAACCTGTTTGTCCTAATCCTTGCTACAGAGCCATCCAGCTGGGATTAGTCCTGACTAATCTGACTGTGTTGCAAAATAACAGTTCATCAAAGCTCAGATTGTTTGGGAGAAAAGGGTCGGTTTTTTAACAGGCATCTGAAGTCATTTTTTTTTGAGAACTGAGCAATTAATTGTCCAAACTTGCCATTTCCCTCTTGTAACAGTCCTTTGGAATCTGCTGCTGGAGGGGTTTCCTTGGCATTTCACCAGTAACTTGAAGCCACACAGGTTGTGTCTTTGGAGGTGAAATACAAAGCTGATATTTTGTGTGTGTGTGTCCATTTAAAATAGTGCTCCAAAGTTACCACACTTACTGTTTTGCATGTAGGAAGAAGATGCAAAAATACCAGTCTGACTTTTTCAGAGCAACTCTGAGCTAAAGATAAGACAAGGAAGGCGTGTGTAAGCTTGAGAATAATTCCCACAGCAGTGGATGGTGACAGAGCTCGTTTTGTTTATGCAGATTTAACTGTAAGCAAAGAGATTTCCTCGGCACATGCTGGGGCATGTCTGGATGCAAACGGAAAACACAGCACACTGCCAGTGGGAATTCTTCCTGGAAGCCAGCCCAAAAGGACACACACGGGTGGTGACTGAAAGGAGAAAAGCCACACGAGCGGAGGTAACACCACCGGAATTCAAATCGTCCCAGGTGGACTGGGAATGCTCATTTTTTAGATTTTCAACACCCTGCTGTTTTTCCTTTGTGAGAACAGCCACACCATACAGCTGGCCCCATGATGTGCTCAGATCCAAGGTCCCTGGAGCAGAGTGATGGGGCACAGGGAAGCAGAATCAGTTAAATTCTGTGTGGTTATTTGTTGGGCTGCTAGCAATAAAAGGTTAATTTAAAAAAATTAAAAATAATAAAAATCATGGGTTTGCTGCGATTTCTGCTGTCTTGTTTCCACATTACTCAGATTTGCAGCGATTCCCACATGCCAGCACACCATGGCTGGGGCTGGGAGGGAAAGGGGCAGCAGTTAGCATGGACCAGAAAGTTTCAATGAGTCCCCCCAATCCATTTTCATGGATTTATTTCCCTGGGAAGATATTTCTGTTCATCCAGAGCTCTGCCATTGCTCCCTGCCTCCCGCTGTCACCGAGTATCGTGGCAGCTGCTTGCATTGCTCTTCCCTCTCCCTGCCTGGTGGGATGCTCCAAGGCCTGACGAGGAGAGGGAGGAAAATGAATGCAAACTGTCAATGTAAATAAACCTGCTAACATTTATTCCTGCTAAGGAATAAATAAGTGGAGAGGAGCGAATCCATTTGGGTCGCTCATTCCAGAGGGAACTTTGCGGTTTGGCAGGGACTGGCCGCCGAGGGTTTTCCTGCAGCTGCTCCTTTTCCTTTTGCTGTTTTTATTTCCCTGTGCATTTTCCTGGGTTGCCTCCTTTCCCCTCGATGCATTCCTGCACTCCAGGCGTGTGGCACGCAGCCGGCTGAGCCATCCACACCGGTAGAGCACCGGCGGCACAGCTCCGGCAGCGGGACCTCCCCGGCCCCTCCTGGCACTTCCCTTCCCACCACTTGTGTTCCAACTCGGAGTGAGTGGTGCCATCCTGATACAGGGAACTGAGACGGTGCTCGTCCATTAGAGGTATTGATAGCTTCCTATCTGGCGTGTGGAGTCTGTCACCGTCCCCGCCAGGACACCGCAGGGCCGTGGCACAGCGGGAGCTCTGCGCTTACACATCCCGGGCATGTCTCTGTGGGGGCCACGCCACTCAGCCAAGCCTTGGGAGCGTGGATAGAGCTGGATCTCTTTGTTCTCCAAAAATAACCCAAATTTGCCAGGCCTGAGTGGTTTTTAAAAGGAGGTTTTCCATTAGCTTTCCGTGGAGAGCCGCTGGCAGCGCTGCCGACGTCCCCGCTCCCTCCCCGACTCGGGGCTTTCAGCACCATGCGGCCCCTGTGGCATCAGCGTGGGTTTGCTGATTTTATTTAACACAGGGAACTACGAGAGAGAAATGCATTAAGATTGGTTTCAAGCAGAATATTTTAAAATACAAAGAAAGTTTTTGGAGCTGTTTCGTGGGCGCTGTAACTTTATGTAAACACTGGAAGAGGCGAGGGACTGCGATAACCATGTGAAACAAAAACTCACAGAGACCAGGGTGGGAGGGACACTGAGCCATATATTTTTCCTGTCAGAGCTCAATGAAAGGCAAATAAACGAGGAAAAATAAACTCAACGTTTACAAAAGGGCCAGCGTGGGAGCAGCTGCCAAGGTCCCGAGCAGTTTGCTGATCCCAGTGCCCAGGTACTGCTGAAAGGATTCTGCTCCCACTGGAAATCCGGTTCCACAGCATTTTATTATCCAGACATTCCTAATCTAGGAAACCTCATGGCTCATATCCCTTTAATTCTTAAGGAGAAGGATGCAAAGTAAGTGCTTTTAAATGAGCAGGTTAAAAGATGTGTCAGAAATTAGGAGTGGAGCCCCAGCAGCGGCTGTTCCATGCTCTGCTCTGTGGTGCAAAGAAAAAGCAATACAATTTGATTTATGTATAATACTGCACTTGCTCTACCACTGTAGCCCAACTAAAATATTAAATATAACCAATTTTTTTCCTTTTCCTAATAGGCCTTTTAGGTGTGGTTTCTTGAGGGCAGTAAATAGGAATATCAGGTCTTTGTCAGCTGTGTCATTTAGAGCATGAAAGATGGATACTAATTTGATCATTTCCCAAGAAGCATATTAATATTTTCATCCTCTGAAATACACGTGAGAAAGAAAGGATCCACGGAGCAGAAGCTGCCTGGGATGAGGAGCCTGGGACAGCTGGGCTGGCAAGGGCAGGGAGCTGCAGCACCACTTCATGGGAACCAGTTAACCATAAATCCAAGGCTTTAGGATAATGTCCTGGCATAGCAAGGACTTTACTGCTTCTCCATTTGTCTTCCTGGTCCAGAGGGTTTCACCACACACACACGTGTGGCATCCCCGTGAGGTTTTTTTGCTGTTAGCAGCAAACAATACCTGTGCTGCCAGGCCGAGGGCGAGCACAAAGCAGCGCCTCCCCTTCTGTTGGCTCCGAGAGCATCAGTGCTGGCAGTGAGCAGTTTTTCTCCTCTAGGGCTCATTTTTGTTTATTATTCCCCTCTTCATTGCTCCTTATCCTCCCAAACTGATTGCATGCCTGCTTGGAGTTAAACACAAGCTGATGGACGGGGGCTGAAGTGCCCCGGGGCACTGGTGGGACTGGAATGAGCTGGAAACACATCTTCCAGACCCCTGCATTGGTGGTTTACACTGAGGGCACAGCTTTGGGTGTCGCTGACGTCCGCTGGCCTCTGGGTGCTCCACGGCAAAGCCAGGTGTGTGTGCTGGTGGCTGACCACAGGCTGGCCTGGATCCCAGCACGGAGGCTCACCTGGATCCCAGCACGGGGGCAGAGCTGTCCCAGGGCACCCAGGGCTGTTCCCAAGGCCACGTGTCTGTGCAGAGCTGTGCTCTCCTCCCACAGATATTCCCGGGCCGTGGGACCTAAGCAGTTGTAGCATTCCCGTAAGAAAACCATCACCTTTGCAAACTTTGGCAATGTTTGGCTGGAAGCCTCTGCTCTTTGCTGGCCATGAAGTGCATTCCTGACACCTCTCCCTGTGTATCCACGATAACCATCTCCTCAGACCAGGGATGGGCCTGGATCCTGCCCAGTAACTCCCACCCTGGCAATTGTCAGGCAGGGGATGGGGTGCACTTGCAGCTCCAGATAGGAGTTTTCCTGGCTCGTTCTGGAGATGCTAGATGGAGGTGGATATGGGCTGTGCTCCCCTCTGTCCTGCTGCTGCCCTCGTGCCCTCGCTGAGCCTTTGGGTTGTGCTGGCTCAGAGCAGTGCCCTGCACAAGGACAGCCTTTCCCTCTGCATTTCCAAGGCTGATTAAGCGGGTGGCAGAGTAGCCTTAAGCATTCCTCTAATTAAAACAAAATCCCTCATGGCCTCTTATATGCAGGGAGATCACAGACCTAAGGCTTGTATAAAATGTGTATTTATTGATCAGAACAACTGTTGCAGCTCCTTCTGTGGAGTTCAGTGAGAGCATCAGCGTGACCAGGCTGGCAAGGAGGGCAGCAGGGGGTTTGGCCCCAGCTTTCAGTGATGCCAGCCCAGGGCCAGCCAGCGAGTACCCGCCTGCTATAGATGCATTTATACACATTTGTGTACATTTATGTACACTGAAATACACAGCTGCCCTGCTAGGCAGCACCTCCAACACCCATCCGGGTCCTGCTTTCCCAGGCTGTTCCCTGGATATGGTTTGTGGAGCGGTGCCACAGGGGGTTGTTTCTGGCTGCTTTGCTTCTGAGCCCACTCAAATGCCTGGTTTTTTGATTGCAGGAAGGCAAAAGCATTTCTGGTAAAGCCTCGGAGTGATTGAAGGACAGGACATACTTTCCAGGGAGAAGCAACCACTTGAAAGCTTTTGCAGGCTGAGATTTTGTGCTCAACAAGTTGCTCCAATTTGAAGCACAGTCCTAAGAAATGTGAGTGTGTGGTGGAAATGTCTGCAGGCCTGGATTAAAGCGGCGCTGGCAGATGAGGCTGTAGCTTCCACAAGATAAACATTACAGAAAAATAGTGTAAATATGGGGGATTCTATTTTTTTTCCTCATTTTTTCCCTCACTTGGGCCAGGAACTGCTAAAGCTTAAATAAATCATTGCAGAAGTGAGACTGACCTAAATTATTCTACACAGTGGAGACCTTGTCTCCTGCTTTTGGAGATTCTTGTATTTAAGCTGTGCCAGAACAGGGTTTAAGTTGTCTGTACAGCAGTAGCTCCTTCCTACGCCCTGGGGAGCTTGGGGGAAGGTGTGAGATTGGCTGGTGTGTGCCAGCAAGGCTGCTGGGGAGGCGAAGCCACCAGCTCACACAGGCTGGGGGAGCCAGCAGGGATTTTTGGTGCCACACCATCCCGCGCTCGGTGCTGGCAGGTTTCCCTGCCCTGGGTGGGGCTGTCGCTGGGCTCTGCTTGTTCCCAGTGAACACGCAGTCCAGTGCCTAATTAAGTCATGCATGTGTGTCTAATCAGGGAATGCACAAGTGCCCGGAGAGTTTGCATTTGGGCACCCAAGGAGGTCGTGCATCAGCATCCAAACTGACCCTGCGTGAGCGCACACAGCTTCACCCTTGGAGCTCCCGCAGGTGCAGGGGTACCCCTGCAGGGAAGCCGGGTCAGCGCAGCCGTGGCTGGCTCATTCCCGGGCTCGTGAGCCCCGATCAGGGCATGCATCAGCACCCGGGCAGTTCACGCATGGGTGCCCGTTATTTGGCATACAAATGCCCAATTAGCCTGTGCATGACTGCTCAGTCATGTCATGCATGAGCACTAAGTGGTTTACACATGGTTTCCCAGTAGGTTCACTGGTGAGCACCCAGTGTGTTCCCAGAGTAGGGACTCCCCTGGGGACTGCAGCCCGTGGCTGGAAGAAGGAGCAAGGAGCGTGGCAGAGTGGAGGGAGTGCAGCACGGGGACGTGGCTGACGTGGATGTGCTGAGGTGGGGCAGGAGGAACTCCCACCCTGCAGCCAGCCCAAAGCCACTGGCATGTCTTGGCACCTCCCAGCTCCTCTGACGGCAGCACCGTGCTCTGTGTGACCACAGGAACCCAGCTTTGGCAAGTGCTGTGGCTCACAGGAGGGTGGAGTAAATGATCACAACAGCCCTTCCAGCCTTAAAAATGTAGGAAGCCTTTGATGTGCAGGCAGGACGCCTTGCAGATAAACCACGCGTGGTGTAGGGCTTGTGCTGGAGCACTAGCCCAAGGAGGGGGAGCACAGGAAAAGAAAAATGGAGAAACTCAAAGTAAAAGTGCCCATCATCCTGGCCCTGGCCCTGCAGGCACCGAGTCTGTGTCCCCAACCCCTGCAGCATGGTCGACTCGGAGGCCTGCACAGCCCACTGTGGGAGTGAAGCCACAAGACATGGTCACAGAGCACGTGGCTTTGATGTGACCTTTCCCTCAGTGTTTATGTTGTCTCCAAACCCGTTTTTCTGTTCAGGAGAGATCAGATTAAAGGGAGTTGCCAGTCCTCAGTGCATCCAGCCAGTTCAGGAGCCTGGGCTGGGGTGTTGGGAGCTGGGAGCAGAGGGCTGGGTGGCTTCTCACCCCTCGTCCCCCTGCATGCACCAAGGCAGTTCTTACATCCCTGTGCTCATACGACCCTGCTGAGATTCCAGAGAGATGTCCTTATTTATGGATCCTGTATGAACTGCACACCGCGAGTCACTCACAAAAACTCGCAGGGAGCAGCTGACCTGAATCCATATTAATAAGGCTCACAAGTCGTGGAGTGTTTTCTCTCATGCCTGTGGGATGGCAGGAACGCGCTGCCTTGTGGCACGCAGGGTTTAGACAAAAAGCCGTCTATAGCCTGTCACATTTTTAAGCCCATTTGCCTTGGAGATAAGCCCAGGCTGCCCTGCCGTGGTGCCACGCTGCAGCTGCCTCTGCTCCGGGACAGACCTGGGGCGATGAGGAGCAATGGCTCCCTGCACACTGGAGCCAGGGAGAGGCCATGCTGGCTTTGGGGACGGCATTGGGGTTTCAGAGCCCCGGTGTGTGATGCTGCTGGGAAGTGTGGGCTCTAGTCCCACAGAAGAGCAGTTCTCCTTGGGCAGGGACACCTCAACCTCTGCACCCGCTGCCCGGCTGCTTCCACAGCAGTTACCGGGAGGCACACTCTTGCCAGCTGGGAAACCTGGGGGACAGTCCCCGGTCTGGCATTCCTGCACTCTGGTCTCACGCTGGGATGAAAGCCTTTGCAGGTCAGGCAATAAACCAGGGGGCTTGGGGCTGCTCTTGCTGTTAAAGGACCACTCATGGCGTCCAAACCCTCCACGTCAGCGGTGGCAGCTCCTGCGGGAGGTTTTAGAGCCTTTCCTTTCATAGGGCTTTTTCTTTTTCCACAGGATTTATCCAGGTTCAATAGCAGGGATTCAGGGAGATAATAACGTACATTAACCAGGGTACTGGAAACTGCTTTGCAAACAAGATTGATCAAAGCAGCCCAGGACGGAGAGCAAACCCTCCAGAATGTGCTTTGCAAAACACTTGCCAAAACAATTGACTCCTGGTAAAAAATAACACATTGGGCAGCCCTGGGGGGCTGTGCCAGGGAGGCACCCGGCTCCAGCAGCCAGAACGCTGGTGGGGGGCTGCAGCCATGAGCAGGGGCTTCTGTGGATACAGTGAAGTAGCCAAAGCCCCCTTGGGATGGAGCAGCAGTCCTGCTCCAGGTGCCCACACCCTCCATTCCACTCTAGAGGGGAATTAATAGAAGGTGCTTTACTGCTGCTGTTGTTTTTATTGGTTATTGGCAAAGAGAGTGACTGATGGTGGAGTCTAGATAAAGGAGGGGAGCAGAGGTGCAGGAGACATGTGGGAGGAGAAGAGAGGAAAGGAATTCCTGCAGGGACAGGAGATGAAGGTGACATTTCAGCCGTTGTCTGCTGTGGATCTGTGCTATAAAATAAGTCAGTGTGCCACGACCATGGCAGGGCAGAGCAGAAATAATGGGCTGAGTCATATCAAAGTGAGTTTAGGTTAAATAAGAACAATTTCCTGTGGGGGATGTTTCTGCAGAGGTACAGCACGGAAGTAGAACTGGTGGAAGGAATGCTGCAGCCACACTCACACTGTCAGCCCTGCATTTGGATCTCAGACCTCTGCATTTCTTGTGGCATATGGGCACAAAGTCTGTGGTTTTTTACTTGTAATCTCCTGGGACTGGAAACACATCCCAGGGGAAGCCTGTGGCCACGGGGCAGGAGGAGCACAGCCTTAGATGGCAAACTGCTTCTCACACCAGGCCCTTTTCCTGTGAATCTCTGTGAAGTGCTTTATATAGTCCACTCAGAGGAATTTATAAACAAATGCCTTTTGTCACTCTTCAGGAATGCATCTCCATCAATCCTCCAAGCACTTTCTTTGTCAAGGCCACACTCCTTCCAGTGCAAGGAGCAGGACTGAGCCAGGCAGGAGCAGGGCTCCTCTGCTTCCTCTTGCTGCAGATGCTTTGGGAGGAGGCAGGATGTAACTGGGATTATAGAAGCAGCCACCAGCTCTGGAGCCAGCTCTGGGGACTGTAGACTGTCACCGTTTGGGTTCAGGGCCACTTTTTGCAAGCACAGCACCTTGTCCCTTTGCTCCTCAGGGCAGCTGCCTCCTGCCCTGGGCTGAAGATGCCCACAGGCTTTTCCAGGACAGGAGGGAGACAAGTGCTGGTTCTGCACTGGGAAAATACCAGGAGGTCCACATGGTGTGACTCTTGGAGATGTCCTGTGCAGGATTAAAAGGTGGGCTCAGTGATCCTCATGGGTTTCTTCCAACTCGTGGTATCCTGTGATGGGATCCCTCGTGGGAAAGCCAGGGGCTCCCACTGGGTGGGACAGACAGGATAAGCATCGCCCAGCAGCTGCCTCTGGCCTTAAAACCTGCCGAGCCCCAGCAGCTGCCGAGCCTCAGCTCAGCACTGAGAGCAGGCACAAACCTCCCCGAAGCGAACGGCGGCTCCGTTCCAAGGCTCTGCGCCGCCCGGTCTGGAAAGCTCATAAAGCAGATCCACACGGCTCAGATCTGCTGCCTCAACAGAGCCTCGGCAGAGCTATAAATAGCCCAGCCGAGCGTGGTGCAGCGAACCTGAGCAGAGCCGGCTGCCCTCGTGGGCAGGCGCCCCGGGAGCCATGTGGGGACAGCCGGCTCGGCCGCTCTCAGCACGGCCTGAGGGGCTGGCCGCTCTGGCCAGCCAGGCCAAGGCCGTGTCACCTGCCCGGGCATGGCCTTGTCCCTCCCCGTGCTCCTACAACCTCAGTGCCGGGCACTGCAGTGTTCATTCATCCTCACTTGATTTTTCTGCTGCTGACTTCTCTCTTAAAGCAGGAGCTCAGGTCTGGACCCATTAAGGAACAGTAAATATTTTATTTGCTGTTGGAGTTTTGACCAGTATCTCAGAGGCTACACAGGTCACACTAGGAAATATCCATTTCATTAGCAAATGGGATCGGCCCATTCTGGGGCTATTGGCTCATGGAGTGAACCCAGCCTGTCCCCTGGGTGCTGTTACTGGCTGTAAGCTTGTCTTCATTCAGCAATCAAGTCAGGGAGGTTTCAGGACCTGGAGTGGTTTTCTTGGTTCTCAAGGCTATGCAGGCAATTAAAACTGGTCTTGTTAAGAGGCAGCTGAGCCCAGGCAGGGCTGACTCCCTCTCACTACTGTTTGGGCACTGCAGCGTGGGAATGGGGACAGCACAGGAATCAGGATTTTTTGTTTTGCTGGGCTTTTCTTCAGGTAGCTTCTGCAAAGGGCTTCTTGGCACTGCTGCTGGAGTGAAATGGAGCAACCAAAACGGGAGCTGGCTGGCGGCCAGCCCGGCAGCCGGGTGCGCGGGGGCAGCCGGGGGGGCACGCGTGTGCCTGGAGCACGGCTATCGAGGGCAGGAGCCCCGTGTGGGACAGCCAAGTGTCTGAAGTGCCAGGGTCACACCTGTGTTTGAGGACCCCTGTGCAGGAAAACCAAGTGTGCGAAGCACCGGGGTCACACCCGTGTGCCAGGGTCCTGCTGGCCTGGTGATCCCTCAGTGCTGGCCCCAGCACAGGGTGCTGAGAGCTCATGAGCAGGTGTGTGAACAGAAAGGTTTCATTCTGCCCTCTCGGCTTTCACGTGTCTGTGGAACATCGCATGTTTCTCGGGGTGAACGTACAATGAAGCAGCTCAAACACGTCACCCCCAGCCTCTGGGTGTGCAGGGACAATTCTCAGCGGCGCAGCACCCGGGTTTGGGATTTTATCAGCTTTCCCACACAAAACAAGGCTGGCAGGAAAAGGACCTGGCAGGATGCCCTGAGACATCCCAGGGGAAAAGCAGTGGCTCCCACAGGATGTGGGGCTGGCAGTTTAGTGAAACCTGGTCATTCCCCAGACTTCGTTGGGCATTCCCCACACATTGCTCCCTGTAGGAAAACCCCAAGAAACACTGGAACACTTTTAATACGTTCAGGAGGGGGAAATGTGTGTGGGGAGATGCTGAGTCCTGCAGGGGACACTGAGCACCTGCCTGCCGTGACCTGAAAACCTGGACATTTGGGGTGTGTTGTCCAGCTCCAGGGAACATGGATCTGTCCCAAATGAGGTGCTAGCAGCCTCAGGGACCTTTCGAAAGTTCCTCTCTCCCGTTAGTGCCTTTCAGCTGTAAATGTGTGCCTCGGAGAGAGGACATCTGAAGGCTCAGGAGATCCATGAGCATCGCAGGTTGGAGATCTCAGGTGAGAGGTGCCACTGAGGGGCAAAGCTGCAACTCATCACCAAGACAGGACAGGATTTGACTCAGGCTGAGCCCTCGGACCGAGAACACTTTGGTGTGTGACCCAGCCCAGTGAGTTTCTCTTAGAAGGGTTCAGGCTCCCTTCGGGGATCGGGGTCCCCAAAGCAGAAGGGACCCCCGCAGAGGAATCACGACCCCCTAGGCAACAAAGGTCCCTCTAGGGATCAGCCGCTCCAGGGAACCAGGCTCTTTCCCCGGGGAAGGGGGCCGAAGGCGCGGAGCCGCCGGGGTACCACCGGCCCCTCACACCGGCCCGGGCCCCTCACGGCCCCTCNCGCGGCGCCGGGGCGCAGAGCGCGCGGGGCGCCGAGCGGAGCAGAGCGGGCTGAGGCAGCGCGGCCGGGCCTCCTCACACCTCCTCCTTCTCCTCGGTGCCGTGCCTCGCCCTCCCGGGGTGGCCCTGTCACTGTGAAGGTGAGCGATGTCTCCGCTGGGCCGGGGGTCCTCCAAGCCTCGCCCGACACCGGTCGCTCCGTGTGCGCGTTGGCGGCGGGGCCGTCCCGAGGGCGGAGGTGGCTGCCATGGCCGGGCGCGACCGGCTCTTGGGGAGCGATGGGAGCCCCTCCGTAGGGGTCCGCGCCGCTGCGGAGCCGGTTCCGCTCCAGGCAAGGTCACCGCGGCCTCGGGCGCCCCCGGAGCTCCCCCCGTGAAGGTCACGCAGGGCTCCGGCTCCCGGGAGCCCTGCGGGGGAAGGGGCTGTGCCGCACCCCCTCCCAGGGCCCTTTTCGGCCAAGGTGGTGGATGCGGTTCGTGCAGGGGTTCGGCCCCGTCCCCAGTCGCGAAATCCATGCTGTCCTGGTGTTGGAGCGGTGGGTGCTGGGCTTGGGCCCCGTTCCGAGCCGTGGGATCTCTGCTGCACTGATGGGGAAGTGATGGGTGCTCCCGTCCTCGCGATCCGTGCTGTCCTCATGGGGGAGGTGGTGGATGCTGGGCGTCAGCCCCATCTCATTTCTAGGGTTCTGTCCTGCCCGGAGAAGGAAAGAGTAGTTACCGGGGGGCTTGTGTCTCATGCTCTTCCCAAAGCCCCAGCTTGTCCTGATGGAGTACTGGGCTTGAACGTACGATTAAGACCTTATCCTTCCCTGGTGAGAAAGGGGTTGGGTGCTGCCTTGGGCCTAATTTCCCTCCTAAGGCCTCATGCTGCCCCAGAGTGGCAGCTGGGGCTGTGGTCTTCCTCCTCGCAGACCACATCCTGTCCTTGGGGGGAAGGGGTGGCTGCTGGAGCTGTAATATTACCCCTTCCTAGGCCCATTTTGCCCTGAGATGGGTGCTGGGGCTTTGTGGTTTTCCTCAAAGAGGGCCAGATTGGGTAGCAAGACCCCCGAGAGCCACCTGGGATCTTGTGGTTTAGGGTTATCTTTTGTCTGTGGTGCTGCTGGGCTGCCTCGTAGGGAGGGTGGCCCTGTAACACCCCAGGGAATGAGCAGAGACTGGGGCCCTGCTCTGTGGCGTTCGGGTGGGTGTGGGGTGTGACACTCCTGTGGCAGGTGCAGCAGCACAGCCACTGGCAGCCCCTGCCGTAGTTGGCCCTGGGGATGCTGTGCCCTGGAGCAGTGCAGGGGAGGGTGCTGTGCTGGGGAAGGCCTCCTGGCCAGCGTGTGCAGCCCTTCTGAAGGATAATAATTTTTTCCTCTGGCGCTGTCGCCCGTGGCAGCACAGGCCTGCACTGGGATGCTCCTCGCCTAAACAATGAGGAGGGAAGGTGCCTTTTGCAGGTCACTCTGTGGCTGGTTATGCAATGGCAGGTGCCCTCTGAACTCTGTGAGCAGTGCAGGTGTGTGAAGGCCTGGTGTGTGTGAGGGTTTGCTTGCTCTCTTTTCCCTGAAGAAGCTTCTCTAGAAGAATGACCCACAAGTGGATTTCTGTTGCTTCCTTCTGCCTGTGGACTGGACACCCAGAAGACTTTTCCAAGAGATTGTCAGATTCCTGGGTGGTGAATCCAAATCTACAGGCAGTTTGGGCTGTTCTGAGCTGTGGCAAACCCCCACTGGCTGAAACCACGGCATGGAAAGGAGCAAACTCCAGGAAGTGGCTTTTCCAGGGCTGTGATAGGGGCATGTGCTCTCTGTTGGCAGTGGAGCTCAGTTCCTGTCATTCTTCCCGATGCTGTTAGTGTGTGTTAATAGCAGTGCTCTATTAAACACTATATCTAAACTGTATAAATTAAGATGGCAATAGAAGTCTTCAAGTGCAGGCAGAGGGAAGAATTGAAGTATTGTAATCAGAGGGCTGCAATTATGTAACCGGATTCTCTTTCTCTCTGGGTAGCAAGCTCCTTTAATTGCTGTAACAAAGCTACTCCTTCAGTTTTCTGGGGCTCTTCCAGGAAGTGATCATTGCAGCAGATTTTTTTCACTCCACAGCAGAGCTAAAAATGTGTAGTTTCACTGTTTCAAAACACACTTGGTAGTATCACTCAAGACTTACAGTGCTGTAAAAGGATTTAGGAAACTTAATGGTGCTCCGCAGGCTTAATTGGAGGCACTCCTTGCCATTAAGAAGCTTATTCCCACAAAGTTTCAATGTGCTGGGGTAGGAGCTGCTGCAAGGTGAGCAGCTGGATCCCCAGGTAACACGTGCCTCCCCAGGCCTTGAGTGGGGAATGGGAACGAGGCCTGTGGTGCCCAGAGCAGGCCTTCATGGTGGTCCTCCTCCAGGGCTTGAAGAAAGACTGCAGTGTTGGGATCATGAAATCCCAGTTTTCTAGGATAGTAGGAACTGTGCTGGAAAGTTCCCAGTGCTGAACACCTCCCTGGAAAGGCCGTATCTGATCTAATGGCTGCAGTGGCTGGTACAAAGCAGTTTAATTTTGAGAGGGAAGGGGTCTGCAGACCTCACTCCAGAACAAGTCCCGGACTGCAGTAGCATGCTGGTTTTGGCATCTGTGTTGTGGTTCCCAGTTGAGGACGGAGCAGGAAAGGGAGAGCTTTGCCAAGCTCTGTCTCTGTGGTGGGACCTGCTTCCCCTGCCCTGTTTCCAGGCTGCAGTGTGGTGTTAACCTGCTTCTGGCTCATCAGACTGGCTCTGTCCCGTGGGAACAGCTGAAGGCTGGGTTCCATGGCAGAGCAGCAGGGAAGTGAGGGTGTGATGATGGCTGAATGTGGAACAGTGCTCCTTCCAGGCTAAACTAGCAGCAGGAACTGTGACACCTGGGGTGGGGTAGCAGTGCTGCTCTGAATGTGCTTCCTGAGCCTCTGTGCCCGTGGCAGACTGTCTGGGATCTGTTGCTTGCAAGGCTCTGGGCAGAGGATGTTCCAAAACACTGGTACACCTGGACGGCAAACTTGGCTGTAGCCTATTGATGTACAGGAGGGCTGTGGCTCTCTGCAGATCCCGTCTCCTCCCACACATAAGCTTTTCCTGCGTGTGGTTAATGCAGGTGGTGATGCTGGACTACCTCTGGTGCTCCGGCTCTAAGGGGCACCTTGGCCTGGGGCTGCCGTAGGCAACCCCCCTAAACTCACTCTGGCCATAACAGGGGTTTGTGGTATCGCCTTGTGACGCAGCCCGCACGGAAGGGACAACCTCTGATGCACAGGAAGCATCTCCTGTTGGGGAAGGGATTAAAGGAATCTATGTTCTGCCTTAGGTTCACCATGTCTGACAGAAAGGCTGTGATCAAGAATGCGGACATGTCCGAGGACATGCAGCAGGATGCTGTAGACTGTGCTACACAGGCCATGGAGAAGTACAACATAGAAAAGGACATTGCAGCATATATCAAGAAGGTAACTCCGGGATGAGGGTGCTGTGCTGGCTGCGACTTCCCAAAGCTCCTGAGTCTGTCAGGAGCTGAGTGGCTGAGGCTTCATGCTTGCGTGCTGGGAGGGAGAAGATACTTGGCTTCTTGGCTGCTTTACTGCTGTTTTCAAGAGGATGGAGTGACTTTTCCAAGGTCAGGGGAGGGCTGTGGCAGAGCTCTGGCAAGCTCTGAGCAAACTGCAAGTGCTGTCCCTCAGGATTTGCCAGCCTGGAAAGGGCTGGAGGCTGCCTCTGCTTAGGACTGGCTCCACAGACCTGCAGCACCAGTGCAGGTGGGATCACCCCGATGTTTCACTTGGTGGGCAGCAGTGCATGTGTGATTGTGGGATGGGCCTTGTGCTGGCTGCTGGGCTGTGGAAGCTGCTGTGTTAGAAACAGTGCAAGCAGCTGCCCTGGCTGGTGAAGAGGTTCTCTCCCCATTTGCAGGAGCCTGTTAATTGAGTCTCATACTTGATGGCACCTGGGGAGCTGTTGGTTTGCCCTGTAGCAGCTTCTCAGAATGGTCAGGAAAAGTGCTCTTGGAGGAGAGAAATTTTACTTCAGAGGCAGTGAAGTCCTGGCACCTGGGCTGGTGTTTGGGCCTTGCTTGTAATCTAAGCTTGAAGGCAAAGGATTCAAAGGTGTCTCCTGACTTCTCAGATCACTTTGAGGCATGACTTAGCGCTAAGTGCTCGGGGCAATGCAGCCTGTAAAGTGAGGGAGTGCAACAGAAGGCATCCAAAAAGAACTTGGCCTTTATTTCATGAGAGTGTGTTGGGAGGAGGGAAGCAATTTGATGCACCTTCATGCCCTGGCAAGAAAGCCTTTTCCTTACTTCAAAGGTTGCCTGCAAAGAGCTCAAACTCTTCTGCTGTATGAGAACTAGAACTGGCTTTAATCTTGGATGTTGAGTCTGTTCTTCTGGCTCTGTCTCAGGGGAGGGAAAGGTGTTCTTGGGAGTCCTGTGTTAATTAGAGGGAGGAAAATGGTCTTTAACCCTATCCTGCCTGCTAAGTAGGAGAACACTGTTGAACCAGCATTCAGCTTGCTCACCTCTGACCTCTTGGGTCTTTGCTCTGTGGCCTGTGAATCTGCCTGCTCATTTTCAACGTGGATTTTCTCTCCTTTGTATACAAGAGTCCCAAATAGCAGAAGCCAGGCTTTTCCTCCTTCCTTTTTTTAGGTGCCCTTTAAGCTCAGATGCCTTGCTGGAGCAGACATGCCAAAACATTTTTTTATTTTTTGTGAGTGGGTTTGGAATGGGAGAGGAGAATTATTCCCCTGGTTAGCCTACACACAGGGCTGTACCAAGGAGAGCTCTTGTGTCTGCTCTTGCTGCCCAGGGCTGATGGTGCTCCAAGGCTCAGAAGATGTTTTGCTTGGGTTGAATCCTTCAAACAATCCAGTGCAGAGGTTTGGTTGCTTAATTTAATAGTGTCTTGCAGTGGGATATCTCAAGATGCTTCAGGTGGGAGGAGAGGCGATAGTGTGTGAACAGAACCAGCTCAGAATTTGTGCTTAGAACTATTTTCATGTGGGCTTTCTTGGCCTTAATGCCTCTCTTCTCTTTCTTCAGGAATTTGACAAGAAATACAACCCAACTTGGCACTGCATTGTTGGCAGAAACTTTGGCAGCTATGTAACACACGAGACAAAGCACTTCATCTATTTTTACTTGGGTCAGGTTGCAATTCTTCTCTTCAAGTCTGGATAGGAAGTAGGAGCGATTGAAATTTGGACTGTAATGCACTGATGGCTGAAGCCACGACTCCCTCTAACATGGCTATGCCGCTGCATGGACTGTATACTATATTTAATGTGTATATGTTGCAGTAAAAATCTACTTCTGTTTAGTTGCCTGGGAAGAAGGCGGCATTTTTTTGTTACTGCTTTTTTTGGTTGTATTGCACTAGGAAACCTGTAAATGCTTAAACAATGGCCTTTACGTGGGAAGAAATAAAACTATTCCACAACAGCTCCCTCACTGGTAACTCCTTCTTTGAGGCTGGGAAAACTTTTCTGGGCAGGCCAAAAGCCCCAGACTTCCTTGCTGAGTCCTGTTAGACTGTTAATCTTGCAAAGAGGAGCAAAGCCAGTGTGAGCCTCTGTCCCACCCTGCAGACTGTAGAGAGCTGGCTCTCCCAGTACCCTCGGGGCAGGTCTTAGACCTCCCTGAAAGCTGGTGGGGTGGCTCTGGGTGACGTGGCTTCCACACCCAAGGTGATCTCCACCTTTGACTGTGATACAGGCTTGCAGCTGGCACCCCTCGGTGTTCTTGCTCAGTGCCCTTCGCTGTGTTTTTGGCTCTGCTGAAACATTGACCTAGACTTGAGTAAGCAATTCAGGGTGGTCTAGAAGGCTTCAAAAACAGCCCCTGAGTTCCTGCTTGTTGCAGAAAGCAGCAATCCTGTGGCTGAAGTCTTCAGACCTCGATACTGAGTCTAAAGCCACGTGGCCCGGCCCCGCAATGGAGTAGGATATCAAATTGGTGACTACTGACAACAGCTCTATTCGGCATGTTTGTAGCCAGTTGTCTCAACACTGCCTTAACTTGATGCTCTCCTTAAAGCAAGCTAGTCGTGTGGAAGACTTGTAAGTGGCCACTGTCTCTTTCTTTTCTTCTTTTCTTTTATTTTATTTTCTGTAGCTAATAAGCTATTTCCGGAGGATTGTCCTCCATGTTCTGATATCTGCTTTTGTTCTTAAAGCACAGTACCAAGAAGTTAAATTTACATGTGATGTTTGTGTGAAGGAAACTCATGTGACATCTGCTTCGAAGGCAGACAAATGTCTTGGTCTCCAATAGGTTCTGCAGTGATGTTGTCTTAGTACGTACTGACTCGGGATTGCACTGCAGGAAGTTCTGATCTGGGTGTGCAGAAATGCTGTGTGATGGCAAGTAAATTCCTGGTGCTTGTTATAGCTCTAATTATTGGTTTGCTGACTAATGCATTGGCAATACCACTGGGCTGGTGAGCCCAGCTTGTGTCTCTGAGATTAATTTGGTGTTGGGAATAAATCATTGCTGGGGGCAAAGGGCAGAGTGAAGGGAGCTCTTTGTGAAATGATTTGTGACCCAGGTTGATGACTTCCTGAAGTAAAAGTCCTTCTTGTCTCTGTGCAAAATCCAAAGTATGCCTAATTTTGTATTATGGATAGAACAATGTTGTAACTAGAAAGAATGTAGCTGTCATAAGTTCATGTCGATGGAAATGTCTGCACTGGGATAATGTGCCTTGGACTGTCTGGGGCACTCGTGTGGTCTTGTCTCTTCAGAACTCCACTCTGGGTCTGAAAGGAGAATGTTTTGGGTTTGTTTTTTTCCAAGCATGAGTCTAATGTGAATCTGTTCACGGTCTCTCGTGGAGCAAGATCTGTTCCCTTCATAACTGCAATTGCTCAAATACCATTTATTTTTTTTTTCAAACATTAAAGGTGAATTGACACATTTAAACAGCCTCTGGTTTCTTCTTCCTTACCAGCTTTCCTGAGCAAAGCCTGTCCTTGTCCAGAGAGGGTGAGCAGCGATTTCTCTGCCCTGGAAGATGCTGATGACCCAAAGAAGGCAGGTCAGGGAGGGAGAGATGACCAGAGGAGCTCAGGTGGCCCCTCTGTGCTTGTGCTGACTTCCAGCTCAGCTCAAAGGCTGAGCCAGAGGGAGGGATTGAGGGAATTGTGTCCTGCTGCACCCTGATGGGATGCTCTGTGCCAAGTAACCTGGATCTGAATAGCTTGGAGCTGACCTCTTAATGGCTTGAGGCAGCCAGGGGGTGGTTCAGCAGCTTCCTGCACAGGAAGGTGTCTCCCTGCTTCCCAGGAAAGCAGGTTTTCCCTTCAGGCCTCCTCCCTGTGCTGGAGAGAAAGCTGAGAGCTGAATCTGGTGTGTTTAATGCCTCTCACAGTGCGGGGGCTGTGCGCTTACCCTTAAACAACCCCCTCAGCTTGTTATCTTGCTCCCGATGCAACCTAAATTTGGGGTTGCGGCCTCAGTGATATTTTGGAAAAGCTGTGGGCTCTTCCCAAGTACAGCAGTGTAACAGCTCTGCTGTGGCACAGTAACACCAGCGTGAGCAGCGTGACTCAGCCGAGGCGCTGCTCACGGGCTGAGCGCTCGCAGGCAGCAGCACGGCTGTTACACACGGGCCATCTGCTCCAGCCTGCACCTGCCAGTGCCCCAGAGCAGGGGTGGTTTCTACTTTAGGGGAGCACTGATGCTCTTTTCTCAGTAGTCCCAGCCTTTTAGCTGGAAGTGGAATTGCTGGGCTTGAGCGCCAGCTGGGCTGTGCTGGGGCTCTGCATTCCAGGCCTGGCTCGGACTGGGTTAATACTGTGGCTCCAGGGAAATGTGCAGCCATGTGGGGCTGGGCTAGTCAAGCCCCCTCTGTGCACAGGGCTCTCAGACAAAGCAAGAGGCAGAAAAACTGGATCCTGAACCCTAGCTGCAGTACAGGAGGCTGCTGATCCAAACCTCAGGTGAAACACTTCTCCAGCCTGAGTTTCATCTGGGAAACCTCCATTCCAGCCATGTATCCAGGGGCTGTGGTACTGCTGGAAATCAGTCTCTGGTGGGATGGGAAGGCCCTGCCAGGGATGGAGGGATGGTGTGCCCTGGAGCTGACACACACAAGTACAAAGTGGGCTTGGTGCTTCCTTGGATGTGTCACTGCAGCAGGAGTCCTGCTTCGGGCTGAGGAAGAGGAGCTGTCGCTCACATCTTCAGAAACTGGGCAGTGAAACAGAGCAGTCTTTCCCCTAAACAATCTTCCTTGCAGCACTGGGGCCCTGGAAAACACAAACTGCCTAAATTTGAGCAGTGCTTCCCTCTACACAGATGAGAGCAGGGGGAGGTTGAACATAGAGCTGTGTCCCACTTCCCTCCCCTCCTGCTCCCCAGCAGCTGACAGGGCTCTTGGCTTTGACTTTTTCCATTACTGGGTTCCACTTTGTCTCCAGTTTCCACCAGGCACAGGTGTCCTGGATGATGCCTCGGAGCATTAACTGTTTCCATGCTGGAGAAACCAATGGCATTCCCAGGATGGCTGGCTCAGTTTCAAGCTATTTGGAAACATCTGGATCGGGGACACGGAGTGGAAGGTATGTATCTGCAGGGGGATCATCTGGAGAAAGAAACTGCTTCCAGATGTGTTTGGGCAAAAGTGCTATTGAAATGTAAACTCAGTTTATGTTGTCCTGCCTCACAAGTGCTCAGAAAGTGCCTGGGCACAGGGGACTCTGAGGCTGCTGCTGTGGGCGAGCTCTGGGTGCAGATGTGCATTCCCTGCAGGGAGCGGTGTGGTTTGTGGCTGGTGAGAGTGTCACATTGTTTTCTCTCTTGCCAGCCAAGTCATTCAATTCCTCATGCTGAGTATTTCTTCCAGATGTGGAAATGCCTTACAAAAGCAGGGCTGTGTGGCACTGGACAGCAGAGAGGCTGGGGCTGGGGAGCCGTGCTCTGTGGGTATCACTGCTAGACACTGCCTGGGATTCACTCCTCTGCAGAGTGAGCATTGTGTAAAGCCACGGGAGAAGGTGTCAGTCCATCAGCAGGCAGCCTTGCTCCCTGCCTGCCTGGCACAATGTTCCTCCCCTTCTCTGTGACCACCTGGGACTCTGGAAAGGGACAAGTGGCAGCACAGCCTGGGAGTTGCACGTTGCTCCTGTGGGAACACCCAGGCTGCAGGTCAGGGCTGTCCTTCTCTCCCAACCAGCCTGCAGCATTGCCATTGCAGTGTTGTGCTCCAGGCACGTGGAAGCAGAGCCTGTGGCTGGAAAACCCAGTACCCAGAGGACCTGTTCCTTCTCCCAGTGCTTTTGCAGGCGATTAGTGATGATGAGAGAGAACATGGAAATCATTTTTATCTCACTTTCAGCCTCTGCCGGGTAAATCCTGAGGAGGATGGTGGCACACAGTGAAGGAAGCAGGGCTGTGCCATTCCTGCCCACCCGAGGTTTCCCTCCTTTGTTCTATTTATTGTGCAGGGATCCTGACACCCTTTCCCAGACAGTGACTCACAGCAGCTCTGTGTGTGCAGAAGCCATGTGTCTTGGAGCACTTTATAGATACAGGAGCTGCAGGAGCCTCGCAGGAGCCAACTGTGTTTATTAAAAGATGATCAGATGTTTCCTTCCTTAAGGCAGTGTCTAGCTGAGGCTGAGTAATAACTCATTACCAATGAGACAAATAACTGCTTATCACCAGGTCAGTGCCTTTGCCAGCCCTTCTGGTAGTGGTGGCAGGTGCTCTGAGCACTGGTGGGCTCAGCACCCAGAACAGGGGGTAAGAAGACCCCACTCCAGTCCCTGTCCCTTCTCCTGGGGCAGCCCCAGGCTCTGCTCTGCTCCTCAGCGGGGTTTGCCCCGGGTTAAGCTCGAGGAACAGCTTTATCCAGCCCTGGTGCAGCATGTTCCCTACTGTCTGTGGAATCAGGCTGCTGTAGTGGCCTTTGCAGGCCACGTTGTTCCATCCTGGTGCTGGGGACTCAGAACCAATGTGCCAGAGCTCCCTGTGGCCTGATGGAAAAATCAGCAATGGGCCAGGGCAGTGTGGAGAGGCATCCCAGGAGTGCTGTGGGGCCTTGGGTGAGGTGGGAGGTGATAATCCCTCCTGTCCCCACATGCCCCATGCTGACGGGGCTGGGCTGGGGAGAGGCAGAGCAGGGCCAGCTCTCGTCCCTGGGGCCGGGACCCTCTTGGGCTGGCTCAGAGGCTTTCCTCAGACGCCATCCTCTGGTGCAGCCGCCGCGGTCCTTCCCTGCCAGATGCCATGGCATCTCTCCATGTCCTTTGTTCCCTCCCTTGCTCACGGCTCTCCCATGATTTATGGGCGTTGCGGAGCAGCCTGGCTGCAGCTCGGCTGCTTGTCCAGACCCCTGGGCTCGGTGCCCTCGCTCCCAGCCTGGGGCAGGGAGCTCTTGGGAAGTGCTCTGACCCCCCTCCATCCGGGCCCCCTTGCATTTAACCGTGTGCATGGCCTTTTCTTTCACCTCCCTCCAGCCTTGGTGTGAATGAAGTGCTTTCAGGGGGAGGAGATTGTTGGGAGCCCCGCTCTGCCTGTGCATTGGTAGCAGCCCATAAAAGCATCCCAGGAATTCGCCTGTGCGGGGTGGGCCAGTGAAAGACGCCCTTTGTTCCTGCAGCCCAGTCCCACACACCCTGGACGGCTGGAATCTGCAGAGCTGGAAGTGTGCTCCCACTGCCTGCCACGCTGCACTCAGGCCCTCGGGAAGAGGTTTTCCCACGTCTCACCCTGGCCAGGGTGAGCAGGGCACTGGAGAAAGGCTTCCCCGGGCTTTACCGAGCCAGGCGTGTGTGACCCCAGCCTTAGCCCCGTGCTGCCTAAGCTGAGTCAGAGGCACGGAAATCCCTTCTTGCAGGGTTCCCTCTCCCCGCGGGGTTTGATTACAGGTTTGGGGTGTGATCTCGAGCAGATTCCTGCTGCTCGCCTGCTGCCTGCCCGGCTGCCGGGCCGCTCCGGCGGGGAAGGCCGGGGGCTGACCCGGAGCCAGGCCGGCCCCGCCGCAGCCTGCACACAGCCGGCTGGCGCCCGGCCCGGAACATGGCTCTGGAAAAAATAAATGCCTTTGTTGTTGTTGAGGAAAGCCCAGAACGCTCCGACAAGGACACAGCCTCTTCCTAAAGCTGTGTTTTAAAGCCCTGCTTGCTTTCTCAGAGGGTTCAAAGTGACCTGGCCAAAAGCATCTGCTCCTCTGTGGGTCAGCCCAGCTGGAGGAAACCCTGACCCACATTGCAAGGGCTCCCTCTGAAACCGCAGCTTGGAGGGGAACTGAGGGATGGCACCCGTGCAGCCCCTTCCAGAAGGGTGCCCACCCAGGGGTGCTGGTGGGGAGCCCCTGGAGCCTTCCTGTGCTGTCATTGGCAGAAGAAAAGCTTTGGGTGACTCAGCAAGCGGGTGCTAGACCAGGGCTCGGACACTGCCTCTGTCCTCAGCAAGACTGACACATGCAGTTCAGGCAGAGCCTGGGCTGGCTAAAGATACTGTACTGTACTTAAATGTTTTATAGAAAATCATTAAGCAATTAAATCTGGTGGATCTCACATAGTAGAAAAAGCAGCTTGAAGCCTGTGCAGTAAACAGGGCAACGCTTCCTGCTCGTTTGGGATGTCTTCTTGGAGTCTTAACTACAATCCTTGCTTCAAAATAACTATAATTATCTCTTAATTGCCATTATTGTTTAACATTTTTAGCATTTGCAATCGCAAACTGTTACAGTTTTCTGTGCAGATACAATCAGTAGCCAGGGCTCACAATGAAAGCAATTAAAATCCTGTGATTATCACAAGGCTGCGTGTCTCTACAACAGCTTCAATCTGCATCACTTGCCAAGATGTAGGCTAGAAACTCAGACAAATTTAGCATTTATTTAGTAACCCAGCAAAGCTACTACCTCTTGCTGCCTCCAATGATTTGCATCTACGGCACTTTTTGGAAGGACGGGAGCAGAGAGGGGAAGGGAAAGAAAGCAGTTTCTAGAATACATCCCGGGAGAATACACAGCAAGAAAAATTATGCACATGAATTATGCATCTGAATTATGATTTCACTCCTATTTTTGTCGGGATTAGCTCATGTTTGGTGTGCATCCCTGGCAGGGTGCTAGCAGAGTGCGCTCCAGCTCCCAGCAGGTCGCTGCGGCTCTGGGTCCTGTGGTCCCTGCTCCACTGGCAGCTGCTTCCCAAGGGCTCACGGAGCTTCCTGGGCATCCAGCCCCCCAGTAGCAATGGCAGCCCCTGCCCCTGCACCCCTCGCAGGCTGGGCAAGTCGTTTTTCTGTGTTAATTGAATGCCTCCCTTCTGTAAACACGCAACGGATGAAAACCGATTTGGGTGTAAACTAAAAAAGCAGGTCTGTGCTATTTTGTACAGAGGGGGAGGTGTTTGGAGGCTGTGCTGCCACCAGCCAGGCTTCAGCGGTGTCCCCCGTGTCCCCAGCATCTCCTGGGGAAGGCAGACATGGAAACATCTCGGCCTCTGCCAGCTCTGGGGAGATAAGCCCAGGAGAGAAGTGCAAGGGGAAGGCAGTAGCAGGGCTTCCAAAATGTCACCAGATGCAACTGCAATCCCAGCACACAGTCAAGTAAAGACAGCAATCCTTCCAGGAAAAACTGCTTGGGAATCCTCAGCTCCCTTCCCAGGAGGGCTGGTGACCCCAGGCCATGGATGTTTCCATCTGTAAGGAATTTCAATGGCCCTCATTGCAGGAGGGAATTATCCTCACTGGCCAAGTCAGCAGGGCACCTGCAGCCAGGTGTGGGGTCCAGGCTGGGGTGGGTGTGAGCACAGGGCACCTTCCTCTGATGGGGCCACTCGGGGAGGCTTGAGGGGCTGGGTTCTTCCCTCACTAAACTGCACATCCCATCTCTGCTGCTGCCTTGGATTAACATCCCTGACATCCCAGCAGTTGTTTGCATGAGAAAATGAGATTAGGAAAGTATTTCAAGTATTTGTGTCTGTTGTTCAGTGGCAAACAAGGCTGGAGCCAGTGCTGTTTGTCCCATCAGCTGGCCCAAAGCTTGGGAAAACAGCCTGGAAGGCAGTGGGAGACACCCAGCTAAGCACCAGGGGCTGAATTTGCACAGGTAGGAAGTGAAAAGTCAGTAAATTTAGGCTGTCACAGAAAAGAGAAGCAAAGGCAGAATTAATGGAAACAGGCATCTTGGAAAGTCTGGGCTTGAAACCCCTGAAACTGCCTGCTGAGTTCTGGGCTAGTTGTGCTCCCAGAGTGATCAGGTTAAGATGAACTCTCCAGTTGGCCTTTTGGAGAAAGGGCACAGCTGGTGAGGGGCAGAGGCAAGGAGGAGGCCAGGAGAGCTGCAGCAGCTCCAGGTCACTGTGTTTCCAGGCTCAGCAGGTCCCTGCCACATCCTGGAGCTCTCCTGTGGCTCCTGTTCAGTTTGGCTTCCCCATGGCAGCTGTCACTATCCCTGCGTTTTCAAACCACCTGCCTGAGTTTCAAGGAAGTCATCCATATATTCAACAGGAATATCAATTTCCTGGAGCTCCGGGGGACCCTGAGATCAGAGCAGCTAATACAGGGATTCTGCTGAGCTCTGCTCGCCCCACCAGAGCTGGAATTCCTCTTGGATGGGGTGTCTGCTGGGGGTGCAGGGAGCTGGGGGTTATTTATTCCCCTGGTCTTTCTGGGGCTCAGGTGTCCTGGGGTGGGCCCCTATCCCAGCTACTGGGATGCAGCCCAAGCATGCAGCCTGGGGAGGACATTTCCTCCACATTTTTAAGCCAGAAGTGGCTCCTGAAATCAATAGAAAAGGAGATTCCTCTGCAGCCTAGGGAACCACCCTGTCCACATTCTTCCCTGAGGCCTTCAAAGGAGCTGAGGAATCTAATTCCCACTAATTTGCTTTGAAAACACCAGCTTAAAATTGTAATTACAGCCTGGTGTCTTACTGCAGAGGGAAGACCCCAGCAGACTGCAGCTTCCTTGCTTCCCTAAGACATCGGTTTGATGATTTATTAAGACTTAAATTTTTAACAATATGATGTTGGTTAATGTTGGAAGATGTTCCTACAATTAATGAAAATTTCATAGACTGACTGGAGAAGAAAGAGACCATTTTATGTCCCCTACCAGATGGCCTAGACCAGCTGCTCACTTTTTTCTTTGAACTGTGATTCTAATGACTTCTCTGTCCTTTGAAGTCTGCTTAGAGCTGCTGAACCAGATGGATTTGCATGATAGTAGCAGCTCACGTTTAACAGTGGAGGACTTGTGCTATTTTCCCTCCTGGCCACTGCTGAATGCTGCACTTGGGGGATTTGGAGGGGTGAGCAAACCCGGAATATTGCCAGGCACTGGCAAAATGTATCTTGGTGTAACATCACTGGCTTCAGTGGAGTTATTCCCCAAACCCACAGTGTCCTTACCCAGCTCTCAGCTGGTTTTGTTGCTTTACAACCCATGGGACACTGTCACTCACGGATTTATTGGGGCCTCACAAAGCAGGGGCTGCTGTCAGAATGCACATTTCAGCACCATAAAAAAAAAAAAAAAAAAAAAAAAAGAGGAAAAGAAGAAAGAAAGAGCTTTAAATATGTATTAATAAGTTTTAAAAATCATATAAAATGGTGACAGAAGAAACAAAACTGAAAAAGGTCTCTGAGTGTGGGTTTAGTAGGAATTTATGCAGAGTAGAGAAGTTGGGGAGGCAACACTGACATCCCTGGGTTTGAAATCTTAAATCAGTAATGGAGGTGGCCACATCACTTTTTCACAATGCCTCCCAGAGCACTCACAGGATCTCAAGCAGCTGCTCTCCCTGGAGCAGTGTCCAGGCTGGGCTGGCACAGAGCTCTCTCAAATCTCTCAGGACTCTGATGATCCTCGTGGGTCCCTTCCAGCCCAGGATATTCTGTCATTCTATGAAAATCATCGCTGCACAATAGTAACATGCCTGGGGCTGTGCTGTGTTTCCCTGTGCCTGCCTCGGAGACCTTTAGGGACTTTTGAGGAACAAACAGCACAGGGCAAATAGAACGATAAAGGGAAGGAGCAGAGCAATTACCCAGAACCAGCCAGCCCAGGGCACAGAGGGTACTTTTCTTACTCAAGGTGGTCAGTGTGATAAGGAAATGGAAGGAGGGTAAACCAGAGGATGTGACATGGAAGGAAAAGCAGTGTGCCCTGGCCCTGGAGCCCTCCTGTTCCTTCCCAGATGATGTGGATCTGGTGTTGGCAGCAGTCCATGTGCAGCAAGGCAGGAACACTTGGCTGAGCCCTGTTCGAGTGAATGTCCCTGTCACCCAGGGCTCTCCAGGCCTTGGCTGCTCCACCCCGATCCCGTTCGCAGGAGTGGAGGGAGCCCAGCTGTTAATTCGATGTTACCCATCAGCGAGGTGTTAATGCTGGTGAGATGCAGATCCCATCTGGATCAATGACCTTAAGGGGAGCGGGTTCCTGTTCACAACTGCTGGTGCCAGTGTCCCCAGTGCTGTGTGATGGCAGAACGTCCTGTGTCTGGCCTGAAGTGGGTACGGTCAGAGCTGGGACAGGAGCTCTCTGTTACAGCACAGCAGCCCTGATTTTGGGTTACAGCTATCACAGCCTCCACACCAGGCGAGGTTCAGATTGGACACCGGGAAAATTTCTTCATGGAACACNGCTGCGGGCCCGAGCCCGCGGCCGCGCCCGGCCCGCAGGTACCGCGGGCATGGGGCACCGGGACCGGCGCGGGGACGTGTCCGCGTGGGGAGGAGGAGGAGGCGGCCTCGGCCGCGGCTGTGCCCGTGTCGGAGCGCACGTGTGGCGGGGCTGAGCGGGGCCGCTGTGGGGAGAGCGTGGGTGCGGCTTTGCCCCGCTGTGCCACCGCCGTGTCCCCGCGCAGGAGCCCCCAGCGTTCCGCCCCACGTTCCCCCGCCGCGGGCGGGATGTTCCCGCACAGCTCCCGCCTCCTNTCTGGATCAATGACCTTAAGGGGAGCGGGTTCCTGTTCACAACTGCTGGTGCCAGTGTCCCCAGTGCTGTGTGATGGCAGAACGTCCTGTGTCTGGCCTGAAGTGGGTACGGTCAGAGCTGGGACAGGAGCTCTCTGTTACAGCACAGCAGCCCTGATTTTGGGTTACAGCTATCACAGCCTCCACACCAGGCGAGGTTCAGATTGGACACCGGGAAAATTTCTTCATGGAACACGTTGTCCAGCCCTGGCACAGGTGGGATCCCCATCCCTGAGGGGATTTAAAAGCCGCGTGGACGTGGCACTTGGGGACATGGGTCAGTGACGGCCTTGGCAGCGCCGGCTTGGTCTGGACGGGCTTTCCCACCCTGGGTGACTCTGCGGCCGAACACTCGCTGCTGTTCCCGCAGCCCCGGCTGGCCCACAGGCGGGCGGGCACCGCCACCTGCCGCGGGCCCGGCCCGGCCCTGCGCGGCCCTCANGGCCTCGGCCGCGGCTGTGCCCGTGTCGGAGCGCACGTGTGGCGGGGCTGAGCGGGGCCGCTGTGGGGAGAGCGTGGGTGCGGCTTTGCCCCGCTGTGCCACCGCCGTGTCCCCGCGCAGGAGCCCCCAGCGTTCCGCCCCACGTTCCCCCGCCGCGGGCGGGATGTTCCCGCACAGCTCCCGCCTCCTCTGCCAGCCCCGGGCCCCTTCTCCGGCTCCTTGGTGGCTCTGAGCTCTGCCGCCCTGTGCCAAAGCGCTACCGGGTGGAGATACGGTGGGTGACACCAGTGGGTGGGACCGTGGGCCTCGGCAATTTTCATAGTCTGGTATTGGAAAAACAGTAAATTTTTAAGCTTTAAGCAAACCCTTCTAAGCTGAGCACTCTAGATGAGCAGCATGGATGATGCTCCACTGGCAACACACAGTACTTCATTGTTACACTGGTTTGTCTTAATTTTATTTCCAAAGCAGGCTTACTTTGCACTTTGGAATTAATTGATTTTTGGACAGTGCTGTTCTGTTCTTTGATCTAACTTGGTATTTTTCTTAAGCCATTATTGCTGTTTTTGTAGTCCCTAAATAATAAACTGAGTCTTTATCTTTCAGGATGTTTGTGCTGTGCTTGTCCAAGCCTGTCAGTTGGTTCCCCTTGATCAGGAGCATCTTGTCAGCAAAGTCTGTCAGCTTATCCATCACTTACTCAACAGATATCAGGTAGGAAGAGTTTGGCCATGTCCTTCCTGTCCCTCAGTAAGCCAGTGGAACTCTCTCTTTTTCCAGGGCTGTGGCGCCAACCTTCAGGCAGAGTTTCTTAGATTTTCACTGTATTCCTTATTTTTGGGTAGCTGAGGCTCTGATCTAGTTTTAGCATGGTTCCTCATAAAACCACCTCTCAGTCAGAAATGAATCACCGTGGGAAGTAGTCTTAGTTTTAGGACACTTGTACAGATTTATCCATTTCTTGTCAGGTGTGTTCTCTGCTGGTGTGTGATTTTAACAGCCAGATCACCCAAATCTGTGACCAGTTTCTCTGGGTTTATTGACTGCAGCAGGACAAGATGATGTTTATCTTGACCTTTTCTGTTACGACAGGTGATGGTTGATGAGCAGAGCTTGAATTTCCTTCTCTCCTACTGCATCTCTGCTCTGAGGCAATGCAGCTCCTGGACACATGTTGAAATTCTGCAAGCCTTAGCAGCTCTTGTTTACAATAATGGGCCTAAGTGTCAGAAGGTGAGTTCATGAACAGAGAGAAAGTAACAACAAAAATATTTGCATCACTGCTGTTTCTACTTTATTTTTTTTCCTGAGAGAAAGAATAAGAAAGTTCTTGAATTATGTTACCTTTCATGCTAAGATTAGATCCCATTTAAACAGTGGTTGATATTTATGGGCAAGTTGAATTTCAGTTGTATTCATTAATAATTATTTTTCCCACGTGGAGTACTGTGTACCTGCAGGCTGCAGCTGTAGGGATCACCATTAAATAAGGGCACAGGCTTAGCCTGCAGACCAACCACCCTGTGCCTCAGGCAGGAAGACCACGGGGAGCTTCAAATTGCACAGAACTCCACAGGCTCCACTGGGGATGCTGAAATCCATCCTGTAAGGAGATCAGGGCTTTAGCCCGGCGCCGTTTCAAAGCAGAGGCTCTCGGGTATCAATCCTGTGTGAAGCTCCTTGTTGCTGCAGCTGACAGGGTTTGAAATGCTGAGTCCTGCTGCTGTCACCAGCTCGTGGCAGCTTGGGAAGCAGTCTCTGCTGTTGGGCTGAGCATGGGCTGGTGATGCTCACAGTTTGGGAGCTGCCAGCTTGTGTGGGCTCGTAGCCCATGTAGTGGCAGCAGTTGGGTGCAGCAGTTGTTCCTAGCTTAGCTTCATGTCTGGGAAGAGAGCATAAACTGGGACTCAGCTGAACTGTGCTCAACTCTGTCCTTTCTTAATACAAAATAAGAGGACTTTAGGAATTAAGTCTGCTGTTTTTTATAAACATAACTCTGTCTCTGGAATCTGAAATTGCAGCTGAGAATTTTTAGGGTTTGTTTTACTTCTCACTATCGTGCTTTGATTTTTGATTGGTAATAAATTCAACTAATTCCACTAAGTCAGGTCTGCTCTGCCCGTGGTTATCAGTGAGTGACCTCTCCTTGTCCTTGTCTCAACTCATGAGCCTTTCCTTGTATTTTCTCTCTCCTGCCCATCTGAGGAGCAGTTTTGGTGGGCACTGCTGTCCAGCCAGGCTCCATGATGTTTAGCCCCCACACACAAGACCCGGGAGGCTGAGGGAGGAGCACTGACCCCTAATGACTTCTGGTGCTTTGTTTTCAGTACCTCCCAGATCTGCTGGGCAAGGCTGGGCTCCTGCTGCACTTCAGTGGCCCTGGCCAGCCAGACGTGGAGCTCAGGAGGGCAGCTGTGCGCAGCATGGCAAACCTGTGTCTCAGGTGTGTATGTGCCTTTTCGGGTGGGTTAGGAAGTGTACGTCTGCCACAGCAAGGTGCAGGTGCATGAATTTGAAATATGCAGAGCTTTAGTGTCCCAAGGTATCTGTGCAGAAAACCATAAACTCTCAGTCTTCCAGAAATAATGTTACAGGGATTAATTTAGGGGAGAAAAGAAAAGCTGCTGTGCTGTCTGGTTTTTCATGCAGAGGGTTTTCTTTTGTCCTCTGTATGGTAGAGCTGGCCCCTTTCCATCAGCCAGCCATCCATCCATCTGGGGCACTGCAGGCTAACAGAGGGCTTGGGTGGGACTTTGTGTAACTTTATCAACCTGTGGACAGACTGTAAACCAACCTCGTGTCTCCTCCTGCTCTAATTTTAGTGTCCCTGGACAGCCATACCTGGATGAGTCCTACAGAAGTGTCTGTTTTCAAACTTTCCTAAGTGTTCTGCAGTCTTCAAAAACCACTGATGTGGATGACATCACTTTTTGCATGGTAAGTGTGAGTCTAATTGTCTAAAATACCCAAATTAGGAGATTGTGCTGCTGGAATATATGGAATTTGGAATATTGTCAATTAAGATTTTGCTTTAATAGTCTATAACTTACCATATTACTGTCCCAATTGAGCAAAACTGTAATTGCCTAGAAAGTTACTTGAAAGATGTGAACCTGCAGCCTTTTGGGAAGGAAAAGTGAGTAATTCTTTGTTTTCAGTTACTGCAAAGTGCACTGAAAGGTGTCCAGTCGCTTCTCAATGGTGGGAAGATGAAACTGATGCAAACTGACCAAATTGGAGCTCTTCTGGCAGTGTTAAAGGTAAATCCTTAAATCTGCCTGGAGAAAGAGGCAGACTCTGGGAGGTTCCAGGTGCTGTTAAGTGGGAAACAGTAGAAGATGAGCAAGAGGGAGCAGAGAAGCCTGAGCATGGGGGGAAAGGGAGTGTGAGATATTAAAGAAAAATATACTGAGTTTCTCTCACAGCATCTTCACTGCACTTCCCACAGCAGCATGTGAGAGGAAGATGGGAGGCTTGGGGTTTTTTGGACCTACCTGAAATCCTTCTACACGTAGATGGATTTCAGATGTTGCATAGCTGTATGTATGTGAGAGGCAAGACCTGGGGGAAGGAGCACAGCTGAAAATGGGTGAATTCAGAGTATGCATGAGTGAATAACAGTAAATCTGTGCATGAGAAAGGGACAGAAGGCTAACGTTTGTGTTCCTGTTGCAGAAATGCATGTTCCATGGGCTGCCAGGACTGAGCATAGAGGTGCCCACAGCCCTGTACCCTGCTCCTTTACCTCAGTATGATAAAAGGTCACCTGTCAAGCAGGAGCAGTCAGAACCAGCCTCCTCTAAGCAGACAGGGGTAAGCTGGGCTGCTCCTGATTCTCCAGCCTGTTTGTTGTGGTTGTGTCTTACCTGTCATGGTATTGGTGCCTCTTCATGTCCTGAGCTCGTGGTACATTTAATTCTTTGCTTCAAAGGTGATGATTACAAATTTTGCACTGGGTAAAATTGCTTTGGGAACTCAGGTGACACGAACAAATGGCTCTGTAGGGCTTGGCTTTCCTCAGTTAAGCTCTGTGCAACAATTATTCATCCATAGCCAAGAATTCCTGGCCTGCAGGCACGGGATTGATGTGTGCAAACTCACCAAAGCTTTTGATTTTATAAGTCAACGTTTTCTCTCCTAACACGTGCACAATTGTTTGATTCTTCCTTAGGGAAGTCAAGTTCATTTAAGACTGATTTCTTGCCTCATCCGTTCTGCTTAATCCTTCCACAGGTTATTTTTTAACCCTGTAAATACTTTGGATTACTGATTGTCTGAAAGACATTAGAGAAAATAAAGTTATCTAGTCATGTTGACTTGTTTCTTTTTAGGTGCTGAAAAGGAAGGTCAGTTAGTGTTACCTACTGTAAATCTAAAAGAACTACAGCAGTATTTAGTGTTGTTCTTTAATCACTTCTGTGTGAAATACGATTTTCAGCTAAAAGTTTCCTTGGATATATTTTGCTTTACTGATGAAGAAGCCAAAGCTTAGTTTTTGAGGCTATTCAGTTACACACTGTTTACTTAGGTATTACTGAAATTTTGTGACTGTTGCTACGAATAAGCAGAATTTAAAAACTCAGATACTAAAGAGTGACTGTTTCTGTGCGTAGAGCATTGCAGAGACACATAACTGCAGTTACATATTCATTAACTATTGACTGAGAAAAATCAATTTCTTGTCTTAGAGCCGAAGAAAGAAGTGCAAAGGGAAACAAAAGAAGGGAGAGTTCGGGGAAGAAGGAAGAGAAGACTCCGGGGATGCAGGACACGAGTCGGTGCTGGCAGCAGGCATGCTGCAGCTGCAGCTGGGGGATGTGCAGGCCAGCCCTTGTCGGGGTGCTCGGCCTCGTGCGCCGGGCGTGTGTGCGGGGAAGGCTCCCCTGTCCCCGCAGCCCTCGGGCTGGAAGCGCCTCAGCAGCAGCGAGTCGGAATATTCCGACGCCGAGGGCGGAATACAGAGCAAAGTGAGGTGATTGCTGGGCACGTCAGCCTCAAAACCCAGCCCCAAAAGCACTTCCACACCATCCTTGGTTCTTAATCAAAACTGCTGAGGAAGTCGCTTTCCCTTTAGATTTATGAGATGATACAAGAAGGCAGTAGTTTGTGTTGGTTTGGAGGTAAATTTGTTCTTCCTCTTCCTGTTCTTGGTCTAAAAGATTTCCTCTCACAGCCAGCCACTAATAGACATGAAAGAGGTGGGAGTCCATCCCTCGTCCCTGCTGTTTTCATTAATCTTTTTGTTTGTGTTTAAGGTCTTACCAAGCCAATGTTCGCCAAGGGGCTCTGGCCTGTTTCCTCTCCACTATAAAGTCAATAGAAAAGAGAGTTCTTTATGGCTACTGGTCAGCATTTGTTCCTGATGCCCCTGGTATTGGCAGCCCCCAGTCTGTGTCCCTGATGACTATTGCTCTAAAGGACCCTTCTCCAAAGGTGAGGCACTTCTGAGTACAAAAATTGTTCTGTTTTCCCCCATTAATCTTAGGAGTTGTCTTCTCTGGCCTTCAGTAAGTATTTGGCTACTGCCCAAGAAACAAATAGGAAGTGTTGGCTAAGGGAACAAAGGATTGGTTCTGTATTGCCTAAAGTTATGAAAAAAAGATAGTTGGAGTTGAATTTTCTCTTTCTAGAGAGGATTGAATATCTTTTAAAATTCTCCACCTGCTCAAAGGAGGTGTCAAAAGGTATCACAAATGTTTTATCATTTCAGACACGTGCCTGCGCTCTTCAAGTCCTCTCAGCCTTTCTGGAAGGTTCTAAGCAGTTCCTCTCTGTGGCTGAAGATGCCAACGACCACAAGAGAGCTTTTACTCCCTTCTCTGTCACCATTGCTTCCAGCATCCGGGAGCTGCACCGCTGCCTGCTGCTGGCCCTGGTGGCAGAGTCCTCCTCTCAGACACTGACACAAATAGTCAAGGTACCTGCCTTGCAGACGTGCCACCTGCTCCCAAGGGTGACACTGCTCTCTAGATTAAGTCCTGAAGAAAGATGGCACAGAATTGCTGTTGAGGAGTGAGGTGGTGGTGGTGAGAAACAGACCTTTGTCATCTCACAATTCTTCATGGACTGAGTCATCCTACAGAATCATGGAATCACAGAATGGTTTGGGTTGGAAGGGACCTTAAAGATCACCTTGTTTCAATCCCCTGCTGTGGTCAGGACAGCTTCCACTAGACCAGGTTCCTCAGAGTTCCATCCAGAGTCCCAGGGTTTCTTTTCTCTTCAGCACAGTTCTCTTTTTTTCTGCATTTTTTTAGTCTTTGTGGAGCTGAATGAACCTATAAAATGATTCTGAAGACTCACAGTGACTTTAAAACTGGAATCCAAATTGACAAATCCTTCCATGGGCTTGTAAAATTCCTTGGTCTTTACACCACATCAGTAGTTAAATCCATGTTCTTAGGAGCCAAGTTTGTATCCAGTGTTCCCACAGCAAGCTGGGGTGGTTTTCTTCAGGTGCCCTCAGATAATGAGCTGCCTGAGTGACCTAAATTACAAATGTAAAAACAAACTTGATGGAAGCTAGGCTGACATTGTAACCAGCACCTTTCTCTGTGTTTCAGTGCCTTGCAAACTTGGTTTCCAACGCACCCTACAGCCGATTGAAACCTGGGCTGCTTACCAGGGTGTGGAACCAGATCAAGCCCTACATCTCTCACAAAGGTTTGCATTCTCTCTCTGCTGTATTCCTCCCCTCCTCTGTGCTCCATAAATCCATAATTCAGTAGCAGTGGATGTTTATATGTGATAATCTATCTTTGAAAACTGCTGAGGGAGGATGCTGGGCCGTCACTGATGTTCTAATGGAGTTTTTTGTGCTTTTTCTTCTCCCCCCATTGTCTCTTGAAGATGTTAACGTTCGAGTTTCCAGCCTCACCTTGTTGGGGGCAATCGTTTCTGTGCAGGCACCTTTGCCAGAGGTGCAGCTGCTTCTGCAGCAGCCCAGCTCCTCGGGGCTAAGCAGCAGCGGCAGCGCAACCCCTCGGCGCTTCAGCTCCTGCGAGCAGTGGAGGAAAGCCCTGCCCTGGGCAGGGGAAAGCCCTCTGGACAGCCCTGCAGGGTGTGCCCCCCCAGAGCCATGCTGGCTGCTGCGCCTGTGCGTCTCCATCACCGTCCTGCCCAGGGAGGATTCCTGCTCCGACAGCGACGCCGCCCTCCCGTCCCTGTGCAGCGTCTACGAGCCGTGCCCGCTGCGGCTGGAGGCCCTGCAGGTGGGAGGCTGCACGGGCAGCTTGGCTCACACCCCGCTGCCTCCTCAGCCCTGGATTCATTCCCTTTGCTCCCTGCTTCCTCGGGCAGGTTTAGGCTGAGGCCTTTGCTGGTGCACTGGGGCCGAGCTGCTGTGAGTCCAAGGGAAACGTTTTGATTCCACGGCCACAGCACGACTGTCCCGCTGCAAACCTGCTGCAGCAAGTTCATCTGCCTGGGAGTTGTATCTCCAGTATTTATTTCGGTATTATTTGGGGGTGTGTGCTGGCAGACTATGAGTCTTCCTCAGGCAAACTCCTCCCTGCAGAATCCAAATTAAAGTTTTGGTGGAAAACCGTGGGAAAGAGCCCTGCAGTCAGAGAACAGTCTGCAAGGAGCTGTGGAGTGACTCAAGGAGTACCTCTGGATGCTGAGGCTTGGCCTCGTGTTAATTCATGTAGCCACTCATGTAGGGTAAGGTTTTGTAACATGCATCCCAAGAAGTCTCACTGTTTTTCTGGAACAGTAAATATTTGTTAAATCCAGCTTCACAGAAGGCAGCAGCAGTGTCACAGCAGGTACAGGATGTCTTGCTCTGAGGGCTACAGGAGCCCTCACTTACAGTAAATAATTCATGGTCTTGCTACCTGATAGTGCTTCTGTGGCTCTTCTTTGAACAAGATAATGGAACAGGGAGGCTTTTCATCAGCTCTAGTGTTCCAGATGTTGTGCTGCAAGGTGTATCTGTTACATCAGAGTTCAGTATATGGTGCCAGGGTTGATTAGCCCATTAACATCATTTCAGTGTGTAGTTGGGGTATTTTGAGTAAACAGGAGGAAGAAATGCTGAATGGAGTTTCTTTTGTCTGTGTTTAGGTGTTGGCTCTTCTTGTGAAAGGTTATTTCCCTATGACTCAGAGCTATTTCCTAGAACTTGGAGAAGTGGCTTGCAGATGCATGGAAGAAATGGATCCATCCATTCAGCTTCATGGAGCCAAAGTAAGAGCAGGAGGACACATCAACGTTGCTTTAGCAAGTCAGTTTTATCTATCTGTGTGCTTTGCAAATGCAGATGAGTGGTGATGAACATTCAGAGCACCTGTGTGTGTGATGTAGAAATGCAGTACCCTGACACTTTGAGAAATGCACCTTCAGCTTCCAGTCTTGAAGTCTCAGCAGAGTTTTGTTGTTCTGCTGAGTCACCAGGAAGCTTGGGAAGTGCAAGGACCACAGCACTGGTCCTTCCCTGACTGAGCATCAGCTGGTGCAGGGACTGGACTCTGTGACCCAAAGATTTCCTCTTTGTGCAGTAGTTTGTTATGCTGTGCTTGCTGGAGACTTTATGTAGGAAAGGCAAGGACAGAACATTCCAAACCAGTACTGAATCTTTTATTTTTGTCCCCTGAGTAGATGCAGTCCTGGCTGAAGGTTCTGTAGTTCCACAGTGCTTGAGTCACCCCTGATGAAAACCTCTCTGCTTTTTGTTCTTTGTAGCTCCTGGAGGAGCTGGGCACGGGTGTCCTGCAGCAGCACAAACCTGACTCCCCCAGTGCCCCCGAGCAGAGGGTGCCTGTCAGCGTGGTAAGTGTGAGACTGCCCCTCACTGGGCTCCTTCCCTGCACTCTGCAAAGCCACTGGCACACACACAGGGAGGTAACTGCAGGGAAGCAGGAAGGGACTCAGACTGTGGCTTTATGGACAGTTTCTGGAGACTTCCTGCAGTAATTTGGCAGTTGTTCTTGCCTGTAGACAGATGTGTTGGGTTTTATTTCTTTTACATGCTGTTAACCCTGTGTCTTTGCCTCTCCTCTTCCCAACTCTTGCAGCCTGCTGCAGCTCAGAGACATGGAAGAACAGCACTGATTTTGTGTGTGTCATTACTGCTGCATAAAACTTTCAGAATTTTGGTGAATTTGCATTGTTAAAGAGCCAACCTACATTTTTCTGGCTGGTCACAAGTGCAGGGAGAGTGGCCAGAACCACAATATATGTGAATTTAGAAAAATTCATTAGCTGTTTGTTAGCTATGTTTGCAGAAGCTGAGTAATATGGGCCTGTTTAAGTCTTCCTTCTGTGAACAGAAGACAAGCTTAAAAATTTCTTTGGCTCATGCTAAGTTTTGAGCCCACAAGACAGGAAATGTGTTCAGCAGCATCAGGTTCCTGTTATTTGCTGTGAATGTAAATTGTCAGGCAAATGAAAACACTCAGCTGCGTGGATTCAGGAGTGGGATTGCACCTCTATTTAATGCAGTTTAAATTTCAGGGTATGATGATCATCTTTGAGACAAGAACTTAGGCTTAATTGCTGAGTTTAAAAGATAAACCTGGCTGCTTCTCCTGCAGGTTGTGACCTTCTGGACGATGATGTTGAATGGCCCTTTACCTGGCACCCTGCAGAACTCCCCCCATGCCACTCTCCAGACAAGTGCCTGTGATGCCCTGTCCTCCATCTTACCAGAGGCTTTCAGCCTCCTGCAGGTAGGAGAGCACACCTTTAAATGTGGTGGTTTTACCTCTGAGGCTTTGTCCTTGTCCACCACATTACACTAGTGTAAAGCCTTTTAAAACTTAACAGGAGAAAGTAAAGAAACCTTCCCAATTTTTTTTTTTCCTCTTTCTGAACATTGTGACTGTTGAAGGCTGGAAAGGGTAATGTTGGGAGTAATTAGCCTGTCAGAACAATTAAACTGTGGGTCACAGCAGCTGTTTGGCCCTGCCATGAGTACCCAGCCTTGGCAATGATGCACAGGAGATGGAGGACAAGAATTTCATGGCATGAGGGAGGGCTGAGGGATTGTTATTCTGCTGATTAATCCTTTGAAGAGCCAGCTGAGCCAACAGCCAGGGCCTGATGCTGTGCACCCGTTTGCACGTGTGTTTTTTCCCTTTGCAACATGAAATATGCTTTTAAACATGAAAGCCTTGGCAGTGGATCCCCCCTGCATTGTGCAGCTCCTTCTGTGTCACCATGCCCTTGCTGGGGAGTGCTCTGCCAGGTCTCATTTGCCCAGGAATTGCTGGTCCAGCAGTATCTCTGGAATTCTCCAAGTACAGCGTGTACTCCATCCCCCTGTACTTTGATCCCATCCCCTCTCCTGTCCCTGTGGCCAAGTGGGGTCAAGTCAGTGCCCACTCTGACCTTTTGTCATGGGCTGGTGAACTGACAACCTGCCCAGGCTGAGCTCACCCTGCCTGCCTGTCCTGGTTAATGAGGGGCAGAGAGGGGAGGGAGGCAAGAGCAAGCCATCCTCTCTGTGGTAGCTCTGATGGGCCATTCCCTCAGCTTTGGGTGAGAGTCAATACTTTGATTTCCTTCATGGTCTTGCCTAGCAGCAGTGGGATCTGTGTGCTGGAAGCATTCCTGCCTGGGTGGGCTCCTGAAACACCACTCGATTCACTTTATCTAGAGCATGCTCTGAGTGGAAGCTCCTTCAGATACAGGGTGTTTCAGAGTATTTGTGTGTCCCCGTGGGACAGAGCCCTCCTCAGCTGCCACTGCTGCTCCTCGTTGCAGGGGGACCAGCAGATCCTGTGTGTCACCTTGCTGCTTGGCCTGAACCACAGCGAGAACCCCCTGGTGAAAGCTGCTGCTGCCCGTGCCCTGGGAGTCTACATCCTCTTCCCGTGCCTCAGGCAGGTCAGAGCCAGCCCATTCCCTCCTTCTGAGCCCTTCTGTAATGAGCCATGAGATGTGGAGCGTGGATTTGTTTGCAATGAATTCACTTCACTTCTGGCCTGTGGCGGATTTCTAGTTTGCCTTTGGTGTGAGAGCAGAATCAGTGCAGCTTTAGGGGTGGTGAAGCAGAGGTGAGAGGGAAAGGAGGGAGGTGAGGATCTTGCCAGGCTCTCAGGGATGGAAGCTGGAGTGGTTAGGTTGGCACAGAGGTGAGAGGGAGCTGGGATGAAGGGAACAGTACAGTGCTCTGGGGAGTTTGATGTTGGACTCCATCTTTGAGGTCTTTTCCAACCTTCAGGATTCTGTGATTGTAACAAGTTTTTTATGTGAAGCCTTCAGTTTTGCCTAAAACTAAGAAATAAAGCTTATTTGGAGGAAAAAAAGAGCTGCTTTTTAATACAAAATATCATCTTAGCTTGGCTGAGCTGGAAGATTAGTTTTTACAATGTAACCTTTAAGTGAATTATTTTTTTGAAAAAAAATATGCAGTAGCTGACTTTGGAGTTTAATTCCAAAATATTTTGAAAGAAAATCCTTTACCATAGGCACACGTAATGTGCCATAGAAGAGAAGATTAGACAGGCAGCTCAACAGGGAGTTTGGAGAAGCAATTACTTTAAGAGTGGGATTTGATGGGTGTAAGGTTGGCAGTCCATGTAATTATGTTAAAAGCCAAAGTAACTAAATCACTGATGGAATTAAATAATCCATTGAAGCTTTTCAGCAACAGCTACCCAAGAGTGGTGGACTTGGTCAGCATTCAGGCTTGGACTGTTAATTAAAGGCCAGGCAAAGCTGCAGAGAGCACCATGAGCTCATTAAAAGGTGTCACCTAGAAAAGTAAATGAACAGAGCAGGTCTCTCTCTCATTTTCCCTGGAAAAACCAGAGTGTGTTACTGAGGAAATCACCTGTGTTTTGAGAACTTTGTAACTTTGCAGCAGTTTTTGCTTTGACAGGATGTGATGTTTGTGGCAGACACAGCAAATGCCATTCTGACTTCCCTCCATGACAAATCTCCCAACGTCCGTGCCAAGGCAGCCTGGTCCCTGGGCAACCTCACAGACACCCTGATCATCAACATGTAGGTGACACAGCCTGGTCCCTGGGCAACCTCACAGACACCCTGATCATCAACATGTAGGTGACACAGCCTGCCCTGGGGTGGCACCTCCCTGTGACACACACAGTCTGCAAGAGGACACGGCCTCAGGCTGTGCCCAGAGAGCTCCAGGCTGGACATGGGGAGGAACTTCTCCATGGAAAGGGTGGTCAGGCCCTGGGAGAGGCTGCCCAGGGAGGTGTGGAGTGCCCATCCCTGCAGGTGTCCAGGGAGTGACTGGATGTGGCACTCAGTGCTCTGGGCTGGGGACGAGGTGGGGATCAGGCACAGCTTGGATGCTCTGGAAGGGCTTTTCCAGCCAAAATGATTCTGTGATACTTAACATAAAAAAAAAGCTGAGTTTTGGCTTGGATCCTTCTTTTTAACCACCCTCTGCCTGTGTGTCTGCCAGTGTGGGACACTGTTTAAGCATCCTGTATCCATCTGGGAACACCTTCCACTATCCCAGCTTCTCCAAGCCCTGTCCAGCCTGGCCCTGGATACTTCCAGGGATGGGGCAGCCACAGCTTCTCTGGGCACCCTCACAGGGATCAGGTTTTTTCTAATATCTGATCTAAACCTATTCAGTTTGAAGCCATTCCCTCTTGTCCTGTCACTCTAAGGAGAGACTCTTTAAAACTTCTCACTTTTCAGTTGTCCATTTCCTGTGTGTTGCTTGGTGTAATTACTTTCAACAGAAAGTACCTTTAGTTTCAACAGAACACAGAAGTACAATTAATAAATATTTAACCCTTCCTCAAGCCAGAGACTGAGGGAAGCCCAACCTACTGTTACATTTTTAACAGGAAAATAGTTATCATATATTCCTGCTACAGAATTGCCCCTGAGCAATTCCTTGCCCTCTGTTTTTTATTACAGATTTAACCATTGCTAACCAGCTTTCTTGCATTGATAGTTTGGTTTTAAATTAATAAACATACTGGTCACATGCAGAAAGGTCTGCCTTACATATTAGCCTTCTAAAGAGTGAAGGTTGTTTGTTCATGGGCCTTTATAAAGGGTGGTATCCCATCTTTGGGCATGGAGCAGCCGAGCTGGGTGTTCACAGGGTGGTTCTCCTGCCAGGGAAACCATGGGACAAAGCTTCCAGGAGGAGCTTTCTGATCTCCTGCTGCTGAAACTGCTGCGGTCTGCAACAGAAGCATCCAAGGACAGAGACAAGGTAAGGCTGAGGGGAGGGAGGGTGGAGTTGGTGTACTTAACTCCTGCATTAAAAGAAAGGAAAAAGGCACCAGGTGCTTTAGGTCTCTTTGCCCCAGCGTTTGAGGGGAGCTGCAGCTCACATCCTCCCCTGAGGGCTGGTGTTCAGAGGTGTCCTGTGTTTTTGAATTGCAGGGAATTTGACTGGGCTTTTCCACAGTGCAGGGCTTTTTGGTTTGGTTTGTGGCCATTTGCAGAGAATGATCTTTCTGGTGGCATTTAGGAAGGCACAGTGTGATTCCAGCTGTGCTCCTTGCTGGCTCTGAGATGATCTCACAGCAGGCTTGAAATCAAACCTGCCAACAACCCAAAAACTGGAGAGCTTTTTGTGTGTTCCAGGTGAAGAGCAACGCTGTCCGTGCCCTTGGGAATGTGCTCCATTTCCTGCAGCCCTGCCACGTGGCCAACCCCAGGTTCAGGGAGGCCATCGAGGAGTCCTTGCAGGCCCTGGTAGCCACGGTGGGCAGCGAGGCCACCATGAAGGTGCGCTGGAACGCGTGCTACGCGCTGGGGAACGTGTTCAAGAACCCTGCCCTGCCTCTTGGTGAGAGCCCCCTCCCCTGCCTCGGGGCTGCCTCAGCCCCTGTGTGGCTGAGCAGGTCACCTCTGGTGCCAGTGGGGTGGGGAGGAAGGGGGCAAGCCAACGAAGCTGAGTCTGGCTGTCACAGCTTTCCCAGGGCTCTTCCCAGTGCAACAGACTGGGCTCCTTCCAGTGCCAGTGCAGTGTAACTGCTGTGTTCAGCTGGATCTGTCATGTCAGGAAAGAGTGTGAGGGTGGGATTATAGGTGTGAGTAAATGCCAAATGTCCTCTTGTAAAACTTTGGGAGATTAACTGTTTTAACTAACATTTCATTTCATAGCCCCTGATTCTCTCATTTAAACCACAATGAATTCAGTAAATGTCAGTCCATTAAATATTCAGGAGACATTTATAGTTTTGCATATTTTGGCTGATTAAAAAGGGGTGTTTTTTTTGTTTTTTATCAGGAGAGGCTCCTTGGGCCACACAAGCTTTCAGTGCCCTTTCCTCTGTAGTCAAGTCCTGCAAGAACTTCAAAGTGCGAATCAAGTCAGCCATGGCCCTGTCCATCCCCAGCAGGAGGGAATGCTACGGCTCCACGGAGCAGTTCTGCCAAATCTGGAGTGCCTTGGTGGTGGCCCTGCAGAGGAGCGAGGACACCGAGGACTTCCTGGAGTTCAAGTACAGCTCCAGCCTCAGGAGCCAGATCTGCCGGGCTCTGCTGCACCTGCTGCGGCTGGCGAGGAGCACGGACCTGCCCCTCATCGGGGGCACCCTCAGGGACCACGGGGAGGCCATCAAACCCTACGTGCTGCAGTACCTGAGGTCCTCGGGGGAGGAGAACGAAGCAGGAATGCACACGGACTTGGGGGAGAGGGAGAGAGGATTGCAGGGAGCCATCGACCATCTCAGTGGGATAGAGAGGGAGCTGCAGGGCAAGGCGAGGCTCAGAGTGTCCCTGTACCTGGAGGATGTCCTGACAAACCACACCAGTGCCACGGAGCTGACAGAAGCTTGAAGGAAATGCCCATTTCAGTGACCAAAACTTCCACAGGGAGCACTGAACTGTGTTCCCTTGCACAGGACATCCAGAGGAAAAGTTTCCCGCTGCTGATACTCAATATCTTATTTCAGACTTTATTAATAATGCCTCTAGGACTTCATTTTTATATTATTATTATTTTTTTTGTTGTTGTGTTTGGTGAACTCTGCCGTTGCCCTCCCTGGGGCTGGTTTGTGCACTTTGCTGTCACAGCATCACCACTTGGAAAACAAACGCCTTTTCCTCCTCTGTGTGTTTTATAAAGCTGCCTGTTCCCTCAGCTTATCTCAAAGCATTTTGTTCCTATTGCTGCGGGATCCAGAATCATGTTTGTAAAGCAGGGGGCTGGAAGAATTTTGTTTTTCAGAGCACTGCAAATGTTGTCACTCTTGTGTTCCTGCAATAAACCCAAATACACCAATATTTGAAGAATAGCTCAGAGCAAACACCCTTTGCCTTTACCTGTCTGTGTTCCCAGTGTCCTACACCTGGCCTGTGCCTCCCTGCTGCCTCCACTCATCCTGTCTTCCAGAAAAATCAAAATTCCTTGTTTCCAGGTGGATGGTACTGTGCTGCCTAAGCCAGAAAATTCAAAGTAGGCTCTCCAAGGCTGGAATTTTGGCTCTCCAGGCACCTCTGTGGGAGGTGCAGTGATGTTCTAACAGCTCATGGATTCGTTTCTGGTTCTGGAGTTCTGTCCCCTTCCATTCCTTCCTGCTGGTGTTACTTACTCTGTGTTTGCTCTGTGCTTACTCTGCTGATAGCTGGGGGAGCGCTGAGCTCTCTGATGTTGCTGGGGACAAATCAGCACCTCCAGGAATGAGCAGGGCTCTGGGGCTCTCAGAGTTAAGTGCCTGCTGTCCTAACCCTGGGCTGGATGTTTGAACAGAGCTCAGGGCAAGCCCTGCCTGTCGTAAAACCTCTGGGGGATACAAAATTCATCTGCTTTGTTCTTCCACCCTCGCCGCTGGTTTCAGCAGGCCTCAAGTGCTGAGGGTATCCAAAACTTCCTGGAGTAATGGAGCCATTCTCAGGGGATGGATGGGGCCAGTTCTCTGCCAGGGATGACTTCTGCTGCTGTACCAGCCCCGTGTGTGTGGTCAGGCTGGGAACCCTGGGATGGAGGCAGAGCTGAGCATCCCTGCTGGGCCCTGTCCTGGCTCTGCTTCAAGTGACACATTTGCACTTCAGCTTCACTTGCTCCTTTCCTGTCTGGCTGCAGCTGTAGCTGTACCTGATCCCATCTTTGAGCTCCCAAGCCTGTGTTCCTCCACTGCCTTGGGGAGAAATCTGTCCCACAGCCACTGAAAGCACAACTTTGCCTGGATTTCTTTCCCAAAGTTGCTGGCATCTCTAGAGCTGCCTCCATCCTGTACCAGCTGGAATGCTGGTGCTGAGGCAGCTGTGGGGCTGGGAGCAGGCTGTACCCCAGCTGAGAGTGCTCCAGCAGCCCCATCCAATGTCAGGCTGTTCCCTGAACGGAGACATCTCTGGAAGCAGATGGGAGCTGCTGTTATTCCCAGTAGGATCGCCCTTTGCCGACCCTCTGGGGACAAAGGGCTGTGCCCTGCGTGTGCCCTGTGCCACCCCTCGCTGCCAGGGAGAGCCACAGGGCTGGCTGCAGCCTCGTCCTCCAGGCCCTGGTGGGGCACGAGGTGCTCGGGGCTGGGGAAAGGCAGCACCTTCCCTACCCTGGCCAAGGTTTTATTGTACTGCCTCTTTATTGTTGTGTTTACAAGCCAGGCCCTTTATAGGTTTTCCTACGAATAGTTCCAAGGAGAAGGTAATTACCTTATCACATGCAGGATGATTTATAGCCAAGGTGGCAAGGGACATTCAAGCTCCACATCGGCTCCGTTTGAAAGACAATCCGCCTGTTCTTCCGCGGGGTCACTGGGCGGGGAAAACAAAAGGGCTTCAGCGCCCGGCCTGATCGCAGCCCGGGGATGTGTCCCGCGGCCGAGCAGCCCCAGGGCGCCTTTCCCTGGGCTCGCCGCCCACCTGCAGCCCCGCGGGTGCCCCTGGGGACACCTGCGGCCGTGGGCTCAGCCCCGGGCAACGCAGCAGGGAGCAACCACAGCGGGTCACTTACAGCGTCCCTGGGCGCTGTTAAACACCCGAGATACTTTGATTGTTAGTTTTATTTTTAAATTAATTTTTCCCTTCCCTCCAACAACTGTCTCTGTGACCGGGGAGCGAAGGCAGCGATTTACGGGTCACCCTGCGGCTGTGGCGCCCTGAGCATCCCAAGGCAGCCGCCTCCGCGTCCGGCGGCCCCGGGAGCGGCCCCGGGGCCACGAGGTGGCACCACGTCCCCGGGCACGGCGACAGCGGCGGCGCCGCTTGCCCGTGTCCCCTCGGTGGGGTCCTGGCTGTCCCCTCAGTGCCGTCGCGGGGTGCAGGGGGGTCCCCCGACGGGACACGGGTGCCACCAGCCCGTGCACCCAGCGGAGTGTCCCGCGGCCCCGCAGCCCACCCGCAGCCCCGGGACCCGAGCGGGTGCGGGCACGGCGCGTTCCCCGTGAGATAAATGAACATTTCCCTCCCGGTGCGCAGCCAAGGGGGGCGCCGGTGGCTTTGGCCCCGGGGATGCGGCTGCTGCCTCCGCGCAGCCCCCGGGGCTGTGACTCCGTGTCAGTGACATCGGCCCATGAGCAATGGGGTGGCGAAGGCCGGGGTGACTTCCAGTGGCGGGGTCAAAGGGAAGAGGCTGATCCTCAGTTCATGCCTGCTGTCTCTCCCATAAAAAATGGCCCCGCGCTATCTCGCAGGCCGTCCCTCCCTGGGACCCGCTAATTCGGTGATTTTTATCCTGTCTGTTTTCCTTTTCTCCCCTCTGCAACCTCCCGGCGCTCCCCCTCGGGCGGCTCCGGGGGCGCCGCTGATGGATGGAGCCGGCAGCTCGGAGGAGGCGGCGGCCGGCGAGGGGATTTGGGCACAGCCCGACCCTCGGTGGCCTGACCTGGCTGTCACCGCGCTCTTCCCGGGGGCTAAAGCCTGTTGCAGGAGGGATCCCAGCAGGAAAGGTGTGGGCAAGGAGGGAAGGAGTGTGGAATAAAACCGTGGGCACCCCAGGGCTCTGGGCACTGCAGCGCCAAGTGGGGATGTGGACAGAGATTCCAAAGGGGCTTGGAGAGCCCCGGGGAGCAGGATTGTCCCTGGGGCCATGCCTGCCTGTGCCACCCCCGGGAAAAGGGAGCCCACGCTGCGCCGGGGGGGTCCTCTGGCTCCCCGGGAGCCCAGACTGGTATTTCAGTCTAGACGTGCTGGCATTTTTTCAGTCCAGCAGATTTCCTTGATGGCCCAGCGGTGGAGCAGGCACGCTGGCACGGTGGCAGCTGCGGGGTGGGGGGTTCCCGCGGGGCACAGGGGGCACAGCCTGGGCAGGCGACGTCCCCAGTCCCCTCTCCTGGAGCAGCAGGACAAACGCTTGCACTGGAATGGGAGGGAAAACTGTGGAAGGTGAAGTTTGCTCATAAAGCCGGGCTGGCCGGGGGGGAGGCTTGCCACATCTTGCTCGAGCGCTGGCCCACGTGCAGAGGGCTGCGGCGGCCGGGTGCTTCACGAAGCAGCCCCGTTCCTGCTGCCCACCACGAGGGCTGGGCTGCGTAGATATTTTGGGGGCGACCAGCTCGGTGCTGCCGGAAACATCGCCGTGCCTCGGGTCGGTCCCCTCGGCGCTGCCGCCGCTGGGCTGATGCTTTTTCCCGCTGCCTGCCCAGGCGGTGCCCCTCTGCGTGCCACCCATCCCACGGGGACCCATCCCAGGCGCTGCCGGGGGGACAAAGGCGGCTTTCAGGGCGCCGGCCGTGCTTGGGCGGCCTCGGAGATGTGTGAAATTCGGCTTCGGCCCAGCTCCTTCCTGGAGCGGAACTGTTCTCAGCGAAACCGTCCCCACCGCCCGCCCTAATGGCTTTTCTCTGTGCGCCCGCATTAATGAACGCGAGGCCCAGCCTAATCGGGGGGAAGCCATGCAAGTAATTGCTTGAATTTTTAATTCGGGGTTATGATAGGGGAATCAAAGTCACACGGCAGCCGCTGAGGCCGCCCGCGGCTCCGCACCATTGACTCCCGCAATTCGCTTTTGATTTTTGCCCTCCCGGCTCCCCCCACGGCCCGGTGGGGACCCCGCTGGGGGCCGGGGCTGGACCCTCCCAGGGAGGGCACCCAGTGCAGAGAAATGTGCTTGGAGTGGGGCTCTCACCTGCAACAGGGCCTGGGGTGAGCTGGGCTGTGCCCATGGGGGGCTCTTGCCACAGGTGGGAAGTTGCTGCCAGCCTCCAACAGCATTTCCTTGTGGAGAGTTGGATTTCACTTTTCTTGGGACCTTTTGAATTTCTCTGGTTCCATTGTGGAGCTCTTGCCCTCAGCCTGGGGAGCCACCAGTGAGGACCCTCTGTGCAGAGCACCTCTGGTGCCACCGTTGTCACACGAAGGGGCAATTGGCACAGACACCCATGGCCATGGGGTGACCTGTAGGATGGTGGGGCCAGACAGGTTTGGGGTTGGGCCTCCCTGTACTGCAACTGGGACTCTCACTGAAACTGCCCCAAATTTGGGACCCCTGTCCTCAGGGAGCTGCTCCAGCCCTAAGCATCTCCTGGGCCTTGGCACCGGCCACGCTGCTTTTGTTTTCCCAGAAAACAACCCCACCTCCGCGCTGGTTCCAGCTCGCTTCCCTCCGCTTTGTCTCAAAATTAATAAAGAGCCAGAGGACGCGCGGCAAAGCAGAATGGCGTCTGCGCAGTGCCTGCCCCTGCGGGGACACAGCGGCCAGCAGGGCCACCCTGCCCGGCACCGGCACCCAGCTGCAACGGGAGGAGCCACGGGGCCAGTGCCACCCTGGCCATCGGGCACAGCCAGGCGTGGGACGGTCCCCGCGGGCACGGGGCGGCCCGGCTCCGCTCGGGGACCCGCTGCCGGCCCGGCTCTGCCCCGTGACCCCTGTTTGGGGTTTGGGCCGCTGTTGTGGTGTTCCTTGTGCCGCGATCCCATGGCAGATAGCATTGTTTGCCCTGACACGTAAGCCAGTGACAACCTGCAAGAGCTCTGGCATGGATTCCGAGCGCTCTCCCGGCCTGCCCCGCTTCCAGCGCCTTTTTATAGCCCAGCAGAACTTGTTTTGCTGTGGCAGCGAAGCAGAACCTGAGTGTGAGCTGGAGCTGCGGGGGGACGTGTGTGTGGCTCACCGTGGGTGCTGGGTCACGTCCGCACCCCCGCAGCCCCAGACAGCCCTGCAGCGGGTCCCTGCTCCCCACGCTGCCCAGCTCCAGCCCTCCCCTCCAGCTCAGCACCTGGGGAGGTTGAAGGAAGCCCCCACGCTCTGGAAATGAGGGGTCTGGGGTCTTGGGGGGACCCAGAGTGGGGGCATACTGCTGGGGAGGGAATGTAGTGGGAAGGCCACCAGTGCAGGGCACATTGTCATGGCCATGGGCAGGGGACAAGCTGAGGTGGTCCTGACCCCCACTGCCTGTCCCCCTGGCAGAGTAAAGGGACACCAAGCAGCCCCAGAGGGGTCCCACCTGCAGGTGAGGGGCCAGCAGGCCCCCTGTGCCCCCCCAGAGCAGCAGAGCCTCGGCACAGGACGGGAGGTGAAGACAGATTATGAAAATGTTTCTTTGCTTTGCTTTTGAGAAAGGAGAACTTCAAAGGGGCCATTTATCACCAGACAAAGAGAGTCGCGAGTTATTTGCAAAGTGTAGGGGAGAAACATTAATTATCAGCATGACAGACAAACGCTGCTGCTGGGTGTCCTCCTGCCCACCCTGCGCCCTGTCCCAGCAGGTCCTGGGTGGCTCCTGTCCCCCCCACGTGCCAGTCCCAGCTCCTGTCTCGCCTCCTCCACCCGTGCCAGGCGGACCTGCGGGGCTCGGGGTGCGGGCACTGGGGTGATGCATGTCCCCAGGGTGATGCATGTCCCCAGCATGGGTGCACCCACATGGCTGGAGGGGCAACATGGGGGTTCCCCATTGTGTCCCCAGTGCTGACACTGCTGCCAGCACAGCCCACCTGGTGCCAGCCCTGCCCGAGTGCTCCTGTGGGGTGAGACCAGACATGGTGGGCACCAGATCGGGATAAATCCATCCCTTCAATCCATGCCTGAGCCCCAGAGCATCTCTTCCCGGATGAAGGTTCACGTTCGCCGTGCCTGGAGCAGGGGGCACACAGAGGAAGAGGAGTCATTTCCACACCAAAGCCTCGCTCTGTAGCTTGGTGACAGCTTGGACACGTCCCTTCCCTGGGAGCTGAGTGGGTTGGGCAGCACAGCCCGTGACGGGGCGTCTGTCAGGTGTCAGTGGGGTCTCTGTGCTGGGCACTGCAGGGGACAGGGACAGGGACAGCAGGGCTCGGCCCAGAGATGAGGCACCCTACAACTGAGCCTCTCACCCAGAAGCTCTGCAGAGGGAGAGCCAAGGCTCAGTCCAGAGGGAGGGAGAAGACAGGCAAAAAGGTGATTTGCACCCTAAACAAAAGTGCCAACAGACCTGACTTCCGTGGAGGGTGAAAGTGGCACCTCTGTGGTGCTGGAGGCTGTGAGTGCCGGGGTGGTGGGCTAGGAGGGCTCCCCGTGGCCCTGCTGAGCGAGCCCCGCGCGGGGCGGGCAGCTCTTCCTTTCATGTCTGATCCCTCCCGAAACCACAGCTTCCCTTCGCCCCGCGCGGGGATCAACCGCGGGTCATATTTAATAAAGGTGGGGATGGGAGAAGCCTTCAAAACATTACATCACCTCGGCGTGGGGGAGGCGGAGGCAGGCGGGGAATGCGAAAACCTCAGCGCAAGTGGGGGCAGAGGAGAAAAAATCTCCGTGAGGGGGTTTAATGGGCCTGTTTTGGTGGGAACTCTCTTGCCCACTGCCCGCGAGGTCAGAGGCGGTGTCTGCACGCGCTCAGGCGTTAAATGAAACTCTCAGGAAAAAACGAGGGGCAGATACCAAATGCGTAAGCGCGTCCGTGGCAGAAATCCCCCGGCGCTGTGGCCGCCCCGGTGGCTCGCAGGAAAAGTCCCACCAGTGCCCCGTGGCTCCCGTGCCCCACTCTGCCTGCTGCGAGGGTGGGCACGAGGCCGCCCCGGTCAGGACAGGGGGTGCCCTGGCACTGGCTCCTCTGCCAGAGGCAGCCGTGCAGCGCCAGGAGCAAAGTCCCCGTGCCGCGAGCCGTGCCCGTGGCCGACCCGCGCCGGCCCTGCGGTGACGGCTGGCACCGGTGGCTCTGCTGCCAAGCCGGAGCTGCAGCCTGCCTCAGGGCAAACCGTGCTGGCCCCTCTGTGGTGATGGAGGAGGATGTGGCCACGGGTAAGGGATTGCCTGGACCGGGCAGTTGCAGCGGGATGGTTATTCCCTCCTCGTGGATGGTCATTCCCTCCTCGTGGATGGTGTGAAGGGATGGGCTGCTGGTTTGGTCCCTGGAGTCTCTGAGGTGATGGGGAGAGGGAGGTGAAGCCATTCCAGCCCTGGGAGCTGCCGAACCAGGTGGCTTCGGAGGGTTGAGGGCAGAGCAGAGCATGCTCAGATGAAAAACCCCTCCCGGTGCAGCCGCCCTGCATTCCCAGCCGCAGTCACCTCCCGCGGAAAGCTCGGGCTGATGCTCCCGCCAGGCTGGGGCTGGGAAACTATGTGCTCCCAGCCCCGCGGGGCACCCACCGGCCCCCCGAGCCGTAATGACCACGCTCTTCTGCTGAGAGGAGTTAATGAGCTGTGCCGGACAACGATGGGAAAAGGCCGCTTGCAGTGAGGCTCCTGACATCGCTCAGAGGAGCGGGGCGTGGAAGAAGGGGGAAGAGCAATGGGGTGAGAGAGATGGACCAGAAAACGATATCCACTTCATTAGCCAGGTGATTCCAAATGTGTGGAAACAGGACAAGGTCCAGGTCACCCACTGTGACAGAACATTATTATCATGCGATGCCATGAAGCCTGTGCAAAGACCAAGTCAAAGCTCACCAGCCCACTTGAAAGGGAACGGGGACCTTCTCGGAACAGGAGCCAGGCTGTTCCCAGGCCGGTCAGGGTGGGGGTGTCACAGCCCGTGCCGGGGGGTCTGGGCGCTCAGCCCGGCTCCTGCTCTCCCCTGGCACCTGCAGAGCCTCCCACAAACTGCCCTGGGCAGGAGCCTGTGAAGGGGCAGCGGTGGGAGCACAGCCTGCGGGACACGTCCTGGTGGCACTGAGTGGCCACTCGGGTGGCAGAGACCCTGCACGGTCCCTCAGCCCCACGGGTGGGTGGCTTGGTGTCTCTTCCATCACCTGGGATCTGGAGAATTTTGGGGTGATCAGGGACCTGCTGTGGTGTGAAGGATGAGGGCACCTGTGGGTGCAGGGGCCTGGTGGGCATGTGCCACTCACCCTCAGAGGTGGGGAAGCCGGGCACAGGGGGAGCACTCAGCAGTAACCTGCTCCCTGCAGACCTTTGGGTGCAGGGCACAGCAGAGCTGGGGAGCCCCTCGCCCTCACACAGAGGATCCACACGGTGCCAGATGGGTGTGAGGGAGCTGCTGTCACCTCCCTGTGCAGCCGCAGCACGTGGCACCAGAGCTGGCAGTTTGCTCGGCTGGCCGAGGGCTCCAAGCTGGGAGCCAGGAAGGGGCTTTTTGGGATTTTTCAGTCCTCTCCTCTCTAGGTTGGGCTCAGGCTGCTGTGTGCCCACGACAAACCCTGTGTGGCCATCGTGTGCTCATCCACAGCCTCCCTCCCAACACGGAGAGGTCTCCTGCTCCCTTTACGTGCCTGATCCCCAGCATCCCCCCCTGCCTGTGGCTCTGCCCCGTCCCCCAAAGGGCAGGGGGGCTCTGAGGGTGCTGTGCTGCCATCCTGGCCCCGAGCTGCTCCTGTTCCATGGAGCAGGAATGGTTTTATGGACAGTTCAGCCCGTGCAGCTCCCAACACCCGCTCCGGCCAGCGGGCACGGGCTGTTCCCTGCCGAGCCACGGGGCTTTTCCCTTCCCTTCCCTTCCCTCTGCCTGGCTCTGCAGGAACCCAAACTGCCACCAGCTCCCCGGGGTGTTTAACTGAGAGGGGATCCATGGCCAGCGGTGTCAGGGACCAGCAGCTGAGCTCCTGAGGGGCTCTGGGGCTGTATTTGGGGTCTGCCATGGGTGCTGGTGGCTGGCAGGATTTTCTGTGTGTTTTGAGATGGGCAGATAACTCTGTGTGCCCTGGAAAAGTCTGAATCTGGGCTGGGAACACTGGGTTTAAAGCTGTTGGCCTTTGCCAGGGCTACCATTCGGGCGCCAGCCAAGAGCAGAAGGAACTGGAAGTGCTTTGGGCAACGGGGCAGTCATGAGTGGAGATTTCAGGCCTGCCTTCCCCTGAAGGGTCCCAGGCTCGTCTGTGCTCTGCTCTGGGTGTGGTGCTGCCTCTTGCCTTGTGCCTGCTTTGATTTAGGTGAATTTGTTGATTTTTGGGACTTGGTGCATTCACAACGATAGGAAAAGCAGGTTTTGTTCAGATCCCGGAGCACAGCTCGGATCTCTTCCTCTGCCCATTCCCAAACCTGTTCCCTGCTCCCAGCCCTGACTGCTGCCAAGGGTCAATGGGGCTTCGTGTCCCCTGCGACCCCTGTCCCCCCAGTGTCCCCTTTGCTAACTGGGTGTCCTTCCACGTCCCGCACAGCTAAATGGCACTGAGCCTGTCCCCAGAGCTGCCCCGCAGTGGGGGCCACGACCCAGGTAAGCCCCGTCCTGGGGGTGCTCCCCGGACCCTCACAGCCTGTTCCTGCTCTGCGCCGGGGCCTGGGCAGCAGGACCCCACACGTTAGAGGACGTGGGGGGAGAAATCTCCCCTGCGAGACGAGGAGGGGTTCTCATCTTGGCCCCCTTCCAGCGCGGGCACGGCGCCCTTGGGAGCCGGACCCACCGGGGGTCTTGGCTTGGCCCCGGGGGGCGCGGGCAGAGGGAGGCGTTCCCTTCCCGGGGTGCGACCGGCACCGGGACCCCCGACGGCAGCGGGCTCCGGGGCGCTCGGAGCCACCGTCCCGTGCGCGCCGTCCCGCCCGGCGCTGCCCCCGCC
>VZSE01007649.1:0-14767 GCA_013398275.1 Promerops cafer | reverse complement strand
TCTGCCTGCACCCCACTGTCTGCACCCCACTGTATGCACCCCACTGTATGCACTGCTATCTGCACCCCTCTACCTGCACCCTTCGTCCTGCACCCCCCGATTGAACCCCCCTGCCTGCACCCCACGATTGAGCCCCCTGCCCGCCCCCCGCAGCCCCCAGCCCCACGGGAATCCGCGGGATCCCAAGGAACCAGCACCGGGCTCACCCCGCACATTCCTGCCCCCGTGGGCTGGGGGGTCCCCACTGCCGCCCCTGGGGTCCCCCTCCCTTCAGCAAAGTGGGGTGCGCAGGGGAAGAGTCTGGGGGTTCCAAGGGGAAGAGGAAGACAGGGAACGATCCCTGCCAGGACTGGGAACGATTCGGTGTCCCCGGACACGAGGCCGCTTGGGGCCTGCTCGGACATGGGGTCACACCCGGGGACCCCCATCTCTCCTTGCCCGCGCTGGTGAATCGCACAAAGCCTGCACCCTCCCGCCTCCGGGGGAGCCCTGAGGAAGGCCGGGATCATACTCTGGGATCCGTAATACCGGGATAATCCCTGCCATGATTCCAGCGGGCCCGTCATCCCCGTCCGCCAGGGAAAACCCATCCCGGCCGCCTCTGCTGCCCCCGCGGGGGTCCCCCTGCCCCCCGAGCCCGGGGGTCCGGCTGCTGTGGTGGCAGAGTGTCCCCACCCAGCTGGGGGGCTCTGGGGACCAGCAGCAGTACCCCGGTCCCAGTGGGGGCTGTGGGGTGTCGCAGCACCCCAAAGGAGCACCCACAGCCCCGGGGGGGACCCCAGTGGGGAATAGGGGGGGTGGGTGCTGGTGGGGGACCGCAGGGCAGAGCGGTGGGAGCAGCTCCGTGCCCGCCCGCGGGGGCGATGCGGGATGGGGAAATGCGGGGGGGATGTCCCCGGGGTTCCATGGGGACAGCTGGGGCACCCCGGGGACACGCGCGGGGACACCGCGGGGACAGGAGAGGGATGCAGGGATAGGGGAGGAGGATGCGGGAATGCGGGGGCAGCATCCCGGGGGTTCCGTGGGGCAGCCGGAGCGTGCCGGGGACACCGGGGGGACACCGCAGGGGATCAACCCGGACTCTGTGCAACGCGGAGGGAGACCGGGAACACCCCGGGGACATTCAGGGGGACACCGGGGGGACACCAGCCCGGGCTCTGTGCAATGCGGAGCGCGGCCGGGAGATGGCCCCGCACCGCCCCGCGCTGCGCCCGCCATTGTCCGCCGCCTCCGCCGCGGTGCTCCCGCCCCTCTCCGGCTCCTCCCGCATCCCCCCGGCTCCTCCCGCATCCCCCCGGCTCCTCCCGCATCCCCGGCCCCGCCGCCGCCGCCGCCGCCGCCGCTCGGAGCAGGTAGGGCCGCGCCGGGGAGCGGAGGGAGCGGGGGGCTCTGCTGGGCTCGTCCCGGGGTTTCCCCGCTAAAAAATGATATTTTCTATTTAATTGTAGGTTTGTGTATCCGTAATTTCCCCTCCCGGGGGAGATGCGGGTCCCGCTCGCGTTCCCGGAGCTCCCTAAAAGCTGCGGCTCGTCCTGGTGCTGCTCCAGAGCACCGGGAACCCCAAAAGCGGGGGCGGAACGCGGGGCTGCCCCTTCCCAAGGCACGCAGAGGGGTCGGGGGTCTCGGAATGGCCCCTCGGGCCGCGGGCAGCGGGAATTTGGGGGGTTTGGAACAAGGAAATGGTGCCCGGGGAACGGTGAAGTTGGGTAAAGGGGAAAAGGGGGGGTTGGGGTCCTGTCCCCTCCCGGCGGGGCAGGGGAAGGGACAGGGATGGGGACAGGGGGATAGAAATAGGGAAGGGATGGGGATCACAGAATCCTGGAATGGTTTTGGTCTCGGTTTTTGGTTTTGCACCCTCTGGTTTTGGACCCCCCTGCCCTGGGCAGGGATGCCACCCTATGGATCAGTGGCTGGGGACAGGGACGGGGACAGGGACAGGGACAGGGACAGGGACAGGGACAGGGACAGGGACAGGGACAGGCCAGCCGGGGTGTGAGGCTGAGCAGGGTCGGCTCAATCCCAGCCCTAAAACCGCACGGGTTTAGGGGCAGGAGGCTCTTGTGAGGATGCTGGCGGGATCTTGGATCCCTGCGCTCCTGCAGATCCCAAACCCGCGGGAATGCTCCTGGATCACAAACTCCAGAGGTTTGGGAGCTGCTCCCCGTGGGCGAGGGAGCTCCATCGCCCCCCTGCTCGTGTGTGTGAGGCCGAGCACGGCCGGGATTGTTCCCGGGATCTGGGCCCGGCTCAGAGCGTGCCCAGGAAAATCGATCCTTCCTTCCCAGAGCGGCAGGGATGGGATCACAGGGAGCTGTGGGATGGGGAACTTGCCTGGAGCCCGGATCTCCCTGGAAAATCCATCCTTCCTTCCCAGAGCAGGAGGGACAGGGAGCTGTGGGGTGAGGGAACCTGCCTGTCCCGGATTTCCCGGGATAACCGCCCTGGCCAGGCACCTGCCCCACCTCCTCGCCTTGGGAGCACCCTCTGAAATTCCAGAGGAGGCTGGGATGCACTGGGATCCACTGGGATCCACTGGGATGCATTGGGATCTACTGGGATCCACTGGGATTCACCAGGATGGACTGGGATGCACAGGGATTCACTGGGATTCATTGGGATTCATTGGGATTCACCGGGATTCACTGGGATTCACTGGGATGCACTGGGATGCACTGGGATTCCCTGGGATGCACAGGGATGCACTGGGATCCACTGGGATTCCCTGGGATCCACTGGGATGTGCCAGCCAGAGCACAGGGATACCCCAGCACGGGAAGGGCTGTGCAAGGCCGGGGACTGGAAGGGCGTGGGGACCCCTGCAGGGGCAGCAGCATTCCCAGCCCCATCCCGCAGCATTCCCAGCCCCATCCCGCAGCATTCCCAGCCCCATCCCGCTTTCCCGTGCCTGTGTCCGGCCTGCGGCGTGTCCTTGGGAACGTGGGAACGACACGGGAACGACACGGGAACGACACGGGAACGACACGGGAATCCTGTGGGATGAGCAGCCCCAGCAGGTGCTTCCCATTCCAGACTGGGATGCACCTGGTGAGGATTATGGGGCCCCAAAAGGGTTTGGGGTGCACCCTGGGGTGATCCCAGTCCCTCCTGCATCCCTGGGATGATCCCTGTCCTCCCTGAATCCCTTTTTTTTGCTTCCAGAGGGTTGGATTTGCTGGATTTGGGGTTGATGGATGCGTTTGTGGCTCCGGGAATGAAACCCTCTGGGGATTGTTTGATTTTTATTTTTATTTTTTTTTCCCCATGATTTTTGAGACCCGGCTCCCTTTTGGGACTTGCGATTTCCAACTGGGGTGGGAATTCCGAGTTTCCCCTCCGTCCCAGGGTGATCCATGTGCTCCCTGCATCCCGGCACTTCCCCTGATGGAGCATCTGGCTCCGGGAGAGGCGCCCCATGGCAACAGGGAAGGGGCTGGAGCGTTTTCCATGGATACAGCAGCGGGATCCATCCCCCGGGGCCGCCCTGCAGCGCCGGGATCAGGGGTGGGCAGCGCGGGCGATCCCAAATCGATCCCAAATCCCGCTGCTGCTTCCCAGAGCATCCCGGGATGCTTCCCGAGCCGTGCTCCACACGGAGCAGCTCTCGGGGGCGGTTTTGGGGTGGGTTTAGGGTGATTTGGGGTGTTTTTAAGGCGTTTTGGTGGTGATTTAGGGGGCGTTTTTAGGATGGTTTTGGGGCGGGTTTGGGGCATTTTTTGGAGTGTTTTTGCGGCGTTTTGGGGTGTTTTATGGGGTGTTTTGGGGGTGTTTTATGGAGTGGTTTTGGGGTGTTTTATGGGGTGTTTTGGGGGTGTTTTATGGAGTGGTTTTGGGGTATTTTGGGGGCCGTTTGGGGGCATTTTTAGGGCTCCAGCCCCTCCTGTCCCCGCTGCCCCTCCTGTCCCCTGTGCCGCCGCTGCCGGGTGGGTGGCAGGGAGGAAGCTGAGATTTGCATAGGACACAGGTGGTGGCATCGGGGACAGCGCGACGCCACCTCCAGCGTCCCCCGGGGGTGGCCCGGCCCCCCGGAACCCCGGCCCCGGGGGGGTGAGAGATTCCGAAATCCGGGCGTGGGTGTGACACGGGGACAGGGACAGGAGGCGGCTCCGGGGTCGGGGTGGGGTCTGGGGACACTGTGGGGACACTGTGGGGACACCGTGGGGTCCCATGGGGCCAGGAGTAGGGGTGTCACAGAGGGGCGATCTGTCAGCCCCCCATCCCACCCTGGTCCCCTTGTCCCCTCCGTTGTCCCCATCACAGACACAGCTCCAGGAGATGCCCTCCCTCAGCCCCACACTTGTCCCCTCCACTGTCCCCAAATGTCCCCAGGTGCATCCCCCTCTCTGCCCCTCCCTGGTCCTTTTGTCCCCTCCACTGTCCCCAGTTGTCCCCATCACAGACTCGGTGCCAGGAGGTGCCTCTCCACCTCTGTGCCACCCTTGTCCCCTCCGCTGTCCCCAAATGTCCCTATCACAGACCCAGCTCCGGGAGGTGCCTCCCACCTTCAGCCCCACCATGGTCCCCTCCATTGTCCCCAGTTGTCCCCAAGGGACTCAGCTCCAGGAGGTGCCCCCCACCTTCAGCCCCACCCTGGTCCCCTTGTCCCCTCCGCTGTCCCCATCACACTCTTGGTGCCTCCAGCTTCTCCCCCTCTTTTGCCCCCACTTGGGATTCCCTCATCCCAAACCTTTCCAGGGCAGGATTTCCTCCCCAGGGTGCAAATCCACGGAAAACCCTGGAAGAGCCTCTGGCACGGTCCAGCTGCACACCCTGCCTCCTCCAGAGAGCTGGGACCGCGCTGGGCTGGGCTGTCCAGAGGACAAAAATCAGCTGGAAAGGCAGGAAAATCCTCCAAAACAGGTCGGAAGCAGAGCTGGATGGTTGGGATGAAATCCAGGCCTTTCCTGCTGCTCTCCCAAAAAATCCTGCTGGCAGCTCCTGCTGTGGGGATCCAGCTCCAAACCCCCTCTGGAAAACTGGGAGTGCCACCCCCGGAGGTTTGGGGTTCAGCTTTTTGTCCAAAAAGTGGGGAATGGGAAGGGAGATACCTGGGAAAGTCAGCTGGGATGGGATTCGGGGGAAATCCGGCCTCTTTTGCTTCCAGAGGGTTGGATTTGCTGGATTTGGGGTTGATGGATGGGTTTGAATCAGGAATGAATCAGTCTGGAAGTTGTTTTGTTCTTTCCGTGGCCTTTCAGGCCAGGTTCCCTTTTGGGATTTCCAGTTCCAAACTGGGATGGGAATTCTGAGCTTCCCCCATGTCCAAACATGGAGACCGATCCCAAAGGGCTTTCCATGGGGAATGTCACCCAAAATTCCCCATTTCCCTCCTGAGAGCTTTTTTTTGGAATGGAGGGGAGCGGATCCCGCTTTTCCTGGAGCTGCTGGGATCCTTGGGAACACACTGCCCCAAGGATCTGCCACGGGATCCAGGGATCTGCCATGGGATCCTGCCAGGTTTCCTGGGATCAGGGTGGGCACAGCGTGGCACCAGAGCCCCCTTTAACGATGGCACCATTGAAATTCCCATTAAATTCCCATTAAAATTCCCATTAAACCCCTGGAGTGGGAAGCTCTGACCGAGCATCACTTCCAGCTCCTGGACCAGCACCTGGAGGGCGATTTTGGGGCTTTTCCACGGGATTTTCCAAATCCTTGCTCCTTCTGGGAAGGGAAGGGGACTGAGCCGCCTGCTCACGGTGTCCCCAAGCCAGGTGACATCCCCTGGTGGCAGTCAGAGCCCTCAGCAGGGCTCTGTGGGGTCGAACCACTTCCCACCCCATTCCCACCCCATTCCCACCCCATTCCCACCCCGTTCCCGCGGCAATCCCAGCCCCACACGCGCTCCGAGCTCCAGCGGGATGCTGATGTTTGTCTTGGACACCAGCACGGAGCTGTGGCTTCGTCAGCCACAAAATTCAGTCGGGAGTTTATTGCCTTTGGGTTAAAAGCAGATTTTCCTCTGTTCGCCTTCTAGCTTTTGGGATTTCTGCTTTTCCAGGAAAAAGCCACAGCTGCCATCAGGGCCCGAGATGCCAGGGAAGGGAACATTCCCAACCTCTCAGCCACCCCTGGAGCCACTTTTTCCAGCTGGAAAGCACCAAAATCCCTGGATGAGCTGGTGCTGGGGGGCTGAGAGGGACCCGGGAAGGGACAAATCCTGCGGGAATTGTGGAGCTCATTAGGAACCATCTGGTCCCGCAGAGCTCGGGGGCAGGGGGGCCCTTGGAGGGGGCAACGTGTCCTGGGGGGTGACAAAAAACCCCCAGGACCGGCCAGGGGACACCCTGGGCTGGAGGGAGGCGGCCACTGGTCACTGGGGTGGGGTGTGGGGGGCACTTGTGGGGCTGGGGGAGGTGCCAGGCCTCTCCTGGCTCTGGTGTTTTGGGATTTAGGATTTTCCTGCTTTCCCCAAAATGGGTGTGGTGATGCCCAGAGCTGCCAGTAAAATATTTGTCATTATTGGGAAGGGGGAGTGGCCCCTTTTTACCCTAAATTGGGGCATCAACAGAGCCCTGTGTGGGGCAGAGGAGAGCCTGGGGGGGCACTGGAGCCAGACCTGGCCTGACCCCAAAAACAGGAGATCCCATGAGCCAAACCCGTCCAAAACCCCAAAAACTGAAGGTCCCATGAGCCAGATCTGCCCAGAACCCTAAAACCTGAGGTGCCTGCTGGTGATTTTTAGAGCTGAGCAGTGCCTGGGTGGGTGCTGGGGAATATCCATGAAATCCAGAAATTTCCTGGCTCTTCCAGGCCATTCCCAGTTCCCCCTCCTGAAATAAGGTTTGGAGATGGGAGCTGCCCCCTCAGCACCCTCATCCCTTCCTTTCCCATCTCTTCTTTTCCATTCTGTCTTAAAAATCCCTGGATTTGCTGGCAGGGGCTGATTTTTTGCCTCAAATCATTGATAATTTTTATAAAATCACCGTGCTGGGGCAGCCTCGTGGGGTTTGGGGTGGCTCAGCTGCTGATCCCGCTGCCCTCCCCAAATCTGGGGCTGATTTTGTCCTTGGGGAAAAAATTTGGGATTCCAGCTCAGCCCCTGCCCTGCCTGGTGTCCGTGGGCTCCTGGGGAAGGGGAAGCAGCAGCAGCTGCAGCCAAATCTTTATTTTTACCCCCTGGCCCTGCTGGGCCCCCGCGCGTTTCCCTTTTTCCAGGCACACAGGAAGGGCTGAGCCAGCAGCTGCCAGCTCGGCCTTCCTTATCCGGGATATTCCAGAAGGATGGGAAAGGGCCTTGGGATATTCCACCCCACCCCTGCCATGGGCAGGGACACCTTCCATGATCCCAGGGTGCTCCAACCCGGCCCTGGACACTCCCAGGGATGGGGCAGCCACAGCTTCTGTGGGAATTTGCAAGCTGGGAATGAGTCAGGAATCCTGAATTTGGGATTTTTTATGGAATCCTGGAATGGTTTGGGTTGGAAGGGATCATCCAATCCCATGGGCAGGGACACCTCCCACTATCCCATGGTGCCATTTTATCCATTTTATCCACTGTCCAACCTGGCCTGGGACACTGCCAGGGATGGGGCAGCCACAGCTCCTCTGGGAATTCCATCCCAACCCCTCCCCACCCTCACAGCCAAGAATTCCTTCCCGACAGCCCATCTAAATCTCCACTTTTCCAGTGGGAACCCATTCCGTGTCCCTCTCCAAAATCCCTCTCCAGCTCTCTGGGAGCCCTCTCCATCCACCAACCTTCCCCTCCCACGCACTCATCCCTCATTTCCCCATTCCCAGCATCCATGGACACCCATCCCTCAATCCCTCACCTTTCCCCATCCCAGCATCCATGGACACCCATCCATCAGTCCCTCACCTTTCCCCATCCCAGCCATCCATGGCTGCCATCCATTAACCCCACGCTTTCCCGGTCCCCAGGAGGCCGGAGCAGCAGGATGCCGTTCTCCTGACCCCGATCCCGGCAGGATGTCGGGCCCGCGCGGCCCCGGCGAGCAGTGGCCGGCGCTGGAGTCGGTGGGGCTGAGCCGCAAGGAGCTGGCGCTGGCCGAGGCGCTGCAGATGGAATACGACGCCTTGTCGCGGCTCCGCCAGGACAAGGAGGAGAGCCGGGCCAGGAAGGAGCAGCTCCAGGAGCGTTCCCTCATCTCCTGGGATGACCCCGTGGACAGGAACGGCTGCGCTGGCATCAAAGCGGCGCGGGGGCTCTCCGGCTCCGACCCCACGCTCAGCTACAACGTCCCCGCTGGCCCCGAGGGTCCCCAAGCACCGCCCGGGCCCAGCCCGCCCCGGCCGGAGCCGCAGCCCTGGAAGGGCCCCCTGAGCGGGGATTACCTGTTCATCTTCGAGGGCTCGCAGCGGGATTTCCTCGGGGAGCCCCTCAACGGCTCTGAGCCCCACAACGGCGGCGGTTCCCCCAAAAAGCTCTCGCCGCCCCCGCTGCCCCCCCGGCACCCGCTGTGGGGCTGTCCCGAGGGCGGCCAGCGCTCGGGGAAGGCGTCCCCGCTGTCCCCCAAGGGCCAGGGCCAGCCCAGGGACATCAACATGTTCTCGGTGGCTCAGGACAAGCTTTTGGGGCGCCGCATCTCCCAGGAGGATCCCTACGGCGTGGACGCCATCACCTGCCTCAACCTCAAGTCCACCTACGAGTCCGAGGTGCTGCGGGAAGCGTCCCGGGGCTGGAAGGAAGGCAGGAGCATCCTGGAGAAGGAATCCAGCGGGAAGCCAGTGGCACGGAGCAAGACCATGCCCCCCCAGGTGCCCCCGCGCACCTACGGAGCCCGCGCGGGCAACAGGAAGAACCTGGCGGCCAACAGGAACCGCAGGATCTCCGTGGAGCCGGTGAGAGGCTTCCCGCCGCTGGAGTTGGAATTGGGGTGGGGATGGAGCTGGGAATTCCCCGTGGGGGTGTGGGCCCTGGGAGTGGCCCCCAGCTGACGGGCTCGTGCCCTGCCCCACAGGTGGCTCCCCGGCCGCACTCCTTGGCCAATGGCTACGAGCTCTTCGAGGTGTCCGAGGAGCGGGACGAGGAGGTGGCCGCCTTCTGTCACATGCTGGATGTGTGAGTACCCAAAACATCCCCAAAACAACCCAAATGAGCTTCAGGGCCACCCCAAGGGGATTCAGGGCCACCAAAAGGGGCTGCAGGGCCACCAAAAGGGGCTACTCCAGAGGGTGCTGAGCCCCTGTGGTGCCAAAAGCGGATTCAAGGCCACCCAGGTGATTTTGGGGGCAGGGGGGACACCCCCCAAATGCAGCAGGATCCCTGAGCCATCCCTGCTCCCACAGGCTGCGCTCCAGCTCCGGCACCAAGAATTACTCCGGGACGGGCTTGGTGTGGAACGCCGTGAACCTGAGCCCGGAGCAGCTGGGCCACGGCGTCAGCCTGAAGGTGACCGTGGTGTGTGACAGCCTGAGGGAGCCGCTCACCTTCACCTGTGACTGTGAGTGCCGGCCGAGCCTGGGGAAAAGATGGAATTCCCTCATTCCCTCCATTCCCACTGTTCCCGTCATTCCCGCCGTTCCCGCCTTTCCCACTACGCCATTCCTGCCACTCCTGCCTTTCCCGCCATTCCCACTATTGCTGCTATTCCCACCATTCCCACTAATTGCACCATTCCCACCGTTCCCTCCATTCCCACAATTCCTTCCTTTCCCACCACTCCTGCCATTCCCGCTATTGCTGCCATTCCCGCCATTCCCACCTTTCCTGCCACTCNCCACCTTTCCTGCCACTCCCATTGTTCTCTCCATTCCCGCCATTCCTGTCATTCCCACCTTTCCCTCTACTCCCATGATTCCTTCCATTCCCACCATTCCCACCTTTCCTGCCACTCCCACCATTCCCGCCATTCCCACCTTTCCCGCCTTTCCCGCCATTCCATTCCCGCCTTTCCCGCCATTCCCGCCTTTCCCGCCATTCCCGCCATTCCATTCCCGCCTTTCCCGCCGTTCCCAAGGACCCACGGGCCGCTCGCTGTCCCCGCAGGCTCCTCCACCGTGGACCTGCTCATTTACCAGGCGCTGTGCTACACCCACGACGAGCTCCACGCCGTGGACGTCGGGGATTTCCTGCTCAAAATCTGCGGCCTGGAGGAATTCCTGCAGAAGTGTGTGGCCGGGGGAAAAACGGGGGAAAACGGGGGAAAATGGGGGAAAAAAAATGGAAACCGGGGGGAAACCGGGGGGGAAACCAGGATAAAACAGGGAAAAACCAGGATAAAACAGGGGAAAAAATGGGAAAAACCAGGGGATAAAAGGGAAAAACCAGGGGAAAAAATGGGGAAAAGCCAGGGGGAAAAATGGGGAAAAAATGGGGAAAAAAAGGGGGGGAAAAAAAGGGAAAAAAAAAAAGGAAAAAAATGGGGGAAAAAAATGGGAAAATCCAAGCCAGGCGCTCCAGGGTGTAATGAACACCGAGGGTTGATCCCAGAGAGCACAGCAGGAGCTTCTCCGCTCCTTTTCCTGCCTCTGGAGCTGCTCCTGCCAAAAGCAGCGTGTTGGGAATGTCGTTCCCGGTGGTGTCCATCCCCACGCACCTGGAAAACCAGCTGGGAGCTGCCAAAAATGCTTTTTGGAGGAGAATTCCGTAAAAGCCGTGTCAGGGAGCAGAGCCTGGCTTCTCCCAGCCCTGGATAAATCCCGGGAGAAGGTGGGAGAGGGATGTGAGGGGCTCAGGAACAGCAGGGAAGAGGCAGGGATGGGTAGAGTGGGTCCCATCCCTCCGTGCCTCGCTGCCTCTCCTGGAGGAATTCTGGTTTTCCGGGCGTGTTTGGAGGTTTGGGAGAGCTCTCTGCAGAGGGAGAAGCAGCGGCCACGGCATTCCCGGCCTTTCCCGGGGCTGGAGCCAGCTCCTGCTGCTGGAGAGCTGCCCTGGAGCCGGCCCTGCCGCGGGAACTCGGCGGGAGCTGAGCCACGGGAGCCGCTGGACCGGGACCTAAAGGGACTCCTGGGAATGGTTGGGACCAGGAGAGGCTCTGAGGGAGCCCAGAGCTGCTGCTGGCACTCAGAGGGGCTTCAGGGCCACCCAGAGGGGCTTCAGGGCCACCCAGAGGGGCTTCAGGGCCACCAAAAAGGGCTTCAGGGACACCAAAAAGGGCTGTTCCCAAGGGTGCCAAGCCCTTGTGGTGCCAAAAGGGGCTTCAAGGCCACCAAAGGGGATTCAGGGCCACCAAAAGGGGATTCAGGGCCACCCAAAGGGGATGCAGGGCCACCCTGAGGGGCTGTTCCCAGGGGTGCCGAGCCCTTGTGGTGCCAAAGATCCCCGTGCGGATGTGTCCAGGTGTGTCCAGGAGGGCACAGCAGCCCTGGGGGGCTCGGAGCTGCCAGGGCTGGATCCATCCAGCTGTGGGCCGGTGTTCCCAAAGGAATGATCCCCTTTTCCAGCAGGGAGCAGCCCCTGGGCACGGAGCAGACCCCAAAGGACATTTCCCGGTTCCTCTGGGACACAAAGCCCCTTTTGTGGCCGATCTTTTCTTCCCACGTCTTCCCGTGGCCGAGGAGATGCTGGCAGTGCCAAAAGCCTCCCTGCGGAGCCGGGCAGGCCCTGGAGCTCTGCTCGGCATCCCGAGCTGCTGCCACGGGATTCCCGAGGGATTTATCCCGGCCTCAGTCGGCTCCTTCTGCCCAGAGCCAGCCAAGGAAGCAGGGCTGGAGGGGTCCTGCTCGGGCTGGGGGGGTCTGGATGGGGGAGTCAGGATGTCACTCCCAGCTCCAGGGTTCCTTCTTGTCATTCCCAGCTCCAGAATTCCCCCTGTCACTCTCAGCTCCACGGCTCTCCCTGTCATTCCCAGCTCCAGGGCTCTCCCTGTCATTCCCAGCTCNAGCTCTGCTCGGCATCCCGAGCTGCTGCCACGGGATTCCCGAGGGATTTATCCCGGCCTCAGTCGGCTCCTTCTGCCCAGAGCCAGCCAAGGAAGCAGGGCTGGAGGGGTCCTGCTCGGGCTGGGGGGGTCTGGATGGGGGAGTCAGGATGTCACTCCCAGCTCCAGGGTTCCTTCTTGTCATTCCCAGCTCCAGAATTCCCCCTGTCACTCTCAGCTCCACAGCTCTCCCTGTCATTCCCAGCTTCAGGGCTCTCCCTGTCATTCCCAGCTCCAGAATTCCCCGTCATTCCCAGCTCCAGGGTAATCCCCGTCATTCCCAGCTCCAAAATTCACCCCAATCCCTCTCTGAGATCCATGCCCTGCTTCCCACGAATCCCTGGGCAGGTCCTGGCAGGCCGGGCCCGGCTCTGGAGGGGAAGGAGGGAAAACAATTCCTCATTCTCTGCATTTCCTGGTGCCACAAAGGTCCCTGTGCAGGCAGCCAAGGCTGCCTGGGTGTGGGATATCGGGATGGGGCACTCAGGAGGGATTTTGGGGGCACTCCAGGCGGGATTTTGGGGCACCCAGGCGGGATTTTGGGGTGTGGAGTGAGCGTGTGGAGCTCTCCCTGCACGTTTGGCAGGCACGAGCTCACCCAGCCCTGCAGGAATTTCAGCCTGGCTGCGAGCCCATCCCAAGGGTGCTTGGCTGGGGGATGCCAGGTGGGATTTCGGGGTACCCAGGTGGGATTTTGGGGTGTGGGATGAGCCTGTGGGGCTGTCCCTTCATGTTGGACAGGCACAAGCTCACCCAGCCCTGCAGGAAGTCCGGCCTCGCTGGGAACCCCAGCCAAGGCTGCCTGGCCATGGGATTTTGGGACACCCCAGGCGGGATTTTGGGGCACCCAGGCGGGATTTTGGGGTGTGGGGTGAGCGTGTGGCCCTGTCCCCACAGCACGCACGCGCTGGGCAGCCACGAGCACATCCAGCACTGCAGGAAGTTCGACATCGACATCCGGCTGCAGCTGCTCAGGAGGAAGGGCGTGCGCAGTGACCTGGCCCGCACGGTGGGTGTCACCTCCCTGGGACACTGAGAGTGCAGTGTCACCTCCCTGGGACACCGGAGGGGTGGTGTCACCTCCCTGGGACACCTGGGGGTGGTGTCACCTCCCGCTCAGCCTCTGTGTGTCCCCAGGCCAGCGATGACCAGAGCCCGTCCACCCTCAACCACCACATCCACCTGCAGGAGCGGCCCATCAAACAGACCATCAGCAGGTAGGGCTGGGGACACGGTGGTACTGTCCCCAGTTCCCACCTGGTGAGGGACACGGTGGCATTGTCCCCACATGCCCACCCAGGGCAGAACAAGGTGGTACTGTCCCCAGTTCCCACCTGGTGAGGGACACGGTGGCACTGTCTCCACATGAGGGGCACACGGCGGCACTGTCCCCATGTGCCCACCCAGGGAAACTGTCCCCACGTGTCCCCCGGGCGGGGCTGAGCGCTGTCCCCTGTCCCCCAGGCAGGCCCTGAGTCTCCTCTTCGACACCTTCCACAACGAGGTGGACGCGTTCCTGGCGGCCGAGGTGAGGCCAGCGAGGGTTTGGGGGGTTTTGGGGGGTTTTGGGGTCACCTTGCCTTTGCTGTGGATTCTCCCCTCTTTTCCTCGTGGGATTCTGTGTCAAAGAAGGGCCGGGAATCCTGGAATATCCGGAGCGGGAAGGGATCCATGGGAATTATCAATCCCAACACGTGGCCCTGCACAGACACCCCAAAATCCCACCCTGGGCACCCCTGGGAGCGTTTTCCAAACTCTCCTGGAGCTCTGGCCATGCCCATTCCCAGGGGAGCCTTTCCCAATGCCCACCACGCCCGCAGAGGGAGGACTGGTTTGAGATAAAGAGATAAAGAAAATGGCCCCGCCCAGTTTTATCAGGTGGCCAATTAACAGCAGCTAATTGCCCCACCCCTGACGGAGCACACACCCCCTGCACGTCTTGTAACCTGAGACAGTGGGGCTGGTCTGCCTCTGGGAATCTGGTGGGGAAAAAGGCTGATCCTCTGGGAATCCATTGGAAAAAAGGCTGATCCTCTGGGAATCCAGTGGGAAAAGGCTGATCCTCTGGGAATCTGGTGGGAAAAGGCTGATCCTCTGGGAATCCGGTGGGGAAAAGGCTGATCCTCTGGGAATATAGTGGGGGAAAAGGCTGATCCTCTGGGAATCCATTGGAAAAAAGGCTGATCCTCTGGGAATCCAGTGGGGAAAAGGTGGATCCTCTGGGAATCCATTGGAAAAAAGTCTGATCTGGTGGGAATCCGATGGGGAAAAGGCTGATCTGGTGGGAATCCAGTGGGAAAAGGCTGTCTGTGGCATTCCACACCTCAGGTTACACCCAGGTGGGACTGCTTGGCTCCTCCCCCTGGGCGGAGCATCCCACAAGGGGATGATGTCATTCCATGGGTGAGACTCAATGGCCCCTTAACAGAAGATGTCTCCCCGGAGGGAGAACTGGTTTGAGATAAAGAAAATGGCCCCGCCCGGTTTTATCAGCTGGCCAATTAACAGCAGCTAATTGCCCCACCCCTGACAGAGCACACACATGGTGCCTTTCCAGCCCAGGGCAGGTCCCACTCCCGCCCCTGTCCCCTGCAGGGCGATGTCCCGCTGAAGGCCGAGCGGGTGATCCAGTCGGTCATGGCCATCTGCAACGCCCTGGCGGCCGTGGAATCCCAGGAGATCACGGCTGCCCTCAACCAGATGCCGCCCTGCCCGTCCCGCATGCAGCCCAAAATCCAGAAGGTGAGCCACGTGTGAGAAACCGCGTTCGTCTTTCTGGTAAAATGCAGAGGTTTAATAAAGTCAAGTTTTATGGCTGGGTGCTTGCCATTCACTTATTATTTTTGGAGACACTTTTAAAATTTTTTTTTAATTGTATCACCTTATTGCATATTTATAAATTATTATTTATATTTAAACTTTTTTATATATTACTTTATATATTT
>VZSE01007648.1:1688689-1743822 GCA_013398275.1 Promerops cafer | reverse complement strand
GGCCGCCCCGCCTCGCCCCGCTCCGGCCCGTCGCACGCGTGCGGGCCTGGGCCTCGCTCTCTCGCTCTGCTCGGCACCGCCGCCGCACCCCTAGGCGAGGCGTGTTCCGTCCTCCCCCGCCTGGCCCCGGGGCGGCAGCGAGCGGCTCGGATCCTCCGAGAGAGCCGGGGCAGTCCTTCCTGTCCTTCCTAGGCAGCGGCTGAGCACGCCTGAGCCCTGCGGGCCCCGCCGGGGCTGACTGGGACTGGGCTCCAGGATCGGGAGAGGATGAGATCTCGCATAACGGAGTATGCGAAATACGAATCTTTGAGCACAGCTTTCCTGACTCTGGAGCGCGACTCCCGGGCTTGGTGCGCTCTGCCGTAGGTGTGCCTTCCCCGTTGTCACGTCGGCGCTCCCAGTCGGTGTGTCGCGTGGTGCCGGGGCCTGACATCGGCACACTTGGGGAGTCTCACTGCTGCTTTTCTCCAGAGATCACTTGGTGTTCCATGGCCAGATTTTGCACGTGTAGAAACAAAACTATGGCCGTTTGTTCCAGACCTTTGCCCTCCCCAACAGCTGCAGTTGACAGCTGGCCTTGCCGAGTTCTGGGCAAAAGGCAGGGTCCCCCAGCCGCTATGTGCACCAAGCGGCCTGCGTGTGCCTGGCTGCCTCTGGCCAGAGGGTGCCAGAGGTCCCACACATTTGCAAGTTACTTTCTGTAGGTTTAGTACACCCAGAACACGCTGGAGTGGTTGTGCAGCCAATACAGGCCACTCAGCATGCCTGTCTGTGCTTCCAAGCCATTTTGTGCTTGTAAAGTTGTATCAATTTTGTGTTTTAAACAATAGTGATCATAATGTTGTTGGGCACAGTAGCTCATGTATTAAACCCATTTTTTCTGATACACATTTTAGTTCTTACGAACCACTAGTAATAGAGATCCATACTTCTTATGTTAATGGGTTTTGTTGCTTTTGCAAGTTATGACACATCAGTAATATACTCTGAACATAAAAATTGTGTCTGCATTTTTCAATGTTAAATGTACAAGCAGAGTTTTCTAGATGCATAGTTTTAAAAAGTCATGTGCACAGTTTTAAAGTAAAGCTGCATAAAATAAAGTTGCAACTGTAATGCAAAGTAAGCAGTTTCCTTGTTCATCATAAGTACTGGGTTAGCTGAGTGAGAAGCTCATTCTGCAGTTAACATATGTTAATTTCTCACTTCATGTCTACCAACTATGATTCTCCACAGGAAAAGAAAATTAGCGTAAGTGTAGCCTAATCACCAGAGTATTTTTATCAATTTAAAATAGACTGGAAATCCAATACCTCTTTATCTCTTTTAGACTGTGTTACAGTTTGCAAGGCACTGTGATACATGTATTAATTTTGATCTGCATGTTACTTTAAACACTGGGTTCACATATGTTACAATGTAATGAATCCATAGTGATGCAGCATATTATACTGACAAATGTACTGTATACTGTCAGGCAATAGAAAAACAGCTGAAGATCTGTGGCTATAAGAGCAATGTGGATGTCGTAGCACTGTATCTGGCTAGACAGTAAGTAAAATGTTTCTTTTGACTTTTACTAAAAGTAGAGCACGCAGTAAATGGTAATCTTTCATAGTGCTTCCTGTATCAGGAACTCTGAACATCATTTAAATGTGAAATACCAGTAAATGATATTCTGTACGTAGTCCATACATGTTGTGAATGAAGAAATGGTGAAGTGCACTGACACACAGCAGCACTGTGCTCACAGCTAGCAGCCTCACCCCTAGGTACACAGTCTGTCTCCAGCAACCCCGAGTTGCTTGAGGGTCTGTGAGTTCACAGAGTTGTACATGAATTTCTGCCACGGGGAGCAGAAGAGTGAGACTTGATGGGCTGATCTCTGCCTGTTCTAACAGGCTCGTAAGGCTGGGTGGAAGGAGTATCAAGAAGGCAAATGAAAGAACATGAGACCTGCCCAGTCTAAGAACTGCCAAATTTCTGACCTCCCTGAAGAAATGTGTTACTGCAATGGCAAAACTCAGTGGTACCACCTTTGAAATTACATGCATCTGTACTGCTAAGAACTGAAGGGAGGGCAGGGCAACATGAAGTGAATACAAGCACAAGAACACTTACTTTGGGCAGGCAGTACTGATGAGAGAGCTGATCTCCTCTGAGAGCTTAATGAAACAGCTTCAGATGTAGGGCAGATGAGGAGAAGATGTGCTGAGTGAAGGAAGGCAAACTTTCATGAACCTGTGGGTGATCTAGGTTGATAGTGGTGTATGTTGTAGTATGAACATGCTGAGAGGCTGCCATAGAGAGATGGATACATGACAGGACATACTTCAAAGTTTTGGGAAAGCGTGCTTTGAATTTCTGGCCAGGGCACAATTCCAAGTGTTGCATACCTGTCTGCAGCCTCACAACTGCATCTATTGCTCACATGGTTGATACCATATAGAAAAACTAATGTAGGGACAAGGGGGATTAGTTAGGGACTAACTAATAATTCAGGGACAAGGTTTTCAAGGTCTCTTGGTCCAATGAGTAAAATAAAAATTGTTAAGGGATTAAGGGATTTCAGTGTTGTCTAGTCTGTTTTTAAGTGGAAATTACATTGTCTTGAAAATCTAAATGTGCTCACTAATATGTTTAAATTCCTTATCACATCTCCTGATTTACACAGAGAAAGTATTTGATGCTTTGTGAGATAAAACATATAGTTACTGTCAATTTTTTTTAAAATGTGCATTTTAGAAAGAAGAAAATAGGTAAAATTTAAGGGAGAAGTTTAAATAATGAGAAAATTACAAGGTGTATATATACATACTTTCTAAACAATACAATTATTATACCACTCATGTAAAGAATTAAGACTGTGTATACAGTCTTAATTGGTATATTTTCTGTTTTTAAATGCTTGAGTGTGTGCCCTCACTGGCTTTCAAGTATTTTTTTGGTATAGAATAAAAAGAAATGCCCACATGGCAGATACATAAGTGATCTGTCTTCCCATTAAACCATTTTGGTAAGGATGATGCAAGATGGATTCTTTCATGATTGGATAGAAGTGAACTCTTTTTATTCTGTATCAGTTTATATAAACTTGAACCCCAGCCAAGCTCAGTATCAGATCATGCCTCCTTTACTGTTGGTTTGACATATTTTTCTGCTAGCTGAAATAAGAAAATGGAAAAAAAATTAAAGTCAATCAAATAAGAGGGAATGAGTCTATATTTTTAAACAACAACTATTAAAAGGACATGAAACAATGTATTTTAGATACTGAAAGCTGTCATCCCAGGAAAACTGATTAACTCAGCAGTAGGTAGAAAAAGAGTGCTGCAGGCCAAAAAGAATCAGTTTATAAAAGACGTACAAAGTCTGGAAGGCATCTAGAAAAGGACAGGCTCTTTTAAAATGTTAGAGGAATTAAGCTCTACCTGGGGCAAATTAAATGCCTTAATATGAAAAAAAAAACCAAACCCAAAAACAAAAACCAAAAAACCAAGAGATTGAGGCTTGGAGATAGTCAAGATGAGGCTGTTACTAGACAGGGAGTAAAGCCAATTAAATGTAAAGCTATAAACTAGTTACAGAGTGGCAGTGACCAAGAATATAAGAAATGTTGGCTTTGCTAGCTAAAATGTAGTTCAGGGATGCATAGGAGAATTAGATAAGAGCTCTGTAGAAGCTCTCTATGTCCTGTCAATAGCCATCTCCTTGTCCCTGCTACTTGCAGTAATGTGTTTTTCTGTTACTTGTGACAGTAGACACATTAAGTATGTATTTGCAGGGTTAGTTTTTATGGCTTATCTGAAGAAGGCAAATAAACAGTTTAAAGTAATAACATGAGAGGATAATCTGATTTTCAGTAATACAAGGGACTAAAAGTACAGCACCTCAGCTTTGTAGGGTTTGCTCTTGACAGACTTTTCATTTGCAAATCAAGATGAGAAAAGGCTTCCACCCTACCTTTGTCTGTACCTGGAGGGTGTGTTGGAAAAAAACAATCCAACAAATAAAAAGACGACATGGAAAGATAGAGACCAGACTTCACAGCTGGAAAACAAACACACCTTTAGCCTGATGATGGGAGGTTAATTTTTGTCAGTCCTGTTACTTTCTGAAGCACTAGCCTTCATCTTGCAACACATTAAAATCCACAAGGAAATTTTTATTATGGCAATTAAAAGTTGTCAGGTAAAAGTAATCTATATTTTTTCTAGTGGAAATTAAGAACATTTATTTATAGCAATGAAAATAAAGAAGAGCAATTAGTTAAAATCACTTGGCAGCTCACTAGTATTTTCTGGTCAGTAGGTAATTTTTTATTTATAGTACACTAGCAACCTCAAAGTGCCAGATCCACAATTAAACATAAAACCATACTAGCACGTGGGAGATCATTTCAGCCTTAGTGGATGTACTAAGTTTCTATGAGAATAGGACAGGAGTGGAAAAAAGGCAAAATATTTCAAAAATATAATATATTTTTATTGCAAAATATACACTGATATGAAAAATAATTAAAAATGCACATTGATGTACTTGATGTCTGCCTTCTGTTGGCTTCTCTGGCACTGTGGCTGGACAATCCCTGCTGCACCTTCAAAGCAGTTTTGCTTATAGCTTCATGTCCCCAGGGTGCCAAATTTCTCCTCCTGTGTTCTGAGCAGAATTTCTACAAACAGCAGAGGACATGTGACTCAGACCCATAATTCATGCTGTTATGGAAAAGCAATTAATGTATCACTTATTTTGTTCCTGTTTCTTTACCACCTGCTGCCTTGTTATGTTTGCAGGTGTGCAGAGTGCTTACACTGTCTCTGCCATCTTTTCTTTGTGTCTTTCTCTGCTATAAATTCTAGGGAAGTGTGCCTTTCTAGTTCTAGCATAATATTATTTATGGAAAATTAAAATATTTATAAAATTAGTAAGCACTATTAATGTTAAGAAATTTGTTACTCTTTTTTTTTTTCTTTCACCAGAGGACTAAGAAGTATCCCAAGTCTATCACAGTTTCGCAGATTAAGGTATTTGTGGATTAACAACAATAAGGTAATAAGATACTCCTTTGAAGAGCAGAACAATGCATCTATACTCCCTGATTATTATTTTGTGTTTTTTTTCTAGCATGAAGTATTATATATAGTCAAACCAATAAATTATTTTTAATTTCCCATCTAATTTAACTGTCAAATGTAACAGATTTGAAGAAAACTTTTTTTTTACATTACAGATTATAAGCTAATGTATTTTCCTTTAGATTCACATCAGATTTATAAATTTTGTGTATTTCAGGAGCTGAGGTTTTGTGCTAATTCCTGAGCTCCCAGTGTAGCTAGAGCAGGCAGTTCTTTGAACAGACTGAGGGGTGATGTGGCTGTAGGACAGGAGTGGATTGCAGGAAATGCATGGCTCTTCTTTTATGTTCTTGCAGACATGCATAGTTTATTTCCTGGCAGGCTGGTGGTCGAGGTGAGGCTCCTTTTTGATGTCATGCACACAAGAGTGACATAAAACTCTGTGAAATGAGCTTTTCCCTGTGCACAGGAAGCAGCACTGCAGTTCTAGGGATGACAGGGTATGAATATTTTACTGTACTGTAGTTTAATTGACTTTCACAGCCCAAATTCTTATATCTCCAGAATTGCTTGTTCAGGTAAATAAGTAGATCTGTGAGCAGCAGAAAAAATAAATTTACATTCCATGTCACTTCAGAGCACTGTGTGTATCTGCTGCCCCAGGCTAGCATCAGTTACATGGCATCTTATGTCCAATTCATCAAAAGATCTCTACTTTACAAACTATTTTTGAAAAAAGAAAATGTATAGATATATTAAAATGTTGAACTAAAATCACAGGTATAATAAGGCTTTTCCTTGTATAGCTAAAGGACATTAAAGAAAAAGAAGAAATGGCCTGATGACTAAGCAGAACTGATCTTGCTGATCAAAAAAGATAAATAAATTGGAGTTTTGTACAACTCTCACTTTCCTACCTAAGCAGTAACAAAGCACATTCTTTTATTGTTCTATATAACTTGTGTAGAGAAGTCACTCAGTGGCTTTTCATAGGAAAAGTCTTTCTTAAATGCTTCAATAGGGGGAGCGTATTTTTCTGTACTCAATAATTTTATGAGAAAAAAAATCAAACTTTGTATGATTCTGAAAACTTGCCAAAAATGGGGAAAACCACTGTACAAGGGAGTGGAAAAACTTCTGTGTTATGCTCTTCCTTCCAGGTTTCAGATACTGCTAATGCACAGAGCAAAGCACATTTATTTTGGAGTCAGTGGCAAAATTCAAGGACTGAAATAATTAACAAATTACTTTTCATCACAGAATTCAAAGAGTCAGGAATAAAATTCTGTTTGTTGTTCTTGCATTTCAACTGTAGGATAAAAACTTCAGCACCATTAGTACTACCAGTTTTCAGTGATTATGAAGGTCAGCTTGCTATCCCACTGCAGATACTTTACTTTGCACTTGCACTTGTCAAAAGTGTATTGGAATTGAGCTTCTCTGAACAAGGAGATGTGATTCCATAGGGACTGAAGATAACTCTTTATTGGGAAAACACCCATTCCCATACTGTTTGTTTTTTTTTTTCTGTAACTCTAATTGATTCTCTAAATATGATTAGATGACATTTCTGATAAATAAGAACAAATTTGTGCTCTTTGAACCTGCTGGTGAAAAAATAATTTAAAAACAAGATGCTGGGTTTATTCAAATTATATATTTCAGGAATATTCCTAAACCAACATAGAATTATTATGCTCTACAATTCTAACAATAAAAATTATTTCAAGTATGACTAGAAGGAACAGAAAATGTGGAAACCAGGCATTCAAAGAAATCTGTTCCCAAATACAAATATTAAATCTGCTGTTCAAAAAATTAGGTAAGGCTGTACTGCTTGTATTTGATTTGTAATTAGTATTTCTAATGACGGTTCAGCTGTCAAGAGAATCCTTAAACCAAGAGTCTTAAAAAGAAATATAAGAAACTGCCTGTGGTTAAAGAGTTTTCAAGAGGCCATGTTTATAATTCTCCAACACTACATTGAGTGACATATAACAGTTTGCCTAACTCTAATTTCAGATCCAAGATTTAACCTTCTTGATCAAAAACTATTACTTGACTGAACTGTATCTCAACAATAATGAGCTGACAGATATATCAGGTACCAATCTTCCCTTTTTAAGTTGTTGAGCAGAGGCCTATACTTTCTTTTTTCTGTATTGGCATTGAAATTTATAAAAGTGGATTACAGCAAGTACCTTATTGGTTGAAAGCTCCTATGTATATATAATTAATACATGTTAATTATTAGATATTTAATTTTTCCAGCATACTTGAGTGTCAGTAAGGTGGTCTGTTTCTTCTGGGTAAGGAATGAAATGTCATTCACTTTATGTCAGGCAGTTGTAAAATATTTTTGATCTTACATGACCATATTTAATATTAAGAATTTATAAGCAGAAGTATTTTGCAAAGTTACTGACAAACTTGGTCTATTTTAAAAATGCATCTGTCTTATACTTCTATTTTAGTTTTGCTTGCCCTTGTAGATTAAAATGGCTTTGTCAGGCTTGTAAATTTGTGAATGAACAGGCCAAAGTATAATACATTTCTAAATATTTTACACATTTTAGATGTTAATATTTTGGCTTTTTCTGTCCCTATAAAATGTTGGGATGAGAAATGATGTTGATTAGTTTCTGTGAAATTTCAAGCAAACTTTATCTTTGAAAGACATAAACAGGGATACAAGAGGCAATACAGATGGTAACAAAATATGGGTAAACAGAAGGGTATCATTAGTAGAGAAATATGGATAAAATACTGTATATAATTTGGAAAATGAGATATCTAATCTTGATGTGGTGTGAGGATGTGAACACAGTCTGGATCAAAACAATATTTTGTAAAAGCTTTTTAATACATCAACAATTACTTGAAACAGAACTATTTCCAAAGGAATTCACTATTTATTACTTGTGAGGCAGAGGTAGTATTAGGGATAAACTATTGTTTGTGAGGCAAAGATGGTAATATAAGGTCAAGGTAAAAGAATTGAATTAACCAAAGATTACAGGGATCTAGGAGGAATGAAGGGATGTAGAAGAGAGGTTGCAGTTGAGGCTGATTTGTTGATGCAAGGGTGATGTGGACAAATAGAAAAAATTGGAATGAAAAAAAGATAGGCATGTGTTTAAAGGATGTGACTAGAAAGGTGAAAAGGATATTGAAATATCTTTAATTTATTGCTTTAATTAACATCGCATGCAATGTGTTACCAAAAGACAGGCATAGATAGATAACTAAAATAGCAAATGCAGTGTACAGCATAGCAAAATAATGTTCTAATAAAGGCAGCTATGATGAGAATGATTAATTATTTTTCATTTTATTTCAGGTTCTCTGAAACACTTGTGCTCATTACAGATTCTGTTTCTTCACAACAACGAGTTAAAAAAACTTGGCAAAACAGTGAAGGAATTGAAAGGAATGATAAGCTTGCAGACTCTAAGTAATACCTTAGTTCTATTTTGCAGAACAGCAAGTAGTAGCTTTTTAGTTTCTTATCAGGATGTTTCTTGTCTATTTCCACATCATTTGCCAATAGCTTTTGATGCTAATTAGCAATTTCAGCCAAATTTGACAGAAGAGAGACATCTCTAAGACATGAAAATTCCACAAAGTGTACCTCAATTGAGGAAAAACTGCTAAGTGAATTCAGAAGTTAACTTTTTGGCTGCTGGCTGCCAGTAGCTTGGATGAATAGCTTGGGAGGTGTCTAAGCAGTTTAAAACTGCCTCCTTCTAATGGAAGTGAGATTATCATAGAGGTGAAAGGAATTGAAAATGGGTGTTATTGCTGTTGAGACTGCAGGTGATAGGTTATAGACCCCAAATTCCTGCCTCATTAATTCTCTTGCTTATAAAACTAACTTTCTGCATCTTTTTGGCACACTGGATTTATAGAGTCTAAGAATAAATGTATTTTAGGTATTATTCATAACAATGTCTGTTAAGGAGCATACTTTCTGATACCTGGCTGAAAATGAAAATAGCACCATCTCTGAAATTACAAATGAAGTTATACAAGACAGTGTTGGCACCACTAAGTTCAATGTAAGAAGTAGCCTCCAGGGAAGGTAGGATTACATGCTATTAAGATATTGAAAGTGAAAATATGAACAGTCTTTTTCCATGATTCCTAAAGGAATGTCAACATAGGTCATGCCAAATGCTTAGTACTTGGAGAAGACAGTAAACAAGCTTTGTGCCTTGGTGACATGGTTAAGGAGGTGAATGTCAGAATGTCACCAGGCCATAACACCTCCTTAAGCGTTCAGAAAACTGAATGTGTGATTGTGGGAAAGGAAAATATGAATGAAAAACTAAACTTGTCATTGAACTTGACCCTGAACCAAAACTAAGAAAAACAAATCAAGTGTTTAGGAAGACAACATGCCAGCCTAACTACTGAAATTCTTTTCATTATATGCAAGATAGAAAAATGAGTCCATTTAAGAATGCAGTTGTTTGAAGTGATTAGGCAGTGTCTGGAGAGACATCCTATGTATGAATGGTGCAGTCACTTGAATTTAATGTTAGCTCTACAAATTAATAAGGAGCTTCAGCAAGCGCAGGAAGTTTGTTGTACTTGTTGCAGCCATCTGTGGGAAATACATAGCAGATAGTTAAAGTGCTGCTGAGTTATTATAAATGGCAGTTACAAAGGCACAGTGAAAATTGTATGCAAATTGGACCAGCCACCACCATTTCAGAAAAGGAAGTTTCTGAAAGAACAATCAAACTGTACATATAAATATATATATACACTGATCTACCCTAAATTAAAAAAAATGGTTGTTTAGTTCAAGGATTTGTAAAAAAGTAAACAATAATCAGTGAAAGAAGCTTAACAACCTTAATAACCATACCTTTAAAGTCATTCCTTCTTGACCTTTGCAGTCATGAAAGAAATTGTCAATATATTTGCTTCAAGGGGATTTCATGATAATGAATTCTCAAATTAACAGGTCTATTGGTTTAAGAAAATGCCCTGTCATATTTGAAGTAAATTAAATCAGTAAATGAACAAAATAAAATTTAAAAGTCATATCCTATATATTGTATTACTATATAATTTATTTGCATTCTTGCAATAGTTATAAATATTAACTGGGTGCAGAATTTGCACTGTGTAGCTTTGCAAAGGGCAGTGCCCATAACTCACTTTTATAAAACAAAACCAGGGAGACTTCTCACTGTTGTGAGGCAGATCTTTTTTATTGCCAATCTGATTTAAAAAAAGAAAAATCACTTGCTAGCCTTCAGTAGAGCTCCTGTATGCATAACAACATTTTATTATTTTGTAGCTCTTGAGGACAATAGAACTATTAAAACACACTATTATTGTTCACTTCGGGAGTGGCATTCAGCTGCCAAAATGTTGCATTTCTCTTCCTGAAGTCTCTCTCCTGATTTTAGGCACTGCCCTGCCCTGGATGTGTAGTATAACAACCATACTTCTTCAGGTGGCTAGGGAAGACACTCAGCCTCAAAAGATTTACTGCACATGCTGCTTACAAGTGCAGCCTTTTGGGACATTCAGAGTGTTTCTTTATGGGCTCACCTTGTGCTCACATCTCCCTTTTGGAATCCAAGATATTTGTTACGTACTCTGTAAATTGCCTCAACTGATTTATTGTCCGCAGCTGATAACATCCTGCTGCTAGACCTCAAAAAACTCTCTTGTTCACTATGTTTCTGCCCCATGTGGCAGAGGCACACTGTTTTCCTACTCTCCAAATAGAGAAAACAGACAAAACTGTGGAGGAAGAAAGCATTATCCTAATTTGTAGAACTAAAATTGCATGACCTTGACAAGAAAGTAGATAACTCAGCCAGGAATTGATCCCAGATGTTTTGTAAAACAAAACCATCTTGATCTGTACAATGGTTGAATTTATTGTAAAAATGAGTAGTAGAAAAATGCACAGTCTCTAAAGCAAACCTACAAATGCGTGTTGTTGAACAGGGACGTAGTCCAAGCAGCATCCAGATTCACAAGTGTTTAATATCAGACCTGGTTTGTGCCTTGGAAAAATCTCTCTTGAATCTTTATTCTATTCCACTACCAAACATACCTGCTTTTAGAGATCTTTCTGAAACATTATTCTCTTTGGAGTGCTATAGTATATTTTCTTGACTCAAGAACAGACTTGTCAGATATATACATAATATTCTTTCTGATTAACACTTTCTAGGAAAAAAAAATTCATTCAGTTAAAATAGAACTTTCTTTTGCTGCCACCTTGTGGATGTCTTACTAATTTTAAGTATAGCGATTTAAAAAAATTTGTTAAAGAATTAAAATAAAAAGTTCTCCTCTGAACACATGAACAGGTGTTTTCTATGTAGGAGAGGACCAATGCTCATTCCAGCCTTGTTGCATCTTCAAAATACCTGCTAAATCCCATCAAGCACTGAGCACTCTCAGCAGTCATATTTGTCCTGAAGAGCATGAAATTGCATCTTGTAGTTTACAAATCTGTGTGGAATATTTTCAGACTTTTTTCTTCTACTATCTCTTACTTGCTTCTGTGATACCATCTTCCTCTCCCTAACTGCTAAAATGACATAAGTTTTTTACCCTAGAGCAAGTATTAGCTACAGCCTCTCGTCAGAAAGAGAAAAACAGATGACTGTAGATTGTAGCAGTAGTTGTAAAAATGATTAATTTAAGATTTTTTTCCACTGCTCTCATCTCAAGGTGACAGCCTCCTGATTATTTTTTACTGTCTTAGAAGAACAGCATTTGTATAAGGAGATATAAAGCATTATTATGTTTTTTATTTAGAAAAGAGGTCCCACCCCACAACACTTGTTTGTTTATTAGCTCATCTGTGAATGAGCCAGTTTCTATTTTAATCAGCCTCAGATATCACTAAACAAACTGATTTGGCATGTGAGCTAGGCTAATGTTCCACACCTGGCAAAGCAGCAGCACAGGGTTGATACCTGTCTCTGTGTTGCAAAGGTTTGGTTATACAGGTAATGTGAACATAAACATTTTAGCCAAGTTGCTAATGAGCTTTTGGAGCTTGCTATCTCCAGTCTCAAGGAAAGCAACTGGGACCCAGGTTCTTAGGAATTTAGGCCCTCTGAAACATTTTTCTCTTACATTTCTTGAGATTTCAAACTCATCATCTGTCAAAATATCAGAAGGCTGTGTATTTGCATTTTATATTGCATCTGTGGGATACAGCCTTGTATCAGCTCTGATAAAGTCTTAGGTGTCCTAAAGCTCAGCTGATATTAATAACTCCATCCTCCTACAAATTTTGCGTCTTACATTTAAGCTGTCACCCCTAAAAGACCATTGCTATTTGAAATAGGCATTACTTAACAATATGTAAGAAAATCAAAGGCAAACACTTCAGTGTTTTTTTTCTTAGATCTTGAAAAATACTTTAAAGGTTTGGAGTGCATGATGACAACTTTACTCAGTTCTTTTCTGTGGTATTTTGCATACTTTGCAGTTAGTCAGTTCCTGCAGTCCAGGTTTAGATAAGTCATTTCACATGAGTAAAATGTTTACCCAGCCTAAGAAGAATTTGAATTGGGTATTCTGTACAAAATATTTGGCTCCTAGTGACCTTTAATTTTCCTGCCTTGCAAAGTTGTTGTTTTGCTGGGTTTGGTTTTTTGTGACATTGTTGGTTTTTTTTTTTGTATACGTTTTGCAGACCTATTCCAAAACCCTCTGGCATATGATCCAGACTACCGGCTTTATGTGATATACTTCCTTCCTTCGGTTCAGCTCCTTGACAGGAAGTGTAAGGATTGCTTTCCTCTCTCACAAAGCATTGACAGTTGCTTTTGATTCTAACCAGTTTGGAAAAATAGGTGAAATTATCCTATCTGTTCTTTTACATGCATTTGATAGAGAAAGAGAATTAATGAACAAGATACCTGGTTTTTGTAAGATGTATCAAGCAAAAAGAGTTTGCATGGCATAAACACTTTGTCAACTGTTTTTGATTTCTTTTTCTTTTTAAATTGTGTTAGGTTTTCTTGTATCTTGGTTCTGTTTGGGTAAACATAAAAGCTTGTGCTTAGAAACATGCACCTACCTCTGTGCATTCAGACTGGTTTATTCACATGGGTGAGTGTGCTTACTTAGGTTTGGATAATACCCTGAGCTATCTGCCTGTTTCTGTACAGTTCAAGTATGTATATGCACATTTCTTGATAAGGTAAACACAGACCAAGCTTTCAAATATAATAAATATTCACAAGTTATCAAGAGATCTTTTAAAGCTTGTCTACTGTAAATCCTACAGAAAAAAAAAAAATTGTCTTAATAGCCAGATTTTAAATCAGTGAGTCCATAAACATGCCACAGTGTACCCAGAAAATCACCTTTGGTGATTTTTGTCTCTCGTGTTTGGAGAACTGTGTGACTGACAGCACTGAAAATTACTGGAGAGCACTGAGAAAGTAGCTAATTCCTACCTCAACTCTGTAAGAAAGTAGCAAGAAAAACCAGCACCTTCTTGAAAGGGGACTGAGCAAGGCAGACGCAGGACATCTGCAGGTGCTGGGAAGCTGTGCAGAAGGAAAGCTGGTGGATGGGCCTGCAGGTGCTGGGGGTTGGTGAGGAGTTGCTGGATTTGACCAGGTACCCATTTGCTCACAGTCATTTTGCACAGGTACCTCCACTCTCCTGAGCACTTGCTCTTGTGTTACACTTGTGCTTAGCACATCTGTCAGGCTGTTACTAAAATATCACGTTTTGACTGGGGAGTGATGACTGAAGCTTAATGTGCTGAAAAATATGTGTTGCATTTACATGTCTAGAAACACTTCCATAAAACTTCCTGGACTTCACCTCCTAAATACAGTTCTACTGTAATCAGTCCTGGATTAAGACTTGAGGCAGTAATTTGTATCAAGCTGTATCCTGGACTTTCTATTTAGTGAACTATTTCTCTAAAACATTACAAAGCTTCTTCGCCATCTGTAGAACATTACCAGCATAGTCCTGGCTGTCTCCTTCACACAAGACATGTGCTCATGTCCCGTTACCTTCAGGCATGACTACTGCAGTTCCTTCCTAATTGATCCCCTAGATGCCATGACTCCAAAACTTCCCTGAACTGAAAATGCTTCTGGCAGTTACTTGTTCTAAAAGTTTAGCTGACTTCTGTTCCATAGCTGAAGTACTAGATTAGTATAAGGTTCATAAAATTGAAGCTACCATCCCCAGTTTGATTTAACAGCCTCAAAATATTTGTTTAAAAATTAAAGTTATTTTTCTTAAAGTGCAACACAGGAAAAATTTAAACTTTTCTTTTGATTGCATTCCTAGGGTTTTCTCTATAGTTGACCAATGGGAACTGAACTGGCCTTAAACCAGGACTTGGTTTTGCTATTCATAAGGACACTTCCAAATCTTTACTGACTTCTGCAGGAGATCTCACTTAAGCAGCACAAAAAGTCTTGCTTTCAAGCAACTTCATTTAAAACTTCTGATCCACCGCACTCAGAAGAAAATACTTTACTGTACAAGGCTTCACCCTAAAGCCTTAGACAGTATCACTCCACGTTCCCATTTTAAATTGACATGACATTGTGTAATTAAAATTACAATTGTTAAAAAGCTGCACAGAAAATATATGAATCACCTTTTGTATGCTGCCTTTTCAACTGATAGAAATAAAATTAAATTTTTTATATCGCTTTTAACAGTAGTTACACAGAGAGAAAGGGAGTCAGCGCTTCGTCTCTATAACCCCAAAAGGGCTTGGGTCGTGCAGTCAGTAGCTTTTGGGAAGAGAGTAGACACATCCCTGGAGACTCCCCTGGAATCTAGCAGATGCACTCAACCAGCCAGAAGACCAATAATGCCCTCAGGTATTTATAATCCTCAAAGGAAGGCATACATTTTTAGGTCATTTAAATCAGAAACTTTTTTTTCATTCACCTGATAAAACATTATTGGTTTTATTAATAAAATATAAATGCATCAAGAACTCAGCTGGTTTGCTTCATAAAGTAAGTAGTTGTAGCAGCAGCAAGCAACAAATGAATCCTTCTACTGAGAGTATTGTGGCAGATAAGTTCTAGTCACACCCTGGAGTTACAGAATTGTCTTTAAAGATAAATGAAACATTTTTTGTCAGTATGGGTTTTGTGTTTAGTTTTACTTGTATTTAAAACATCTCAATACACTTCTGACTCTCAGTGCTCAGCATCATAGAGTTTTGATGCCCTCTAGTGCTACTACAAAATAATCTCTTGAAAATATTTTCTAGTGTTTTAAATTTTATATATCTTGCCTGGACTTGTAGCAGATTCCTCTTTATGCTTTCCAAGCTGAGCACATTTTAATGATGTCTTATAATAGCATATAAAGCAATTTTTAGAGTTCTTAGAACATTCAGATCTGGAAGACAGCATGATCCTGGTACAAGAAAGCAGGTGAATACCACCTGGAACCATGAGAATTGTATCACAATCCAGAACCAACTTTAAAATCCCACACAGTCTTGCAAGCTTCTTTGATGTTTTAAAGATAAGAAAACCACCACTGTACACAGATAACTGAAATTGTAGCACATTAAATAGTGTAGATGGAAGTTTAGAAAGTAATCAAATACCTGCAGTTTTAAAAAATGTATATATCACAATAATAAAACAGAAAGCACTGTATTTAACAATGATTTTGAAGAGGTTGGGAAAAGGAGGCTAGTTTAAGCATATTTAATAATTTGTTTTACTGATGATTATCAAAGCAGGCAGACAGCTGTCTTTATCTCTACCCTGCAATCATACACATCTACAGTGGCATCATCTTCTGTGAAAGAAAAAAAAGCCTGGATGTGTGTATCTATAGGAAATAAAGTAGAAGGAACTTAAAACTACATACACTTAAAACCCAGCAAATACTTGCTTCCGTAGTAATTTAATAAAATATTATCTTAAACATTTCAAACCGTGTGCTAGTTTTCAATTAATCTAAACAAGCAATTTAGGATCACAATAGCAATCAATTCTCAGCTACTCAAGTTGCTGTACAGCCATTAACATCATAATTTGAACTTTCTGTTATAGGTCATGAATTTGGAAACAACACAAATAAGTAAGTAATGTTTTCAGTGTCTTCTTTCTTTTGCAGCTCTGAAGCATTTACATTCCTGTACCCAAGCCTAAAAAAATACCCTAACTAGAGAAAATGTCCAGTAAAAATTAGCTTTTGAAACAGTTTCAGGTCTTTGTATTCAATATACCTGCAACTCCACACTAGATTTGTTGTCTCAAATTTCGTATTGAAAGGTATTCCACATTTGGAAATGTCCAGTAAAAATGCCATTTATTTGTAAGATCAAACACTGATCACTAGAAAAAGCATTCTCAAAGTATTAGACCATCAGAATAGCTGTTCTGTATTACCTCCCAGAAAATGTTCTCCTGACTGGCTTTTCAAAAATATACTCTCTGGAAAATATTACGACTTGTAGAATGAAACTTTTTTAGTCTGTATGTGACGTTATTTTTATTCTGTTCAGTTTCAAAATCATAGAAATAAATGTGAAACTTTTATCTCTGTGTCTGGATTGAGACAGGAGAAAGGTTGCATTTTAATGTGATAACATTTTAGATGCAAACTTTGTAAGAGTAGATATACAAACTTTAGGTATCAGGCTTGGCATTACTTTCTAGCTTTACACATGAGAAGATCTGAAAAATGCATTAAAGGAAATAATAAGAGCCTACATATAATATCCTATAACAGTATTCTGAGCACAGCTCTTTAAAAATCAAGCTAGTTTGTTGAAAAATTAATTCTTACCTGCCTTCAGTGTCGTTAGCTGTCCTCATTGAGAGAATGGATGTACAGCTGCCTCGAGTCTTATTTATGAAAATGCTGAGGCTTTGCAAGGTGCCTTTTCATGACAAAGTGCATAATACTCAGTGGAGATAGTCCTGTGGCTTATATGAGGTGTGTTACTACAGGGACATCTTTAAGATGTAAGTTCTTAGAAGATAAAGTTTTAATATTGTGTGTGAGTTGGAAAGTTTTGGTTCCTTGTCAGTGCTGCTTTGATGTTGTGAATCTGCTGCTTTTCTCTCCCAGACTATGGCTGTGGCAGGATACATGAACACAAGCTCACAGTGATCTGGATTCAGAGCTTGGAGAATGGGTATTTGCCTGTGGGCTAGTTAAGAGATCCACAGTGAAATAAATGTGCATTTCCATTAATGGGTACCAAATCACTTGAATCATGGCCACTGAATCAGAGCATTAAAAGTATACAATTGTAACTTTTGTGGGGGAAAAAAATGAAAACAAAGAAACATTTTTGAGTCTAATATACATGTTTTTAAAATAATTTATAGCATGATTTTTTAAATAGAATCTCATGACTCTGACCTTTCTCATTTCGTTTTGTTTTCTTAACTTTGGTAGAAGAAATCCTTCCGTAAATTTAAAATTTTTAAATCCTCCCACTTAGTGCCATCATGACTGCTACTTTCACCTTCCAGAGAGCGTGTGTTGTAAGTTAGTTCTGAAGTGGTTTGGAAATGTTCAGGTAATGGACTTGCTTTGTTCTTTCTGCAGAGTACCATTTGAGGAGCCCGAAGATGCGGTTTTAGTACGGGCAATGACAAGATCTCTAATGGAATTTTCCTCTGTGGACTGGAACAAAGTAACCACCTGTCAAGAAAGACGGCTTAAAAACAAAGCAGAAGAGCCCCCTGAGAAGCTGACAGTCCGGTTTAGATGAGAAAAAACCAATTTCTCTCTCTAATGTTAACCTCACAAGTAGGTTAACAGCTCAATAAAACAAGCACATAACATCACACACCTAATTAAGTGAATTTCCAGAAAAAAAAAAGTTAGTGTAACATTTCTTTTATCATATGTAGTATAGAGAGTGAAGAAATTAAGATAACAAATGATAAATAGTGGCAATATTATAATAAAAGTTGCTTGAAATGCAATTCTTACCATAATTGTGTTATCTGAAAGTACTAAACTGCACACTAATTTTTAGGAAACTAAGGATAAATACTTTTATTTCTTATAATACACATCCCCACATATTTCTCCTTCCATTCTGTCAAGGCTTAAAGTCAATGATGCTTTCTGAACATATCAAAGCCCTTCTTTCAGGTTGTAGCTTGTCTTCTGAGTTCCTTCCTTCTCTCTTAAGTTAGCACAGAGCCACAGGACAGTCTGTGTTGGCAGGGATCTCTGGAGCTTATCTAGTCCAGCCTTCCTGTTGGAAGCAGGTCAGAGATGAGGTTGTCCAGTGGCCTGTCAGGGGGAATCAAAGACTTCCAATGAGCAAGGCACTGCCACTGGGAGAATGAAAGCAGGATTGGTGCTGGGGATTTTAGCACACTTCCAAAACCCTGACTCTTTTTCCCTGAAGGGATGGCATTTTCAGAGAATCCCTGAAGAGCAACACACTGCTGTGAGCCCCAAACACTATGAGTGGAACAGGGAAGCAGCAGCACTTCTGCACTCCCAGACCTCAGAGTGGAGGGTGACTACAGCATGACTATAGATCTGAGTCCAGGCAGGCATCCCTTGCTTGCCAATTGTGAGGAAGTTAACCCTGTATACTCAAGCTACAGGAGGCCCCTGCATGTCACATGAGAATGTCACCGTGTTACAGACGCAGGAAACAGAATTGCCACATAGCTCCCTTATTTTAAAAAAATTCCCTTTATTCTTTACAATCTACTAATCCTTGAAATTAAAACACAGGTACATTCCCTGCACAGCTGCATTTATGTATCCTCACTCTTACAGTTTTCAGAATATTAAACAAAAACTTTCAACACATTAAATAGTGAAAAAATTAATAGCTTTTTCCCTCTGTTTTGAGGATGGTCGTTACTCCTCTAATTAGAAGAATACTGCAATGTTTAAAACACCAGTGATTCAGCTGACAGTAAGATAGTCTCCAATTTTGCCATCCTTATGCAGCAAGTGATGTTTTCAGTTGTGGCATTCCCACTGATTTCATGAGACACAGAAATAAATCTGAGTGGAAAAGTTGAGGGAAGCTATTTTCTAGAACTGGTATTTAGCTGAAAGCTGAAGTGAAATCCCAGTTGTATCAATGCACACAGGAATTTTCTCTTCTAATTCACTGTGACCAGTTCAGCATGAAAAATATTAAGCATTTTTTGTTTATGAAATAATTCGTAAGCAACATCTCACTGTGCTCTAAGGCATTTTTACCTGAAAAATGATTTAGAATGCATTATTCTTGTCAGTCAAAATATTTTGAATCATTCTGATCTTCCCTTCATTAGACTTTGGAATATTTCTGACCAAACCAATAGTGAAATACACATTCACCATCAGCTTGAGACACCTGAAACAGCAGTTGCATTTACTACAATTGCCACAAAATATTTATTATTGTTGTGCTCTTGCTAGTCAAAAATATTTACAGTAATGTCATGAAAAGTTGAGAGTTCAGGTGAGTATCTTTAGAAACTTAATTGCTACTGAATTCCTTCAGATAAAGCTTCATAAAGTGCTGAAAAAAAAGCAATTTAACAGTTGGCCTTCCACTGATTTTAACTACAGGTCTATGTACTTGCAGGAAAAAAAATATTTAAATTACAATTAAAATAAGTTTTAAGTTTGGAAAACATGAATAATCCAAATCAAATGCGTTTCATTTTTCACTAAGTGGTTCATGAACCACAGAAACTCAGTGTTTCACTAGGCTTATTGTTGGTATACATACAAATGGATCTATGGCACTAGTTTTTAGCATATAATAAATACCTATTTTGACAATTTACAACAAAACCTGGAGTATTTATAAACAAAGTCGCCAGTATTCTATCTCTTGATGAAAAGAGACATTCTGTCTTTTAAAAGAAGTCTTACATAAGCCATGCTCCAAGAACTCAAACATGGTCAGAATAAAAAATTCTTTAGTACCCTTGAGAACTCTCAGTCCCTTCCCACCCTCTTCTTACTCCTCAGAATCTTGAATTTTTTGAAGATCAATGTCATCTAAGGCAGTTTCACTTTCCAGTGGACTTTCAGGTTGCAGAGCTAGTGCCTCCATCTCTTTGGTAAGTTCAGGTTCTTCTGTTCCATCAGTAGAATGATTTGGATCCACATCTTTTGTAGGATCTGGACCCGGATCTGACTGTTGTTCACCTGTAGAACTACCCTCTACTAGTTGCATTTCATCTAAACAAAAGAGAAATCACACAATTAATAAACACTGAACTCCTTTGCAAGCAAACATTTTTATTGTTGAAAAACAGTAACACTAGGATACTTTGCATCAATTACAGAAGTGATTAATTTAGAAAATCTTCATTGAAAAAACCCAAAACACTAAAGCTTTGCTTAAGTTGGTATAAGGTTACTCTGGAACAAACCCTTTACAAAGCTCTCATTATTTTATCTTCCATTTTTGCCAGATTTTTTTTTTTATTATAGAGAGGAGCAGAGTAGGATACTACAGTTATTTTAACTTTCAATTCAAACATACTTTATTGACACTATTCTTATCACCAGCTTTTCAAAGAATGGCTGCAAGCCAGTTAAGCACTGACTACAGGTGAAGTTTGTTTTAAATCGAAAAGGCATGGACACAACTACATAGGAAGCATTTCTGCATAAAACAGACTGAAGAAATTATGTGCTTAAAAACAATGAACCTTGGTTGAAATGAGTCATCCTAAAATTTGTAACTTGACTGCATGGAACAGAATAAGCTATTGCACCTTTACTCTTCAAGCAATGTTTTCTGAGAAAAAAAGTTGTTAAATAATTTTTTTTCCCTGATTCTACTAAGTAGGGCTTGCATGCAAGGAATTCTGAAAAGAAGGAGGGGAAAGCCTAATTGGGAGCAATAGTTGTATATTGGTTTCTTGTTCTCTGTTGTGACTGATAGCCAGCCAAAAACAGTCACAGCTAGCTAGCCACAACCCTGCCAAAGCCCTGCCAAGGTCTTACGTGGCAGTGAGCTAACAGCCTTCAGCACAGGCTGAAGCGTGGACTTCCTTGACACTCACCCCTGTACAGTGGAAATGCTTAAACTCTTGGGTTTGCTTGTAGCTGCAGCTGTTGCATTTGTTTTTACAATTATTACTTTCCTGATGTACAGGATTTGTAGGGGCTATTACTAACTTTCTGAAATAAAACTGCTGTTGATATGGAATGCTCCAATACAACACCATTCACAAGGTGACCTGAAGCTCAGATGACTTCAGTGTCTTGCTAACAGTGCATGATCTGATAAGGTCTGTAGTGCACTGGCTGTGTACCTGAATCAGTTAATGAAGATTAACATGGAGATAGTGGAGTAGAAACATAAAAAAAAAGCTAGCTTCCCTTTTTAAGCAGGGAGGGAGAAGAGCCATCCACCAAGATCCTGCCTCTCCTTCTGAAAAGGACAGCACGTGAGGCATCACCGCTCACACCTCATTATGTTTTGTTGTACTGGTATGCAATATATCCAGGGATTTCTAATATCCTTGCCTCCAACTTCCACAGTCATCCTGATCCCATGCAACAGCAGCTCTTGTAACAGGATCAACAGAGGAAACTGTTGAAAACTTCAATTATTACTGACTTATTACTCATTTATATCCTGCTATTTTGAGTACAGCTGAAGTGAACAACATTACCATTGTAAGGCAACCATGATTTGTGCAGTGCACTTCTACAATCCTTAAAAGAAAGAAAGGGAAATCCACTAAGTTGTAAAAGAGAAAAAGTGATTTCATCCCCTACTTTCCTATTATTTCACTTGGAGAAACATGGGAAGGGGCAATACAGTATTTATTCAGTTATTATGTTTTAATTACTTGTCTCTCGAAGGGAGAAAACCACCATGAGTGGTTTAAAGACTACTGCTTGCTTTGCTCACATTTGAAGCACACAACACAATTAACTTGATACTGTGATTATGAAGAGAAGTATTATGGGAGATTTAACATCGACATTAACCTTTGCAACTGGAAGGAGCAGGCTGCTTGCTTATTATCCAACTTGTCTTAACACCTCCAACAAAATGTAGAGCAGCATTAAAGTTCTGCATCAGCTTGATTAAAGATCTGGATTTTGAAACAGTGTAGTGTTAATCAGAATGCTTTCATTGTAGAAATCTGTGTAACTGCATCATTAAAAACAACATTTGGAAAGTATAGAGCATTTGGAAATTGAAAGGCCAGAATCTCAACAAACTCAGCTTCACTGTTACGTTTCATCAAAGATTTTTCTCCCAACCTCAGCTATTACAGTTTTAAGACCTGTTAAACTGCTCTTTGTGATGCAGTTCACACAGCATTAGTTTCAGCAAGGGAACAACAGATCCTAACCTTTCTTTTGCTTCTTTTCTTGTTTCCTTTTCTCTTTGGCAGCTTCTAGTTCTTGTTTCTCATGAATTTCCTTCAGGATCTTGCAGACTTTTTTGTGGGTAAACCAGTGTATTTTCTGGCAGTTCTGGTCACAGTACATCACCTGAAAGTTACCAGAGTTATCAATTCAATTTCATGTACTAAAATAATTTCCTTGCATTTCTTAGCGCAGCAAGTTAAATGTCTATGTATAGCACTTAATGGTATTTTTAAGCAATTTGTAAGGTCTTATGGAGTGATTCTAACCTATATAAGAATCTATAAAGAGCAGTTTTTTATTAACTCTAAACATACAGAAATTTTACTCTTTCCTCATTCTCAAGCATACACACTTGGAAATCCCAGTACTCCTTCCTACTTGTGAATTTCAGGCATCTTTCCCAGAAGTAGATGGCTTGAATGTCTTCAGTGCAGGCATGCATGCCATTCCTCCTAAGTCTACACAGTAAATAGGGAAGCATTCAAAATCCTCAGCACCTCAGTGGAATTTTTTTTTTTATTCTTACCATTTTACATACTGAGCATCTTTTGTCTGCTCCCTTTCCCCCACAAGTTGTACAGAATTCAGCATCCACAAAACCCACTTGGCCAGTAATCGCTTGTGTAAGCACAGAAAAAGCTGTGGGGTCAGAGCCCTGAAAGACAAGAGGTGTTAATGAGATTAAAACCCACACTGTTGCAGAGAGGGACGTGCAAGAAAAGACCAGAAACTATTAACACAAGCATCGGTCTCACTGAAGCTGCTGCAGCAGTAAAAACATAAAACCCAATCACAGAACTGCAACTAACATGCACAACTTAAGATTTATCTTTAGATAAACTTTTGTATATGAAGTTAACTTAAGCCCTGAACTTCTGTAGTACTTCCTCTGTAAGTTATTAATAAACTTCACATTCTTTACATCTGTAGATCCTATCAGCAGATTTTTGCAGCTCAGTCTGTGTGCTGGCACACAAAAAAATGTTGCATTTGTCACTGTTATGCTCAGTGCACACAGGTGCTACAGACCAAACGGTCAGAACTTGAAATTTTCAATTATTTGTATATTACTATTTAGATGTTATTTGCAGCATCCTTCCCATGCACTGCAAGCAGTAAGGTTTAGGTAACCATGCATAAAAACTATTCTTTTGGGCAATGATGTAAATATTTGAAGGAAAAATGCCAAGTTGTTCTGGCTGTAAGTAATTCCTTAAACTGTTAGACTGCCATGGAACATGTACAATTGTAACTACTACAACAACACGGAAATGCCCAGACTGAATCCAAGTAATTGTGCAATGACAAAGGTCAAAGGCTTCCACATAAAAAAAATACAGTATCTCCTGCTTTCCAGTTCTGCATAATGGGCAGAAATCCAATGGAATAAACCATCATTGCTTTAAAGGCAGAAAAGACTGCAGGCTCTCCTAAGAAAAAAGCAACAAGAAGGAAAATGTTTACTCTAAAGCAAGTTATAATGCATCACAATGGCTTATGTTTTCACACTGTGTTTATCTTCCTGGCTTAGACAAACAGTAGAGATTGCACTAAGCCTCAGGACATTTTAGCAGACCTGGAGCCACTTAAGATGGAGGCTATTTTTAATTGGCTCTGAATAATCCAAACACGTCACAAGACTGTTCCAATTCCCCAGTGTTTGTGCGTACAACATCTCGCTCTCAGAGACCAGAGAGAACATGCTTAAAAAAGAACAGCCACTCTTGTGTAAAATTTATTATGAAGCAATAAATAGTCCTAAAATGACGAGTGTGTTAGCAAAGATGTAAGAGAACAACTGAGGTTTGATTTTCAACTTGTAATTTTGATTTCCTAATTTAGATATAAATTTTGCTGCAAATTGCATCATCTTGCCTCTCCCTCACAGGAGGGAACCTCACAGAACGTTTCTCCTTTTTCTACCATCATGTATTACCAACTTCTTGTGTACAATAGAACAAATGAATGCATTAAATCTAGGAAATTATTCAATCTTAAACTGAATTTAGACATTGTGAAAACAGAGTGCAAATTAAGCTTCATTTTTGTCGGAATCTACCATTTCAATAAATGAACTGGCATAGAACAATCGAACAGACATTTCAGAAGAGGAAAAGAAAGCTCAGAGACAAGAACAAATTGCATCAGTTTTCTTTAAAAGCTGAGACGTTTAAGCATTCATTATGGGCACATGAAAAAAAATACTATTTGAAATATTTTTCAGCATTTTCCTGCAATATGTAAAATCCAGCTCCAGACAGTTTAGGGACATCAAAATCGTTTGCTTAATATAATATGTTACAAAGCTGAGGACAGAAAGATGTCTCAATCTGGATATACTATGCAAGTTATTGAGAAAGGATTTTCTCAATAGGAAAAACTTACTATTTCAACAGGAGCAATACTTCTCACAAGCTGCTGGAGCAACGTAGCTTCACAGTAAGGAAACTTCCGGATACTTTCTCGAATTAGCTTCTCTTGATACACAGGGAAACCATCTTTATCTCTCCCTTTCAAGAGGCTAAATTTTTAAAAATACATGTAAAATAAGAAATCACATAGTAAATATTCAAGAACAAACACATACAGCATGCTATACTCTGTCCCCTTTCAGATTATAAAGAATCAAAAATAATTTGGCCACTTCGTATGTTAAGTTCATATGTTAAAATGCAAATGAAAGTGTTTTTATACTAAAGCACAATCATTATGAAATACACAATACATAAATGTATGGTCTGAAACCAGAACTTACTAATTCAGCCACAGAGAAAAATAATCATCTACAGGTAAACCATCTACTGTCTGCATCTGACTAAAATATCAAAATGCTTTGTGCTGTTTAAAAATGATCATCGTAATAATGAACACTGATAAATGAACAATACCTTAAAACACAAATTCCACTTTATTATGTTTAATAACATGTTATAGTCCTTACACCTCTTTGGCTACTATTTTTTTATATGGATCACTAAAGAACTATTAGATTTCATTATGTGAAAGCTGACTTCATAATTTATTTTCAGTCTCACAGAGGATTTCAGTAAAAATCCACAGTGGTGTACAGGGAACATGATCCTTCTAAAAGCTAGGTCTCTTACTTTGATATGTAAGATCAAGCAGCTGGCTTGTAACTCAGTAGATTTTTAAGATCTGTCTAAGTGATTTAAAAGTCTAAGTCTCATTCAGAGTCTGTGGGATTTGCAGTTCTCACTTAGTTTAAGTGTTTTTGAAAAAAAAATCTCAACCTGCATGACTGCTGGAGAGCAAAATGGCACAAGAAATGTTCCCAGATGAACCATATTGGACACTGAGAAATTCTTTTTTCAAGCCTATCACTCCACTTTTTTTCCATCACACATTGCTGTCTGATGCTTCATGGTGTATATGTAAATGCCAAGCTCTAAGCAGTTCCAGCAGGTGAAATTCTAGGAATGTTTCCTTTGTAACCAGGAAAGGACAGTGTCACTTCAGACACAGAGAAAAGGGAGTCAGTGCCACCCTGAAGTAAATGCAGCTGGGATTATTTAACAAGTTATTTGTCATAGCCTTTATCCAAGCCAATCCAATCTGTTCCTTCAGTTGTCTTTTTCCTGGTATCTGTAATGCCAGATCATACATGTACTTTCAGACCTCTCTGTAGAAATACTCACCTTTTGATAAACCCATCTAGTTTATCCTCTCGCTCTTTTAAAAATGTAATACATTTCTGGAAGATGCAACTGATGTAGTGCATTTTCATAGCAAGAACTTCATTCATGTCTTTCTGCTTCATGCATTTCTCACAAATGAGATCCAGAACCCTGTAACATTTCTGCAGTGCTTCTACTTCGGCCAACAGAGGGTTCTCTTTCACCAGCAACACGATCTAGGAGAAAGATTGAAGAAAATGTAATCCAGTTAAGGCTTGTGCATTGGCATTAAAGCTTATACATCTCATTGTAGCTAAATTTCAGTGGAGTTTCTAATATTCTTCTATTGCCTTCTTATGCAGTCTTCCCTTTCTTTTTCCAGTCATTATTTAGCATTATTATTCAGTATACTGTAATTCACAGTTCCCATACAAGAAAACATTTAAAACTAAGACTGGTATTAAAAATAGCAAGTTTGTTTGTTTTTTTTTTTTTAGAATAAGAACCTGAAGAATCAAAACTACTTCTAAAGAAAGTTATAGAAACGACCATACACTATCCTAAAATCCCTTTCCTTTTGAACACTAAAATAAACTGGTCTTGTATGATTTAAGCAGTTTCACAGAACACATCAACCAAACATAATCGTGGAGTACTTCCTGTAGCCTAGTAAAGCACTGAATAAAATGTTCTAAGAGGAAACTGTATGCTCTACTCACTCAGTTAGCTGCCACTGGTGCACTACTGTCTCTGTGTGCTGCAGATACCTGGCTGGGAACTGTTAACAAATTCTGGACTTTGACTGGCAAGCCCAAGGAATTTGTATTTGAATTTAGGTGTATTCATTTCTCTGAACTACACTGGAGCAGCAAACCAAAAAAGACATTATTGTCAGCAATATCCTGGGAAGTAAAATAAACATTCTCTTGCACATACTTCCAGTGCAAGCAGCAGTGGTAGATGTTACTGTGGTGAACCAGTAATGAAGGTAGGAAGATACATGCTGAGAAAAGCATTGAGAGAACAATGAGATTTTGTTAAGATAGGAAATTGTTCTATGTTTCCACTTCAAGTGAGGCTGAGAAATAAAGCCAGAAAAGACAGCTAACTATGGTTACTGATATAGGAAGTAAGAATTTCTCCACTTAAAGGTGTTAGATCAAGATTCTGGTGTATACAAACACCAAAATAATTTTTTAATCACATCTAAACATTGAGCCTGATTCTTCCTCATTTTCAGCAGTAGCTGAATTAGCAGATAATGCTTTTGATCTCAGTTGAACTTGCAGAAGAGCAGAATGCTTTCTGACACAAAGAAACAGCTCCCACACCAACAAACACATACAATTTTCATATTACTCCACCTTAACAGGATGCATGTTGGTAGTGGTAATAATTTTATGCAGAGGCCCAGCTAATTTTACTGGCAGTTTCGGTTCTTTGTCTAAGCCTTGTGGTTTAGTATAGTAGTCCAGCCTTTCACGTGGAAAGAAGTTGTTGATGACAGTCACACAGTCATGCTGACCTAAAGGCACACAAGAAAAAAAAATCACCAGTGAAATAATAACAAAAAAAACCCACTCCAAACCCAAATCTAATATAAGCAATACAATTGAGAATTACCCACATGCAAAGGAGCTTTGCATGATATATTTTGCACTGCAAAGAGGCAACTCTTGTCATTCTCTTGTGTGTAGCTTTAATCTTCAGTAAGTGTTATTAACTTACTGACTCCCAGCAGGGAATGCCTTCATGAAAATACATTTTGAACATCCTGTCCCCTTCCTGCATCCTCTCTCCCTGGTAAGCCACAACTAAGAGAATAGTTATTTCTCCCTTAAATTATACTATACTAGTAGTCACATACTGTTGTTATATTTTTCAAGGTAAGATTTTTCCACTTTGTACTTTTAAAATTAATGACATTTGCATTGAGACTCGTAAGTTTTCAGACCTGAAACAGATATTACTGTATTAACCTAAGGTGGGAGAAGTTATAAGAACAAAACCTGCTTAAAGTTTACCAAAAATAAAAGGACTCTAATGAAAGCAACAAGATGAGAAAAGTTACACCCTCTTCTTGTTTTCTACATCTGACAATACAATGGATTACTTGACTAAAGGGAAAGTAAAGCTTATCTTTCCTACTCCAGGACCACATTCTTTAAATTGATTGATTTATCTTGGCACTAATCCTATAATCAGTAGAAGACACAGCCAACCAAATTCCAGCATTTAAAATCCTCCACTGTTTTAGAAGAGACAGTTCTGAGCTAATAGAGCACAGTGTAAAATAAATGACAGGGCAAGGAGTATCCTCACTTCCCACGCACAGGCAGATGAACTAATGTTGATTGGACAAAGAATAAAAAAGGAACAGGAATAGAGTCCAATGTGCAGACTTGTACAGAGTAGTGTATCTCAGTATGCCTGAAAATATTTATGCTACCTTGGTGATGGGATGAGATTTTAAACAAGAATTCCAAAAAATTATGTTGGAGATAATATTCCCCATTCACTCCACACAGCATCACACTGGAAAAATCCAAATGATAATTAAGAGGAGTAGACCTCTCTGATACTTAAGTGAACAGATAAGGTTTTGCTGCTTGAACCTCAAGTGAGCAATGTCAGCCTTTTCTTCTTTAAAACAGCAGAATGAGATAAAATGGAAACTGCAACTTAGCACTAAATCACTATTCAAGGAAGTAAATCTAAATGGCAAGGTAGGCTTGAATTCAGAACAGCAGAAGGACTTGAAAGGGAATTCTCAGGCATTTAAACACCATGAGAAGGTTGTGTTTGAAAGAAAATACAGGTCCTTGTTTTTGGGAAGCAATAGCTGTGCCATTGAAAATTGCTCCACTTAACCTCATAATATTTTATCAATTCTCCTTGCTAGAGAAAAAGTGGAACATTAAGCCAGGAACCTAGTATTGTCAAGGAGGGTAAAAAATTTAAAAAGGGCTTCTAAAAATAAAAAACAAAAAAAAGACCAAAAAAAAGAAACACAACAACAGCAAAAAAGCCTGTTGCAGGGAATTTTGAATGAACTAGAGACAGGACTTCTGAGTTGCTTTAGATGATGTGATTTATTTTTCTTATCTTCTACATAGGCAGAAGGGTGAGTTCGGCTGACATCTTCACCACATGGCTCAGAAGGTCACAAGACCTTCTGAGGTCTTGTGACCCTCTAGTTAGAAGACCTTTTAAGGATTTATTAACCAATAAACACTGCCAACAAGGATATTTATGTTTTGGACCCAATCCTTAAATATTTCATCTTATGGACTCATACTACAGGGTAAGCTTTCTTGGCCAATCATGTTATGACACACAAACCTGCAGCAATGTTCTCAAAAACTCTAAACTTCCCTCTACTTAGCTTAACGTGTCTCTGCTTTAAACTATAAATCCACATTCTTGCTTTTAACACCTAAGTTTGGAAGCCTTTTCCAAGGTCTCAAATCAAATCCTGTGTTGAATTCTAAGCTTTGGCTTACAGGCCCAAAGTTCTGAGAGTTCTCTGCATTTCAGTTTCCAACACACGTTTTGCCAGGGATAAATCCGCATGCTGGAAGGACAAATCTTTATCTTATTCTACTGAAGTTCAGGTCAGTAAGCAGTGACTATCTCAGAAGAGGTTCCAAGACTTCTCCCTCTCCCAGAAGCTGGGGAGAAGGGCAGGGGGAGGCTTGCTGCCAGCATACAGCTGCAAAGCTCAGCTGAGTTCCTGACTCCTGGCGCTGTGGTCATCCTTTCCCACAAGGGAAGCTCCAATTAGCACTTGATGCTGCACTTTGGACTCCTCCAATGTAAGCAGCTTCCTCTTACTATTTCCGAAGTGGTGACATTGCAAAAACTTACAAAAACAAACACTTGAACAGTAGCACCTGTTCTCACAGGCAAAATCATCTGTGTTTTTAGGAAATCAAACATGGAAATAGAATACAAGTTGACTCTTACATGATGAGATGTGGAAAACAAAGCTCAACAATGTGTCAGTCCAGAACAAGTCATTAAATAATTTTTCTCCAGCAAAAAGCATCAGAATCTAACACTTTACTTCTTTAGGAGTTTAGGAAATTATAATAATTTTCATCTTACCCACAAAAGCAGCCATCTGAGCTGCTGTCCTTCCCACAGAGTTGACAACATCAGTTTCTGCTCCAGCCTCTAACATCATCCAGGTGATTTCTTTATTTCCTGAATTTGCAGGAAAGATATGGGGAATAAGCAAGGACAAATCAGGACTTTTAATTCTCTATGCTTCAGAAAAAGATGTACTGAATTTGTTTAAGACCAGGAACAACATTGAGGAAAATAAATGTTCTTAATGCCATTATTTTAAGCATGGATTAAGAGAAAGGCATGTGCTTATTTAGAGTTCCAGCAAGTGTAACTCTGCTCTCTGTAATGCAGCTTCCCATGGAGCTTATGGGAGTCATACTCATGTAGCTACAATAGAGCTTGGTTCCTCTGGACAGCAGTATAGAAGGAAATTCTACTAATCTAGTTTAACAGTTCAACTACATTTGCTATTCTAAGAAGAAAAACACATTCAGGACTATGATGTAGCAGGAACACAGTGAACAGAACAGATTGTTCCTTTCTCCACAGTGGGAACTGGGTGTTCAGACTGGGCTAAATACCAAGTAAAATGAAGCTAAAATTTGATGGGAAGATTAGTTCACTTAATTGGTGCCCTTCAGAGACTAAAAAAGGACACTTGTCACCACTCCTGCTGGTTCTGCTTTCAAAGGTATTCTTACTTTATCAGTTTTTGTGCAGATGCTACGTACAGAAAAGTGAATACAAAAAGAGGATGGTGGATGAAAATGAATGTTTAAAAACAAAGTCACTGCGTCAGTAGTGCTCATGTACGTTTTGCGCCCACAGATAACAGACCCTAAAGTCAACATTCAGAAGCTTTCACATCCAGGATGACAGGTTAAAAGCTCAGCTGTGAGAAAATGGTAAAAATCCAGCATTTTCCATAAAGCTGCAGTAATTTAACAGCCTCTAAGAGTCTGTTCTCATCTATCTGCTGCAGCTGTGATATTGCTCAATACCACAAAACACTGGAATGTCCCAAAACTTTTTACCGAAGTTGGAGCTGGAAAACAATCTGACAATCTAGTTAAGGTTCATATACACATATTAGCCTTTTTCTATATACTTATGATGAAAGAAGGCAGTTTAAACTCTACCTGCTAAGAAACCTGACTCCCCTAGAATCTCATTTTTGGGAATACATATGTGGTCTAGTAAAGAAGATACTTAAAATAACCTAATATTCCCAAATTGAATCTTTTCCCCAGAAGGAACAATGTTTTAATGTAGTGTCTTTTTCTCACTCAAGGAAATTACTGTTTCTGCCATCACGGAAAAAGAACAGCAAGAGCAAAGCTGCAAACCTCCACTTGAGACAGGAAAAGATAGATACAACTACAAGCACTCTCATAAAAAAAAAAGGAATGTAAGAGGAGAGTGAAAATTATTGTGGGAAAACATGGTTTTAAAACTTACTAAATACATTTTTAAAAGCCCACATGATAGCTGGAAAAATAATATAGGAGAAAGACAAAATTTGAAAAATACTGGATTGAGAAGTCTCAAATATTACCAAAAGCTACTGGTGCAGCATCATTTTCAGTGTAACATAGTCTAAGTAAACAGAATGTATCCCACTGCACAAGACAAATGTCACAGAAAAATGAATGTTGAGATCTCTAACAAACAGGACAAAGTAGGTACAGGACAAGTAGACTGTATGCCTCAAAATGCTGAACAAAATCAAGTTTTATATGAGCCTGAACAAAGGCTCTCCTGTTGCACTGCCCACAGAATTTTACTGGTCATGACATAGTTGCATGGTTCACATAAATAACAGCAAACCTGAATAATAAAAGCATGTCAACATTTACTTTTAAATTATTAACTTATGGCAAATTGTACCCACTGATGTCATAAAAATCAGTGATCTGAGTTTAGTAAGAAGTTACCTGAAAGTCCAGCAAACATCAAGGCAGTGTATCCATGCTCATGTTCATTGCAGTTTACATCAGCTCCATGTGTCAAGAGCAACCTGCACATGTCCACCTTCCCTTTGTAAGCTGCATGCATCAGAGGGGTCATGCCATGCTGGCAAAACAAACGAGAAGAAGTAGCATACAAAAAAGAATGTTATATCTCTTGATCTTCACACCACTAATCATTTTTACTTGGCCATATGTATTCAATGTAACTACCAAAGCTTCACGTAGTATTTTATTTACAAAAACCTCACAAAATCTTCATGGAAAAATATGGTTACTACCATGCAGCAGATTTCCATGTCAGTTTTCTGATTATGCTGTGCTATAGATTTGAAAACAGTGTTGAACAAATGAAAACCATTTACAGTCAATTTATCATTGTCTTTTTATGTAAAACACTGTTGAAGACAACTAATGTTTCTGCTAGTTGGAAAAGCTTGGTTTAGAAAACTTGTTAGCTTCCTACATTATTCTTTTCTCCCCTGCTGTGACTTATAGGATAAGCAGCAAGAAAATTAGAAATAGGCTGTTGTTGTTTTAAACATTACAAAAATTTGCAGTCTTTGAAATCCATCTTGTTCATTTTTAGTCATGATTACTGGCAATTTTGCCATCCACCTCTCTCCCACTTCTCCACCATTTTGGCATTGTGTCCATGATCAGCCAGAGCTCTGAAAGCCCCCATAAAGACACACAGCTCTTGTCAGACTTTAATAAACCTGGCTGGTTTGATCAAAACGGATTTGCTTCAGCATGGGAGGACTGAGGTGTGACTATAAATGTAAAGCTGGGCAAACTCCAGAGGAAATTTTCAGAACTAGGGTGAACTGTTAGTGCAGGCTCTCTTCCCCTTTTCAAAGGCAGGGAGAAGCATGCTGCTGTTTGAGAAACTGCATGATGCTCCATTTCCAGATTATAGTATGCTTCTTCCAATATGCTGTTTGTTTTCACTTAACATCAGGTCAGTATCAGCCAAGACACTTTAATTGCCCAAGAGCACCCTCCAACACTGCATATCAGGGAGAGTGCTTAGTCTGTCCCTGAAGAAAATCAAAATGGCATTCTGTTCCTTTCTTTGCCAGTCAAGGCTGTGTGCCTGAGTACATTCATGTACACCGTTATTGCAGCTCTGTAAATGCCTGGTAATGTGATACTCTGAAATAATGTAATTGTCAGTTTGAGCCTTAACATATTTCTTGTTTCAATTTATGACTGAGTGAAACCCGGGTAAGTTTAATTTACCAGCACAATTTTCAGAAATTTCTAAAGGTGAGGGAAATTTGAAAAGTCAAAAAAAAAATAATTTTAAGGTATTACAGTTTCATTACTCTCCATCCTAACTGAAAATAATAAAAAGTGCTTACTTCATGCATTATATTTTAGTAACCCACATATTTTGGTAAACTGCAATATAAACTGCCATTGAAGAAACAAAATACCCAAAGAGATCACTTCAGGAATATGAAACAGACTGCTTTTGCTAGATTTCATTTGGGGTGTCACAAATGTTGAATCAAGACTTTCTGTCCTACTATATAAAATACATTTTATTATATTACATTTCATAATGTTACATCAAAAGCAATTTTGCAGGCCAATCCCAGTCTGGAGTCACAGTAGGGATTTGTCTCCTTTAGCAGCATAGAAAGGTACTGCAGCAAGGGAATATAAACACAACACAGTTTTTGATGGGAGAAAATTTTTAGAAAACAATGACTTTCAAGTTTGGTTATATCTTGAAGGCCAGTTGTTTCAATTAAGATCTGAATATTATATGACAAAGTAAAGAACTGGGTTTGTTTTATCCTCTCCTCCCAGAAAACTGTTTTTAAAATAATTTGATTAAATTTTGGAAGTGTCAGGCTGTGGTGTGGATCAAAAAAAACATATCAGGCAGAAAATATGTGGATGGTTGCTGTAAAATTGGATTTAAAGTCACATTCATATCAGTTTTTCACATTCACAGCAAACAAAAGAGGGTCAGGCTAGACACATATTTATCTGGAAATGCTTGGTATCTTGTATTATGTCCCTACACTGAAACTGGATTGACTGCAAATACTTTTCTCAGCCTGAATGTCAAAGACAGGTCCAGCAACAGTCTGTTTTCTCACAGATGACATTTGGATTATCAATACAACGTACTCAAAAGACAAAATTTGCAGATGGTTTATTAAGCATACAGATGAAACAAATTTTTGTTCCACTATGAAACATCAGATGAAGGATCCTTTTTCTAGCTGTTACCATGCAACATTCTTCTGACCAAAAAAATCGAGCTTTTTAAACTTATTCCCCAGGACAAAAATGAATCCTTCCCAGTTTTCTTTTTTTTTGCAGGTAACAAAACAAACAAACAAACAAAAAAAAAACCAGTAACATCTCTTCTCTTCTGCAGGGCTGTAAGTATTCCCTGTATGTCTCACCATTCAAGAGGAATGGAGTTTGCAGTGCCTCTAAAAATTATCTGGCACTTCTCTTGACTGGGTTCTCCAGCTCACCAACTAATAAGGCCTCCCTGGCACAACAGGGTTCTTGGCACAGCCAGCCTGGCCATTACAGACCATCCTTCCCAGTTCCTCATGTTGAAAATAACCCAAAAGCAGACTGAGGAATGGGATTCCAAGAACTGCTGCCATGGTGGGGAAGTCAATTGATGAAAAAAACCCCAAACAACAAACTTTGGGGTCAGGGGAGGGGCAGGCAGATGAGTATCAGAACCGGGGAGGGGTTGGACTCCACCACCAGACACAGAGGAAGAAGAATCAGGTCAGTCTCTCTTCAGCATCCAGCTGATGTGTGCTTGAATGGGATGAATAAAAACAAATTTATAAAGACCATAAAATCAAAAAGCAACCTTCTGCCTCCTAGGAACTACAAAGGAAGTTTCCAACAAAACTCTTGCTCCACCTTCATCAACCAGAGGAATGGGGAAACATAGGACAGCTAGGGAACAAGAAGTGGGACAAACAAACAAACAAAAAATACACAAACTATCTCCCACTCCACTTTTTTTTTGGCACAAAACCTCTCCATTTTGTGAACATTTGAACACTCATGCTGACTGTGTAACTACACAGACATCACGTGTGTATTGTTTTGTGGATAACACGATGACAATTCACCACTGAAATAGCCACATAAACCTGTGTTACTCGAGTGAAAAGTGCCATCCAAGTGCTTCCAACATTCCCATGCTCACTTCACCCTTCTTCTCAACCATGGAACCTTGTCAAGATGTGGCATACAGGCTGGATCACACTGGAGCAGTCCCTCAGCAGGTACTGGGGTACACTAAGACATTGCACATGCGAATACCAGCTATTTAAATAGAGCGGGCAAAGTATAAAGAAAAAAGGAAAGGGAAACGGCTGTCAAAACCCTAGCTGAAAAACTGCTGTAGACATTTTTATGCCAGAGATATTAAAGCATTCACCTCTCCCTTTCCCAGCTCATCTTCCAATGAGGAACCCAGCCCCACAGAAAGAGTGTCTTATTTTACCCTTTAGATTCAGGCAACAGTTCGAGTCAGAAAATTATAAACAAAACACATAACTCTAGGTTTGGCTTTTACTTGAGACATTTTTTGGGACATTACTAAAAATGATGTAAAAAGAGCAGGTGCTGCAAGGCGGAAACACTTGTTGATGTATGTCTTCAAAATCAACTCTCTTGTACTGAATGCTGGTGGTCTAGAAATATAACTTGACTCTTCACTGGATCAAAGCCTCCAGAAATTTCACCCTTCAAGCTTTTGAACAAGATTGCCCTTGCACATCTTAAATTTCCTAAAAGCAGGATTTGGAAGGAGGTCAACAGTTACATGCACAAATAATTTTAGCTGTAGCTAAGTATGGACTAATTAGAATATGAAATACTGTTCAATGTCGATCATAGCTATAGTTCTCCTTTATAGTCATCCTGCTCAGCTGTTGGTTTCACATATGTAACACATTAGATTCCTCTGATGATCTTTCAGTTCATCTGCAGTGATGACAAGTTAAAGCCTACAACAATCAGCAACCTGAATTGAAACCAGATAATTCTTACTAGCAGTGGAATTTTCTTTGGTTTGTGTATTTTGAAGAACTATGTAAAAAACATCAAAAGACAAAACTCTTCCTCCTCAAAGGCCCAGGATCTGGGTATTTTCTGCTAGCACAGGATGTTCACACTAGAATAACAAGACAGATTACCTGAAGAACCCTCCATTGAACATACTCAGTATGAGTGAAGCTACACACATCTCAGCCATGGATAAGCAGGCTGCTGCTGTAATTCCCAGGAAGTGTTCAGTTCTGTAGCATAAAGAAATGGACTGTTTCTAAATGATGTATTACCTAACTGAACAGCTGAATTACCAAACTAGAGGAAAAAGTAATGCTGCTAATGCCAGATGATAGTTCTGTATGTAAGAAGATTATGAACAACCTTACAGTTATTTTAAATAGAGAAAAATTATGTACTTTTCAGGTCAAGCCTGCTGGCTTGATCTGCATAAAGTAGGGGATATAGTACTACAGTGCTCCTTTGCAACCTTAACTACCAACATGACCAGAGGAAACTTCCATAGTTGGAAAGCCCATGTGCTTCCTTGAGCCTGACTTTCTATAACAGTCTGAAATATTTTAGCCACATGCTAGAACATGATGGAGTTCAAGTCAGCAAAGTGCTGACAAAAAGTCACAATATTTACAAGCTCTGCACTCTCAAGAAAAGTCCTGAACACTTTCTCCCATACTAAGTTTCCACTAAACAACCACTCCATTTAAAATGGGACAAAAAATGACTAAGCAGTGTGTATTTAAGTTAAATATAGTTGTATCTATTTTATATCCACTTCTACAGCCCATCTATTTGTCCTAATGTTTGAGGACATCTGAACTTAAACGTCCTGAAGTTTTAAAGTTTCCAAACTGTTAAAGACCAGTTTTGCAGAAAAGCCATTGCACTTGTTTTCATAAAGACAGTGATTAAGCCTTAATATGCTTCCTTTCTTCATCTACCTAAATCCACAAAGACATAACAGAACAATTTATTTGGTCAGAAAGGGTGCTGAGAAAAAACAGGGCTGTATCTGCTGGATATCTCCAACCTTCTGGAAGATGGGCATCTGGGAAACTCATTTGAGTGAAGGGATCTTACTCTGTGCTGACACTCCCAGCAGAGCTCAGCAGACAGCAGGAGGTGAAGGGTATGAAGGAGTCTTGGAACAAGGGCAGAAAAAGCAAGCAGACTTAGAGGAGTAATTTTTTATTTTTAAATACATGTACCAGCAGCAGAAGCAATGCTGAAATACTGCATCCAGCTCATACGCACATTTTTAAAGTAAGAAGCCGAAACAGCTGGAAAGGATTTGAAAAAGAGCCACTATTATAGCTCACTTGCTGCAGAAACATAACTTTAGGCAAGATACTTAAAAGGTCACTGCATCTGGAAGATGTTAAAATGTGACTTAGTCCTTGTCTAAAGGTATATAGAGAAAAGACAGCTGATTGTTAGTAGTTTTTAATCTACAAGAAAGCTGATCCAAGCAGTTAGAATATACGGTCAAACCAAAAGTGAAAGGAACAGATTATGCGTGGGGTTTTTTTTTAATTAGGAAGTGCATTATATAAAACCTTGCTTCTGGATGCTGTGAGTTCTTCAGTCTGAAATTATTAAATTGTGATTGCATGCTTGCTGTACCACTACTAGAAGACAGAATTACATTAAACTGTGCTTATTACGTGGATTCTCTCATGTAAAAAAGTCTTGAAGGATGGAAATGAGTTCCTAACTGAATTGAGCTCCCACTTCAATACCTAAGCATTCCATCTTCAGGGTTTCCTTACTTCTTAACATTAATAAAATAAGTAAGAGTAGTAATATACATGTGAATTTCAGGATAAGCAACTAAGGCAACAGAGAAAAAAATAAGACCTGATGCACTGAGAGCAGTCTCCAGTTGTGGCAACAATGAATAACAGATGAAGCTGATGTTTAACTGGGATTTCACAGACTCTTACTTATGTATAGATATTAGAATAACACATTGGAGCAAAAACAGGTTATAAAAGAAAAATTGTAAAGCTGACATTGCTGATGGATTTAAGAAACCTGAACAAACCTGAACCCTCTCTTGTTTAATAAGCATGATTGCACACCATTCTTGGGGGTAAAAAGGAATCTGCAAGAAGTCCATTGCATAAACTTTAAAAGTTTTTGGGCCTTATGTGTATTTAGTCAGATGTGAGCCTTAGGCAAATACTGTTAATACTATTTCTTCTAAAACAATAGCCTGAGGCATAACTCGGATATGGTTTCTTTGAATAAGCCATATCCTCTCAACACTAATCCTGGATGTTGCACTACTACTGCAGCAAGGCTGCCGTCATTCAGCACAACTTCAGCAATTACACTTAAGGAAAACCTTTTGAGGTCCATACAATAAAGCACACTTGCCAACATCTTGTGTCTTGGGTTACTAAAGTTCACTGTAAAGCTTAGTTTGACTAGTTTTACACAAACTTGTTGAAATTCATACAATAGAAACTCAGGTTTAGTATTTAACTTAAGAACAATCAGAAAATGGATTTGCTGGCAGAAAAAAAGGCTAACAATATCCCATGAAGATATCTAGTAGAAGAATTGGCAATTTTTCTCCATTCAGCATTCATGAGACCACATCTACATTATACCCTGTCCCATTTTGAGCCTTCCAGTGCAACAATGACATGGATAAACTGCAACAAAATCAGTGGAGTACCACCACTACACGGCAGGAACCTGAGCACTTGCGCAGCGAAGAGAGGCTGCAGGAGCTGGGCTTGCTCAGCCTGGAGAAGAAATGGCTTTTGTGGAACCCAACAGCAGCCTGCCAGAGCTGACAGGGAGATCACTGAGAAGACAAACTCTTCACTTATGGTGTTAGGAGGACAAGAGACACTGAGTCTAAGCTGAAGTTCAGACATAAGTGAAACACTTTTTCACCAAAATCACAGTAAGAGTAGAACACGTTGCCCAGAGATACTGTGCAATCTCCATCCTTAGAGACTTACAAGGCCAGATAGGTCAAAACTCAGAGCAATCTCATCTAACCCTGGAGCTGAAGCTTCTTTGAGCCAGAGGCTGAACTAGACACATTCCCAGAATTTCCCAGTGATCCCTATGAAATTATAAAGCTGTGAAAAAACCACAAATTAACATTTAAATTGATAAATTACACATGGATTTAACATGCGTGATGGGGAATTAGTTTTGCTTGCATGTTACATTTCATATTAATGTTGCATGCATTAGAAAAACATTGTAAAAAGAAAAAGAAGAGGAAACACGAACATCACATCAGGTTCCTTTCTCCATGAACTTATTCCCATCTTCAGGTAGCACTTCAGGATTTAATCTTCTAGGTGTTTACCACACCCACCTGTATAAAAGGCTGTGGTTCCATTTCTGATCGAGCTACTCACCCTCCAAGTCTGTTTGTGGTTTGGCAAAGACAAAAGGGCTTTGGGCAATGAGACCCAAGCATGGGATGGGGACAGGTCTGCCACAGAGGGGCTAAGCAGAGGGACTACTGCTTGTGAAGGTGACAAGAAGTTAGGGAGCACCCCCACATGTTTTGCTGCAGTGTTTATCTTACCTTATAGACAAAGCTCATGCTGGAACTTGAGAAAAAATACAGTGTAGTACTTTAAGTAACATTAATTTTTAAACTTTCTTAAAAAGAACTCTTCAAAGGTTCACTATTCAGCTGCAGGGTGGAAATATCTTGAGAGTAACTCTGATTTTCAGGGCTATAGCAATTGCTGTTAGAGAAATGTTATTTAACAACATGAAGGCCTTCAGACCCAGCATTTTCCTTATTAAACTCAGCGTAGTGCTTGCACAGTTTTGCAGTACCTCGTCCAGGCAATTGACACGGACATTCTTGCTCCCCAGTAGCCTTCCAGCTTCCTCGGTGTTACCTTTAAATAGAAATAAAAAGACACAGAGAGAAAAGGGGGTGAGAAATAGAATAAACAGAGAATCTGGAGGAAAATGGTCATTTGCATTTCTCATTAGAATCAAAATCTTTGTATGCTAACTGCTTGGGATGTAGATTAACCACCAATAAATTAATTGCACTTAATGAAGAAGCTTAGGAATGAACAGAGTTACGTTCTAGCAGCTAAAAGCCAAGAACTCACAACATCAAAGAGCAGTTGGAAAGCATGAACTACAAGTAAACATCCATTTTTTGCAAAGTAACTGACCTACACACACAAGAACGGGTCACTCACATGTCTCATCATAAACAGCACATGAACAGCTCCAAATGAGTATAATGATACTGAGCATTTTAACACATTTTGTACTTTCATCTCTTTTGGAGCATCTTTTGTCTAAAAGAGCTGTCTACATTCTCAAAAAATGAAATTACCTCACTTCAAAGACTTTTTGGTTTGAGTGAAACATGCTTTATCATTTACTCACATCATTTTTCCTGTTTCAATTTGAAATTTGCAAGATATCACATTCACAGAAGTGAAATGAATTTGCTTTTGGTAATAGAGAATAGAGATAGAAAGGACAAGGACCCAGGTAGCTTGATAGTTGACATTTCTAAACATTGCCAAATGCATAAGTAGACTGAAGTCTGAAAAAAAAATGGGCCAGGAAAACACAGGCTACACCTGCTTTTCAGTTGCACTGTCCTACTATTTTTCAACTCATTACCAAAATCCTATTGGGTAAGTCACAGCTCTAAGAACCTGATTTAAAGCCCATTGGAGGACTATACAGATAATGCCAATGCAGCTTCTACAGGCACAAAGAAATAAAAGAACATTCCAAGAAACTGAGTTTAACAGAAACTTCTAATTACTGATTCAATCATAAGCAAAGCTCTTTCAGCGGTAACGTGCTTAATAAAAATAAGCATGGCATCACTTATTTTAATGATTTTCATGTTTGTCTTCACTCTTTCAGAAGGAGGTAGTCATCCAGCAATTTTTCAGCAATACAGCTCTTGCAACTTCAGTTTTGGCTAAAAATCCCATTGAAATACTAGAAATAATTTATTTTCATATGGCTTTTTGGTGTGGTTTAACTACACTACAGGGGTTTTTATCATTTTTCTTTTAATTCATTAACTTAAGGAAAAAAAAAGACAATCACCTGAGTCATCTCACACACTTAATAAAGACCCCTAACTGACAGTCAGGGAACCATCAACTAACTTACTCCCCCAGACACAGATGTATTAGAAACATGTTAGAAGCTTCTTAAGAACTGGATCAGTTTACAGAAGAATATCCCAGCCAAAGAACAAACGTCAGTAAGAGGAAGTCTTCAAGGGGTGATCTTCAAGGAAATTTTAATACAAGCAAAGCAAAGTTGCATTTATGAACTCAGAGTTCTGTATGACAAAACACTGAAGGATTTTCAAACAAGACACTAAACTGATGGAAGTCAGACTTCTAGAATTGGCCAGAGCTAAAAGTTGGCGCCAGGCTCCTCATAGTGGCGGCATGGTAGGAAGCCAAGAGGTAACAGGCAAAAGCTGAAATAAAAGGAAGCTTCAGATTGGATACAAGGAAAAACATTTTCACTATGTACCCAGCAAGGCGAAGAGGTTGCCCAGAGACACTGTGCAGCCTTTCCTCCTTGGAAGTTTTCAAGACCTGATGGGATAAAGCCCTGAGCAGTCACATTTGACCTCACAGCTGATGTGTTTTGAGCAGGAGGTTGACCTAAAGACCTCCTGAGGCCTCTTCCAACCTGAATTATCCCATGACCCTAATCAGAAGCATCAAGTAAGTTAGACAGAGGTGTCTGCAAGACCAAAGTCTGAAACTCTTATTAAAGTGAGTCAATCAAACCAGTTCTGGTCCACAATAAATTCACTGCTGACTGTCCTACGCTTGTGTCTCTGACAGAGGAACATTTTAATACAACTGAGAGTGAAGCACCAAAACTGTAGTAAAACTTTAATGGGTTCAAATTGCCTAGAAATGACATATAGAAATGTTTTAGTTTGCCTCCAACTAATGAATGTTGCTCATGATTTTCAAAACACCAGCTGGAGGGCAACTATTTAGTCTGGGTTACAAAATTCCGGTTGCTGGACCAGGAAACCCAAATAACAGAAAGTTCCCCTGGCAACAAGCATGTGTGACAGACAGGGCGATGAAACTGTGACAACTCACATGAAACGCAAAATCACAGAATGGGTCAGGTTAGAAGGGACCACAGAAGTCTGGTTATCTGGTCCAAGCTCCCTACTCAAGCAGGCTCATCCTACAGCACATGGCACAGAACTGCATCCAGACAGTTCTTGAGTATCTCCAGTGAGAGAGACTCCACAGCTTCTCTGGTTAATCTATTCCAGTGTACGGTCAACTGCACAGTAAAGAAGTTCTTCCTCTTATTCAGTGGAATTTTCTGTCCATCAGTTTCTGCCCATTGTCTCATGTGCTGTTGCTTGGCCCCACTGTGAAGTGCCTGGCTCCATCATCTTGACACCCTTCCTTCAGACAGACATTGATCCCCCCTCCTCCCTCTAAGAGGACAGTATAAAATAGTATAAGGGATAGTAGAATAGAACACTATAAGGCATAAGAGGTGCACAACACCCCAAACAAGCTCAAGTTCTGGCAATGTGAGAATAACGTGTCCGCAATGACGCCCTGGTTTGGCAACAGCACATAGGGAAAACCTTATAGCACGCTATAAGACTGTATTACCCCCAAAAAAAAACTATTTTTTTTTTGGCAGTGGACATTAACACCAATAATTAGGCAAATGTCAACAGACATTGCCGATAAGATACAAGCTTTCCTTGTCAGAGTTAGACCCGCCCAGTTGAGCTTCCCTAGCCCGACTGCACCGCAACGCGCCCCCCACTGCACTCCCTGGGTGACGCGGGCCTGCCCGAGAGGGAAGTAAACCATGGGAACAGCCACTCTCCCCGGCAGGGCCAAGGGTGACGGCCTGAAGGCGGGGCGGGAAGGCAGGCGGCCCTCAGCGCCGTGACCTGAGGAGCGCGGCCGGGGTCGAGGGGAGCCCGCGGCGAGCGGCCGGTAACGGCGCCTCACCCGCCGCCCCCAACGTGCGGGGACACGAAACCCCTCCCGGGGCACGGCCAGCGGGGCCCGTGGGAGCTGCGGCCCGGGGCCGCGAGCGGCGAGGGCCGGGAGGGCTCACCTGTGGCGATCACTGCCAGCAAGTCCTTCTCCTCCGCGCTCAGGTCGCCTTTCCGGGGGGGAGCCATCGCGGCTCCCGCGCACGGTAAGGCGGGATCAGCCCGGGACGGCGCCCGCAGCGCCCCCGCCCCGTTCCGCTCCTCACGGAGCCTTCCGCCCGCAGCCCCTCCCTGCCGGGGCCGGCTGCGGGGCGAACCATTGCTGCCCAGGGATGGGGGTCACTGCGTACCAGCCTGTCACCCTCCGCCAGCTTCCCACTTGGTGCTGCCGGAGAGAAGGAGCCTGTCCGCTCTTGACCCTTGTTTTCAAGTTGAAAAATGCGTTACGCTTTTCTTTTGTCTCCTCTTTTTGGCTTCTCCGCGGCTCCTTCGTTTCTCCCCCCCGGGGAGGTGCCGGGAGTGGTGCGGGCGGGCGGAGGCGCCCGTGTGTCAATGTGTCCGTCCTTCACTCCTCCATTGTCTCCCGCCGTCGGTGCTACCGTCGCGCTCGCTCGCCCTCCCCGCCCCGGACCGCGCAACCACCCGACAGGTGCGGCCGGGACGGGGAGAGCGCCGGGCGGGAGCTGTGCTGGAGCCCCGCCGGAGCCACGCGGCCGCGCTGCCCAGGCGACCGCGGCTGCTGTNGTCGGTGCTGGACCCCGGGTTCGGAAATGCCGCCGTTCGCGGGTTTGCGGAGCACCGGCGGCGCCGGGTCCGCTGCAGGAGGGCGGCGGTGCGGGCTCTTGTGCATACCGGCCCTTCCTTCCGTGCTCCTGCTTTCCTGCCTTTTTATGGCATCGGATGGTTGGGTGGTTGGGCTTTTTGTTGTTTTATTTTTTTCCAGGCAGGAAGAGCGTTTTGTTCGGCTAAAGCAGCCGAATGGAGACGTGGTTGTGCTACGGCATCGTGTCTCCAGGAGGAAGCGGGCGCTGATGGATCGGGAGGGGAAGGAACGCGCTCGGGGTGTTCAGAGCGGTGCCTTTTGTTGGCGCCTGTCTAAAATTAAACCGTTGGTGGAAAAATAATCTTTGTTCCAGATCCAACTTTCCACTATTCCAGCGGAAGCTCGGTAGGCACAGGGACGATCCTGCAGATTCCCTCCAAGGGACGGAGACTGAGGTTTAACATCTTTGATTTTTGCCTGTGTTTATAGCAGAGAAAAGAGCAGGACCCTGGTTCTTGATGCTGACTTCTATCCTCTTTTGCCCTTTTCTTCAATGTATATTTTTTGTATCCTTCCTTTTAAGGAACCCATTTTTTTTCCCTGTAACTAATTTTTGAAGGCATGGCCTTATCAGCAAACCGAATTTTTAGTTTCCTTAGTACTTGCAGGTCATCTCGTGTTTACTTACATATTGAAATTTCTCTTTCTAATACTAATATTCTCTATTTTGATACTTGTTGATGACTTTTTGACTGACTTTCAGAAATGGTGAAGTCTCTCTCATAGAAGAGCATGCTCTCTGAATATAGTGTATCTTTGTAACTATTTGGGTAAAATAAACAAAATGTGATACAATTTTGTTTTAACTAAACAGCCAAATTGTGTATGTTTCCATGTTTTTAAAAATCATGGAAATACAGGAGTGTATCACCATCTAATTTTACTTGCATCAACAAGTGTAAATAAAAGAGATTGGTTTGGACTTCAGATTATAATAGATTCTCTTGACTTTTTTTGTGGGAAACCAAAAATGTCTTGAAGGAAATGCCTTTGATGCACAAGTGCTTTTAGTATTCTGATCCAGAAAACGATCCCCATGTAGTGTTAACAGAAGTATGTCACTGGCTCAACCATGAAGGCTGAAATTAGGGTTTAAGTGGTCTTTTGTTGGTTCACTGCAGGGTGTGACTTTTACCTGCTGTGAACAAATTTTGTGATACTATAGTGCCCTGACAATCTCTCTGGCACTACTAAATTACAAGAGCCCTCAAGCTTCCTTTTGCATTAAAAAAACCAAACCAACTTGTCGTGCATTCAGCACACAGAAGTATGCATATGACATTCCATTTATTTAATACAAGAATGGCATTATTGCCATCCCGCCCTTGTTGACAGAGTGAACAGACAGTTTTTCCTTGGCATCCTCACTGGATCTCAGTTGGTGACTAAGGCTACAGGAGTGTTCCATCTGCAAGGGTAATAAAATACTTTCAGTGCTAGTTAAAACATGTTTCTCACTCTTACCTGGCTTCTGTATGACCTTCAATCCTGTAATATGCAGACATTTAACAATCTTCAGATTATCCTTGTGAGATTGTGATGAAGTGGCATTGCCTCCATTTTATGAACATAATTTGAAGCATGGAGGCAACGAGTGATATTTTTTTTCAATGCAGTGTAGGGAGTCATTGTCAGGGCAGGCAACTGGAACATGAAAATGTAGGTTCTATGCCTTTGTGTCTTGCCCTTTAATACATTTTCTTTTATCTCCTGCGTCTGTTTGCTTCACATATTTAAGATGTGTGTATTACTGCTTGCTAATTAATAATTTATATTTTGGGTATTACAGAGGGAGAAGGAAATATTAACCTCACTGTGATTTAGAATATTTTTTAGATTTTAAATTGCATGTTTACATATTAAAAATTCCCTATTTCCTCATCAGGTGATACATCTGGTACTTGTGATTTGTGAAGCAGGAACCAGTGGTGACATTTTTTCCCAGTGGTTTGCTGGTTTTACTGCATGGAAGGGTGCTCATGGGGATTTGTGATAGCTATTGTTGGCAACGCATAGGTGATCCTAAGTGTGCAATTATCAGGAGTAAGAGTCATGCAGGAAGATAACAAGGATTTCTTTAATTAAGTTACCTTCATCTTGGGAGAATGTACAGAGCGATAACCTTTTTCTTGGGTCAGTTTGGGGAGAAGAGACTGCCCTATGCCTTGGAGAGTCTACCATGAAACTCTCAGTCTTTGGACATGGAAGAGCGGGAAAGGAAATGCTGAACTGGTTTCACTGTTTTCTCTCAAATGACCTACCTTCACTTCTGTCTTGGAGGGTTGCCTGAGTTCTGGGCATGTACTCTGCAGAGGTCAAAGATCCCGTAGTCCCTTTCAGTGCCTGGGCCTGGCAGGGTCAGAAACCTGTCTGACCCACTACATTTTGTCTACGGGAAAATAATAGGTGAAACAGGTACATGTAGTTCAATGACTTATTTCCTAGCTTCCATCTCACTGGTTCAGCTAGGGATTTCCTCAGCAAGAAATGCTGTCTTTGTGCTTACGTTTATATTTGACAGCCTAAAGTAGGCTGGTAGGCTTTTTAAATTTAGGTAAATTGTGTATATGCAGCATCCCATGATTATAACTTTCATAACAGCTTGAAAGAGGACTGCTGTTTTTGAACCTGCTGCTTCATGGTTTTGTTCAATCCCCAGCCCCCAGTTCCTGTTTTGGGAGTTGATGAGGAATTGGTTTCTGTTCAGCCTTGATGTGCAATCATGCTTTGACAGACCTGTAGTGTCCCTGCCATTGTCTTTTTGCCGAGCTGAAGTCTGGTGTATTGAGTCAGTCCTATGTAAAATCCATTTCATATTGTTGCCAAGTGTGTTTTTGTAAACTAGCTCTCTCTTCCTGCATGCCCTGGGCAATAGGAAATCTCCTTCAAGTGGAGCTGAGCCTTACAGACAGACCCCCACTGGGTTTTGGTCCTGCTGTCTCCAACCCTTATAATTATATCCTGGCCAAAGTTAAGAGGATCTAATAGGATTATTCATTTAGATCAATTCAAGTTCATGCAAGTTCAAGGGGTTTTTACTGCTAGAAACATCCTCTGTTTTTTCCTCTCAGATCTCACAAATAGTAATCTACGGATAAATTACTTCCACACCCCCCCAGCCCAGTTGATTGGCATTGTGTAACTCTGACTTCTCTAAGTGTTTTTATTTTATTGTAAGGAATATTTTTTCAACTTTCATCTGTTCCTGGATCTCAGGGCAGCCACTTGGTCTTTGTTATGATCTCTCAACGTCGTTACTAAGGCCTGTTTTATACCAGAGGGTAGATTATAAAACCATGGAAAAATAACTGACACTGGTGAGCACTGATACATGTTTTTAAACACGATTGGTGTATCCACAGTAGCTACACAAAAGGTATTCCTGTAGCTAAAATGCTAATCTAAGACCTTGATAGAGTTCTCCACCTGCTACCAATTCCTTGTGAGACCTTGCACAAAGTTAGGCTTTCTCTACACTTTGGACTTTAGGAGCAAACCCCAGGAATTAACTCTAGCTGTATCCAAAGTCTGGCAAGATGAGGCTTATGCTTCTTTCATCTTCTCATGAATCCTGACTTTAAGGATTCTTACATGTATGGGACAGAAGGACACCGAAGTATTTTCCAAAAGGTTGTCTGATCTAGACTATAGGATGAGCACACTTGAGGTGAGGGAGCAGTGTTCTCTGGCAGGAAATACAGGTCAGAGCAGTGTGAAAATACCAGTTTGGGGCTTGAACGTCTGTATAATGGTAAGGAGCTCCTGACTGATTTTTTGGGTGTTGGTTTGCTCCAAGACTTGACCTGATTGAGCAGAGCCAGCTTTGGTGGTTTTGCACCTAAAATATATCCAGAATAGCAGTCACCTATAGAATTTTCTTCTAAGAAAACTGTTCACAAGTTTATTTGTGTATGTTGCGAAGCGCATTTTTGAGCATATGCTCTTATTTTTGTGTGTCTTTAACTGCTAATCATGCCAGGGCAACCAGAATCTTCCCACAGGGAGTGAGGATTAACAGAGCAAAGAAGAAATTTCGAGGTGCTCAGGTGTTGTGATGATGAGCATGGGCAGTGTAGGTGCCTTAGATGAATGTGCATTTGTACAACCTGGTTAAAAGCTTCCTTTGAAAAAGTCAGCATTACGTTCACAACAAAATCAGATATGTGTACCTCTTTCTTCTTTTATATACCCAGCATAAGAAAAAAATAAATTGCTCTTTTGCAGGTTGAGTTCACATTCTCTTAATTGTTTATTCTAAGTGGTTCTAGTATGAGCGGCTTGCTCAGACAATACATGCTTTGCGCTTTTCATGTGTAGCTCTAAGTCACTGTGGTTTTATTGAATTAAAAGAAATCTAAGCTTTAAACAAATTATTTCATGCCTATGAATTCCACGTGGGTAGGTACTTGCATTTTTTGTAAGAGATGGCATGCAAGCAGCTTTTTGCTGTTAAAGACTGAGGTGTGTTTAGTGACCGCAGAGCAATATGTGTCAGAGTATGCCTGAGCACCTTTGCAGGACTAAGTTCTTTCCCACGTAAGCTTTGTAGGTGGTAGCAATAACCCAGTAATGCATTAGCATAGCTTCCATAAGAGTTGGTTCACAGTGGCTTTTCAGACAGCTGTTCCTAAAATAAATTCAAAATTGCAGAGATATAGAGCAAATAAAGTTACATAAAGCTGCGAGGGAAATATATCTGAGTGTAGAAGGAGATTGAAAAACTACAGCACATACAGAATTTGTACTGGTTTTAGGGATTCATGAGTGCAATACTGGGAAAAACTGTTAGCAGCATTTAGTCAGTGACAAACCTTTTTTTGGTGAAGGATGGTGGAGGCACTTCGGCTAAACATTTAATTAGATCTAATTAGTGAGTAATTTTTTTTAACCTCCAGACAGGATTATTTAAACTCTGCTTACAGTCATGTGCAGATATATGTACCTCTTTGTAGGCTTAAGGATATTTTTTAGGACAGAGGAATCAGATCATGCATTGAATGGATGTGTGCTGTTAAATTCAGATTGCTTTAAGAGACATCATCTTTTATTCCTCATTTTCTGTCCTCATTCCTCCTGTGCAAATTCAAGAATTCTTACATCTGTGTTGTTCATAAGGCAGTAGGCTGTCACCCACATCTGTCTCTCTGCCTGAGCTTATAGGTGAAGTAATTCCATTTTGATATTTTATGAGCAATAAATCAACTGTGAACTGCCATGGTTGCCCATTAAACTGTAGATTTGATTTCTGAAATGGTTTCTTTTTCCGTGTGATCCAGTGTTGATTAAAAATGACTCTTCCCCTCAACTGCAACAGTACTCACATGTTAAAGTAGTAAATATCTGTCCAAAGATAAATACTCAAGGACCACTCAGAGGTAATGCTGGTGTGTGAGAGGAAAATTGACAAATGGAAAAAAACTATTATTTCTCCCTAGAGGAAAGTCTGTGGAGTGCAATAATACTCTGCCATGCCTGAAAACCCTTTTGAACTTACTGTACCATAGTTCTTAAATGTAGCTGTAGATCTTGTAAGAGACTGCAAAAGTCAAAATAAAAAGCCAAACAGAGTCCAGTACCCACATGCAGTGGTGTGGTGGCCATTTTACTGCACTGTAGTGCTCTTTACCATTCTTGGATGCTGAACAGCTGAGACCAGAATGAAACACTTGAGTTCAGGTTTTAACGGCTTTGATCTTCTGTGAAGTGTGGTTGTATAGTGCAAGCACAATACAGGGAACTCATATGTTTGTAACAATTTGCTGGTAAAACTTCCGACTTGGATCGCTGTTTGTGATGTGGAGGGTTATGTCCAAGTGTGGCAGCTCATGTAGATCAGATTGCAGGACTGTTCTCACTCCATCTTTAGGTACATTTTTGTTGGCTAAGCTGGTTTTAATAAAGTAAAAAGTCTTCCTCACGTGTGCCATACAAAACACATAATCAGTGTTGTGTTACTTGTTTTGGTTTTTAAATTACAGGAAGTCAGGAAAATACTTCCAGGAAGTAAGTCAGTAGTAATTCCTACTTTGTCTTTGAGAGCTTTCAGTTGCTATGTGTCTAAGGGCTTTTGAAATTAGAAATGTGGGGTTTTTTCTACTACAGAAACTATAGAGTGAATTTTACAATTCACTGAGTCCTTCATATGTACGTATATTTTGGCATTCTGTATAAGGATTTGTTTTGCAAAATCTGAGCTATTCTTAGGTTGGATGGAGAGATCACTTACAGTTTTTGCAGACTCATAGTGGCAGACAAAGATTACTGCTTTTATTCAGCCTGTAAGACGATGGATTACCTCTAGTGAGAATTAGGACTGGGGATAGACAGGTCAGGCAAAGGAAATGCTAGACACAGTCTGGGACAGAGGTTGGCCAGGGACATTGAAAGGAAGCATCTTCTGTGATGTCTTGAATCTCAACAAGTAACACCCTTGTACAATTCCTTCAGCTACTGCAGGCAGAGCAATTAAATATGGCTTTGGGGTTGCACTTGCTTGTAATAACTACTGTCTCATGCGTTTTCCTTATATGTGTTTTCATGCAGAAAAGAAATCTAAACAGTTCAATGGTTTGTAATTTGCAAGCTAAAGTGATCCTTTCATTTTAGGTTTTGTTTCCATAAATAAAATCGTCTAGTTCTCTAGAAATGTTTTAAAGAGGGAGGGTACATTCAGTGCATTCAAGTTATACATCAGTAATTTTCTTCTGATAAGACACGGGTGAAATCTTGGGAAGGTACTACTGAGCGTTAGGTACAGGGCTTGTAATTTACTTTCACTACCATTTCATGCCTTGAGCAACAGAAAACTAGAAAAACAAAGTCTGTTATTTTTTTAAAACGCCTGAGGAGAAGTCCCTTTAGAAGAGGGAATGGTGGGTTTCTTTTCAATCTACAACCTTCTTTGTATGCACCAATATTGATGTTAGCTCGGTTTGAGTCTGGTTGCTGGTTTTTTCCATGTCTCTGCACCTTTCTGAAGCCTGTATTGTCTCTTTTGTCTTAGGTCTGCTTTGACTATATTTTCTTAATGTGTGGTTTCTTGTGACTGTGACCTGAGGATCCCAAAATCATTAGCCAGTGCTATGGAAACCCAGTGTTATGCTGTTGGATACCATATTCTGCCAAGATGTTTGTGGGTTTCTTTCTCTCCATTTTGTATACAAAGAGGCCCCAGTCAGTGTGCCCCCAGGGCCATATAAATTCTTGGCCCTGCCCTTCAAATTTATCATCCTGCCCATCGGTCTCAGCTGCCTTCCCAGCATGAGGAAACACCTACCTCTATGCTCAAGCACATGCATGAGGTTTTTTGCCAGGTTTTGACTTTGGCTATCTTGTTTTGAGGGGCCTTGTTAAAAGGCTTCTTGAATTAGAAGAAGGAAAGGATGCACATAATTCTCTAGAAGAGCCAAGGGAAGGGCTTTATTTTGTCAGTTGTTTTATTCCTGTTAAATTGTTTATTGGTGTATGCTGAAAAGTGCCCTTTTCCCAATGTACTCCGCCATCAGTATGTCAGTTTGGATTTCAGTTGTGCCTCCAAGATTCCTCATGATGACAGTGGACTGGTTGGTTGGTGATTCACACTGCTAACTTGTCAAGGCATCAGACTCTCAGGTCTCTCCTGGGAGGAGGTTGTTCTTGAACTTTTATCTGTGAGCGGTGGTTCCCAGCTCACTGAAGCCAAATGTGCCAAGCCAAAGCATTTCATGGGTAGCCTGTTGGATGCTAGGATTAGTTTAGTATCTTAGTGCCCTCCCTAAGCTGTATTTTCTTGAGGTATAGGAAGGCCTCATTCTTTCCCCATTTTCCTTTGTCTTGTCAGTTTAAACAGTTTTTGACCTTTTTAGTAGGTATCAGCACTGTAAAAGCAGTGTTATGGTATGAGGAGGCAACATAAACTCTTTTGAAGCAAAGGGAGAGCAAGATCTTGGTGATGGGGACAAGAACTGTAGGCCATGTTCCCCATTTATTGTTTTCAACATACTTGTTACATTTTTTTTTTATAATCCCAAGATAAATTACTTAATTTACGCTGAAAACTAGGCTACTAAATTACTGAGTAAAGTACCTTAACTCATGTTCCAAATATTTTGTTAGTAAAGGTTCATATTGACATATTTTTATCTGAAATATCAACTTTATTTTTCAAGCATTGTCAAGAATAGCAAAAAAATACCAGTTACTGCAAAGCCCCCAGTTGGGAGTCATGTTGAATATCTGCTCTCTTCTGTTTTCGAATTGAAAAAAAATTAATCTAGGTTGTCACTTCTACCTTTGCATTTTTATACTTCCTTAGCAAAGAACATATGCTAACTTTACTAGTTATTCAGCTCTACAGAGTGTATCAGACTATGCAGAGCAACATTTGAGGTGGGATACAAGTGTGTTGGTTTGCATGGCCTTCAGCAGTCAGTTCACTGCCTTGGAGAGTTTGGCTGTATCCAATGACTGAACAGCTCTGCATTCTGGGATTTAGCTAGGTTAACAGCCATGTCTTTCTGAAGTCTCAGAGGGACCAGCCAAGCCTTTCGTTGTGGTTTCTCAGTCCAGCAAAAAAAAAATCTTTTAGCTGTCTCATTAGTAAATCTTTTAAATTCTTCATAGGAACCTTTTGCATCTTCATAGGAAGTGAGTTGTAGAAATCTAATGTAGCTTTTACTGGTGCTTTTGCTCTCTTGTACATATGTATGTGTGCATACACCTACAGATACGCATTCCATGGAACCCTTATTAGGTTATCTGCAGAAGTAGGTTGCTGATATTGGTCTTTCCAGTGAATGAACAATGATGTTGTAAACAAGAAAATAGATTTCCCTATTAATAGTGTCAATATCATTGTGCTGAGCTGACATTGACATAGGCCAAACAACCACAAAGTGGATGCATGTTTTCTCTGAAGGAAGCAAGGCTGTCTGGCATAGTGATGCTTTATGCCCTTTAAAAAAGGTACTAAGCATATTCTGGTTAGGAATTCATAACTCCTGCAGTAATGCTTGGCTTCCGAAACTGGGTTGGGAGTGGGTGGATGGCTGTGGTCTGATGCTGAGACTATGCTCTCAACGTATTTGTGGTACACTGGATTTTGAAACTTCTCAGCCAACAATGAAAATTCTGTGAATTATTTCAGAACGATAAACAAGCAGGTCTACTGAATTAACTATAGAACTGAATATTATACAAATAGTAATTGCCTTATTGTTAATTTTGGGTGGGTAACTAAATTCCTAACTCTGCCTGAGATGTTTGTAGGTATCACTGAGCTATAGACTTTCACACAGATGGCCAATCTGCAGGTGTGAAGTTTGATCTGATTCAGATACCTAAAAAGTGCCTTAAATGTGAATCTGCGAAGCTGTTCACCCATCTCACTCTAAGATGGGCAAGCAGAATATTTTAGATAAGCTATTTTCTGGAAATGTTTATGTTTCTCCTTATGGTGAAAATAGGCAAGAATTTCAGGGTCAGGCTAAGTGTCATCATTCACTTTTAAAGGCAAGTCAAATGCACCCCATATTTGGGTTCTGACAGTTGGCTGTTTAGTCAAGAAAAGTCAATAAGGATTTTGGCTTAGCTGATTGCCTTCTAAAATGATCAACAGTGAAACAGGGAGTGGTCCTCACAACCAGTAGTATCAATTAAATTGCTGGGTTTTGCATTGAACTGAGCTGACAGCTCTCTGTGCTTCCATTACCAGTGTGTGGGCACAAAGCACTGCAGTGTATTCATCACTGCCTGCTGCCTCTGTGGTGGAATGGAGTAAAATATTATATACCTGCTCTGATCTACATCTGGGTGAAATTGATGTCTCAATAACTTCTACTAGCTTCTTGTAATGTGATTAAGCTGTTAGAAGATGATGCTAATACTGGAAAACAGATACAAATTAGTGACACAACAGGCTAGTTGCTCTATTTTTTTTCTACCTTGAGTGATTTATATTGTTGTTTTATTTTTACTTCATTTTGTGGCAGCGTTTCTTAGTTCTGAGATTTTGGCCACCTGTATATATAAATGTATTTTTGAAAACCAAGTTTCCATCTGATTGCAGTTGTGATCAAAATTGCGTATAACTACCACTTTTTGAGAAGCAAAACTTAAGAAGCATTCATAATAGCCATTGCTTGCAGTGCTGTGTTTATGGATAGACTGTGAATTCTTTGGGTTCAGTTTGATGAATTTCAAAGTCTCCTGAATATAGATTACCATCAAAGACATATTCTTGATTTTATGCATTTATATTTTCAGATAAATCTTATGTTTAATGTCATTTATGTTTAGATACAGAATAGAAGAAGATTAAGAAAAGCAAAGTTAAACTGTCAAAATTGAGAAAAGATGCAGTGCTTTGAGAATTTTCAGGACTGTGTCTGTGTATGATATTCCAGAATAAGGGAAACTTTGCCATACATGATTGCTTGGTATTTGAGCTTTGGGTTACCAAACCAAAACTGATCTCCCAGTTCTGATACGTGAATAGTGTTGGAGTCCAATACTCTATGATCAACATCTTTTAGATTTTCCACATGTGGAGGGTATGATGTTTGATATGTAATTTCCCCACCTGAAGACAGTTGATATTAGGTGGGATTTCTGATTTAGTAGAGTAACACAAATTATACTGAGAATGTCATGCAGTTGTAAATGGCGCATAACAAAGTAAAGCAGGTGCAATACACAATTCAATCACAATACCAAATGTGATTCCCACTACCAGTCTTGACAATATTCTCTCTGGGCACCCCCAGTTTTTGGGAAGAAATATGTGGCTTGAATCACAGTATGTCTTAAAGACTTTTGTTCTCTGAAGAAAACTGGTTTGAATGTTTTCCCTCATCTTACAAAAAGAAACTAAAGTCCTCCTGCAAAATTAGTTACACAACAAGCTGACCCAGGATAGTCCTCTTGGGATTTCTGTTTACTTCTAACCTGACCTTACTCAGGTGCCAGCCAGCTCTCAGTGCTGTTGTCTTAATACTCTTGGGTGGAGTATGCTGTCATGGGTGAGTAGTGCTTGTCTTGTGTGTTTGTGGATTTAAGAGACAGCCTTCTTCTACCAAAGCTTAGCTTACTGGGAGAAATTTGCCTTGGGTCTATAGTCTCATCTCTGGAAGTGGCCTGTAGTGTTGGTAGGTGAGAAAAGAAAAACAAAGAGAACAAAATAAACATCCCCCCCCCCCCCCCACA